>BMAU01015550.1:0-285605 GCA_019973935.1 Trichonephila clavipes
AAAAAGTTTTGTCTCCCTTCATCAAGACTAAAATTTGCATCGAATCCTACGATCAAGTTGAACAGTATATTCATTTTAACTAATTAATTCATTTCATTAAGTAAAAATACGAATCGCCTATCATTAAAAACATATTCGTGTTCTCAAACCAATCATACTGATAGAGAAGACCCCTTACTAATACGAGAAAGGATTGGAATGATTCATCTTCTCATAAAAAATGTTTATTTTTTGTCATTATTGTTTACACTAAAGTAAAATAGAAAATATTATTGAAATCTTATTTTAAAAATTATTAATTGAAAAATAAACAGTCTATTCAATGAATTCCCAACATTTCAAATTTTCATAATGCATGCGCAGGATGTTTTTCAGGTAAGGAGACCCCCCATTGTCACCCTTTCCTTATCTCTTCTGCCCCCAGGCGTCAGCCGCGCTCCACTTGTCCCAGAACCGGCCCCATGTTAAGTCTATGGAGGCTCCACGCTCCACTTGTCCCAGAACCGGCATTTTATATCTACTCCTGTGATTATCACCAACACCTTGACCTCCAAATCTGTTAGATTCCCTCTGCGGTCTGCTAGTGTCATGGTATCGGTTTTCAGCTCTGGTATCCCACCAATTCTCATGCCTATTCCTGTTTGTGAATTGATTATTCGCGCTATGATTTGCGTTTCGGAAATCCTGACTCGGACGGACCCCTCCTCGTATTTATCAATCAACTATCAAAAACTAGACGTAGTCTGCGGGTGTTGTACCTCCACATAATCCAAAAGTTGAGGTTCTAAACGACTAATAATATGAAATTTTTCTTCCGCCATTTCTAATTTTAAGTTTTTGTGTATCTTTAATAATTCATACAAAATCGGAAGGTCTCTGGTTTTGATTTTGGTACGACGCATAAAAACGAGTCTCGAGCTGCGACCTATTCCTAACCACGAGGAATTGTTCCGTCAAAGCGTATTTTAATTGTGCGTAATCCGTTGCCTTTCCCTCCACATCCTTATAACCCAAAACCTCAAACCAATCTACTGCCCATCCGATGAGATGACCCTTCAGATACGCACAAGCCAATTGTGTGGGTATCTCGTAATATGCTAAATTGTTATCTTTGTTGTCTAAAAATTCCGTTACATTTTCAACTCCCGAAAAAATTGCTCGGGGATTACTCGAAAACTAGATCCAACTCTCAACTCGGGATTAATTTTTTGTTGGGCGCCACTGTGGGAATCCCCCTGGATTCCACTCTGGACACCCAAGATTAAATTGAGGCAAAGAACGACCAGACAACATTTTTACAATAACAAATTATATTTATTCACTTGAATCAATTGTCAACCATCTAATGACAAAGATTTATCAAGATGTCTACGTCAATGTGATTGACCTTAACTATTAAATTAAATCACGCGAAATATGATACTTATCAAATACTAAACTCAATATCGAACGGAACTACCGGAATAAGAGGACCGAGAAATAGAGAGAGACGCAATTTGAATTACTAGCATTCATTAACTTCCCACTAACTTTATTATATATTTACTCTTATGATCCGATAATCTAAATTTAAATATCACCTGCCTTTTATTTCCTTACTTTCCAGGTGGATCAAACTTTCCAATTGTAGATCGCTGCCTAATAATCAGCGAGACGCTAATCGCACAATCAACTTGAATCTTCTTAGAACTCCGTCAACCTTTCTATTGGCGTATAACCTCTCCTGCCAACTTACAACACTCTCCTTTAATACTTTAACTAATTTGTATATCCCGGTTTCTTCTTTTAGAGCTGGTTGGAAATATACGCAAATTTACAATCCCCAAAGACGCCCAAGAGAATTAGTGATAAAGTGCCGTACAGATCCGTAACATAGTTACACGTGTTGGGGCCCCGTATCACTAATACGGCGGCAGCTGCGCCCGTTTTTTTTTTTTTTTTTTTTTTTTTTTTTTTTTTTTTTTTTTGGTAAGCATATGAAACCATATACTGACGCAGAAATTATGAAGGAGTGTTTCTTAAATGCTTCCAATTTAGTGTTAGTGACTAAAATAAAAAATAATAATTAAAAAAAAGAAGCAAAGCAGGAGTTATAATATTTTGATTAACACTTTCCCATGTTACCTTGGTCTTAAAGCATTTCTCCCCCTCCCCCATTTATCTTCATGTTGCGGCCCGCGTGAAATAACTAAACATATGTATGCGGCCCGCGTGTAAGAGCTGACATGTCTGCGGCCCAGCAGAAAAGAAGGTCGAGTACCCCTGTTCTAAATCCTCACTTTGGTGTGTTGTGGAAATTTTGATAGTGGAGTACCAGGAAAGGAAGGGGGGGGTGTAGTCATCACTTGACTGCGGTTCAAAATTAGCCCTAGTATATTTTCTTTGAAAGAGCGAATGCAATTTGCCTAGTTTTATCTACTTTGAAATAGTACAAGTAAAAACTATTCGACTCATAAAGAACATAAATATTTCAATTTAGAAGGCGAATCTCGAAAAGCTGCACCTCGAAAATTGAAAAGCTTCAAGTGTCTTTTGGTACTTTTGCAAAGAAAAATACCTCTGCGGCTGATGTTACTTACAAAGTATAGCATGTGTTAATTTTAAGGTATAACTTCATCGAATAATGCCCAAGAACTACAATTTGTGGATATTAGTTTAACATTAAGAAAAAATGCAAATCCTTCTGTTCCCTTAGATGTCATAAGTCAAGGGTTGGGCAAAGACAGTCAGAAAATCTGCCTTGAAGAGAGGTTTCTATCCTGTAAGCCAGTGCTCCGCAACATTTTTATCGTTGTGGACCGGTCAACGTTTGATAATCTTACCACGACCCGCTGAGGTTAGGACACGTTGATTGTTTATAATTTAGATTGTTTTGATTTAACAATTTTAATTAGTTACATTTAAATATGCCTTCAGAATAAAATATAGTTCCACCCCAAAAATGAGTAAAAGTGATTTAACGTGGAATATAAAGTGATTTCAATGGAAAGTTGCGCAAATCTGAGAGAAATGCACCACTTTAAATAAAATGGCAACACTTTAATGTTCTTTAGGCGGCCCGGCACCATTTGACCCACGGACCACTGCTGTAAGCGACCAGATTAATCTCATATTTTCTACTTAGACCGTCATGGGGGCCAACGAGGGGCGTAGCTACCACCGTATCAATGATATGGGACCTCCAAAACGTGTAAGCAAAAAATCACATAATATCACGGGGAATCTAAAAAGGGCTCCCAAGGAACTTTGATACAGGGCCCACTCAGAACTAGCTATGCCACTGATACCAACACACGTGCGCGAACGAAACCTTTATGTTACTAAAAAATAAAGATCATAATTGTCGAAAAATGCGATAAGGCACTTTTGTTAGTACACTTAACCAATTCTAAAATAAATGTCCTTGCAGCTCTTGATAATATAAAATTAGCTCAATAAATAAATTGAACAGACCTGCCACTATTTTATATTTAAGATATTTGATTTTTATATGGTGCAAATTATACCTTTCTGAAATGCAAGGTCAACTAATGAATGCAATCATCTTAAAAAGGCGCAGCCCTCCAGTATCTTCTACTTCCACAATGTGTGGCCATCGAGCCAAAATAATTGCTCCTTCCCTGTCATAAGTCACAACTGATTACATAATTATATGATTTGCATTAACCTACAAAGTGTATATCTTAGATAAATAAAAAACTGTTATTTCATCAAATTTTATATTCTTATTTAAAATTTCAATGAATAATAACAATTAAATAGTAAACTGATTCTTTTCCCTTTCATGCTTAGAATTAGCTCATACATACTTATACTTAGCAATTTCTTTAGGTAATGGATACCCAATTTATAGATTTTTCTCAGCGATTGTCCTGAACTAGTAAACGTACTAGTATATGATGAAATATGCAGACAACATTATCTGTAACGTTGCTTTTCGCCCAAATACTTGCTAAAAATTCAGAAATAAAATCTCGGTCTGTTGAAAAAGAATTAATGTTGATTTTCAGATATAAATTAAAATAAAATACTGTGAATAAAATTTATTTTTCCAAAAAAAAAAATTACATTACAAACTTACATTCAATAACTTTGAGAATTAAGTCAAAAACATAAGAATGGAAAGATAAGAATACATCCAACTCTTTTTTTACACGATTTTGAAAAATATACCACGGTTCACCAAATATTATTTTACACGAATCTTTTGTTCTACCACAAACAAAATTCCGCCAACAGTTTTGCTAGGTATATCTGATTGTTATCAAGTAACTATGAATAGTGTTGTTATAAGTTACTTTAATTCCTTATTCTAATTTGAATTTTTATGTTATGTGTACTTAGACTGAAATGTCACTGTACACTAAGTTTAATTTTAAAAATAATAAATTAATAAAAATTAATTGATTTTGTTTTATAAAAATGCAACATGGATTTCATTATCACTTTTATTGCAATGGGTTTTTTGGGGGGAAATATTTAAAGCTTTTTTAAAAATCTTACGCGAGTTTTTAAAGTTGTAAAACATATCCCAAAATTTACCATATGTCACATGTATTTTTTCACAAGTTTTCTATGGAACATATCTATTGTGTAAAAAAAAGTTGGGCATATTTTTAAGGAATAACAGAATGAAAACTTACACAATACTTCTTATAGCCATTGTAGCAATCTTTCCTGAATACAAAAACACATTTTATTACAAATAAAACTCTTTATAAAAAGTACCAGATAATTTGCTTTTAATTTTCGTTAAAACTGGTGTATTTCTATTATCAACTCAATAGAGATGTGCTAGTAAATGTTTCTTCAAACGAGGTTGCAATCGAAATTTTAGACCACAAATGTGACATCCAAAGGGAAGTTCTCCAGTATGAAGTCTCATGTGAACTGTGTAATTACCTTTCACATTGAAGGATTTATTGCAAATCTCACAAAAAAAGGGTTTTTCTTTGGTATGAGTACGTGTATGATTTTGTATGTGACTATGAAATAAAGTTCTATAACTGCAAAATAAACATTTATAAGTTCTTCTTTTCATATTTGGTTCCATTTCATATGTCCAAGCATTCTCAACATTTCCTGTAAAAAAATAAATAAAACAAAACTGTTATAAATTATTCAAAAAACCAAACTGATATAAAAGCATCCAGAAAAAAATACATAATAAATGAAAAAAATGTACTCTTTCAACAAGCTGATTTCATATAAAAATTTTTTAAAAAGTTTAAACCTAAATGAATACTTTAAAAAAAATGTCAAAAGTTATTCTTCAAAAATTATGCCAAACTAAAATTTATTGCAATATTTAAATAGAGATAAAAACAAAGGCGGTAAATAAAGGGAATAACAGTTTTAATCTGAGAATATATCCAAATACAATCATTAATATCACAAAAATAATTTATATTACTATATATTACATTACATATACTAAACTTCTATGACTCTTAACATTTGACATGGACATTTAATTGAATATTCCTAGATTATTTATGAAATTTTATTTCATATACACAGAAAGAAAAATTTCAGATTTGAATTTAATTTTAATTTAATATTTTGCTTTCTGAACATGATTAAAAGTAACAAATGGAGTTTTTGAAATAAAATTGTAAATGAATATTTGTACTTTATACAGCATATTGTATATAACATTTGCATTTCAAAAGTATATACAACCTAAAAGTAGTTTAAAACTATATTCAAGACATTGCTGAAAAAATTTGAGACAATTTCCTTGAGAAATCAATTCCCATTATATCCTGCTTTAAAGGCATATGAGCTTTCAAGATTTTTTCTTCAACAAAATTTACAATTATTCCGTAAGGTAGTTTGAAGGAAAAAAATCTTTTTTAAAAATGATTGATTTGAATAAGATCATAGTAAAACCATGGAATAATTTATCTGTGTGAGGTCAACCTTAAAGGAAAACCAATTGTATTTATTATCATTCAGATAGGAATATGGCATAAAGACTCAAGGAAATAGACAAGGTATTCACAATTCCTTGCAAAATAGTTTATGATGACATTTTAAATGTTTCAATTCATTAACTATTTCCTTTCAATGTTGGGACGTCTTAACCCTTTAAAGTTCACTACATATTTCCTTTGAAAAATTAACAAAATAACTTCAAAAATAACTATTAGACATGATGATCATCATAAATATACAAAGAAAAATTTTTTAGCATTTTTCCATTTTGAGAAATTTGCGGTTTCACAGTGAAACCAGTGAACAGTAACGGTCCATTTTTCCTATTCAAACTAACCAATCCAAAAGACTATTTAGGAAAAGAAATGTAATATTTTAAGGCCATAAAACTTTATATTTTAACGGAATTAATTACAGAAAAATAATTTTAAAAGTTTTTAATTATTTTTTAAAATTTGTCTGTACTTTTATAGTTTTAATACAAATTTGGACATAAAATTACATATATTTTGCATTACATACTAAAAATAATATATACATATATATAACTGTTAGATAGCTTGATACACACTCACAGGGCAAATCAACCATTAAAAGAAGTTAAAAATGCAAACTTATAACAAAAATGTAATATATGAAGAAAATTTAAAAAGGATATCATTTCCAGTCTTTGTGAAATTTTTCGAAGCATGTCACATTATCATTACTTTTTGCTATCATGCATAATCCGACATCACAGTTAGAGCACATCCATCTCATTCTGTGAGGCTTCGCTCTGGTACTGCAATAAGCACATCTTCTGGATTTGCATTTGGTTGGAATGTGGCCAACATTTTTAAGTCTGTCCTTTTCAGAAACTGTATGTTTCCTCAATTTCAGTTTCACGGGTCCAGAATAAGAATTAGACGCAAACCGTTTTTCAGGAAATATTTGATATCCTATTGACACAAGGCCTGTTATTAAATCTAACCAAAAACTTTTCAAGTTGTTATAGTATGGGGTTTTCTCACTGTGCATCAGAGACCAAAGAATGTATGAATTCTTGATTATCATATAAAAAAAATGAAAAAATATATGGTGCCACCATTTTGTTGATTTTCTGTCTATCAGTGAAGGATCTTGAAGGGATGTTATTTCATCTGAGGGCTCACTTTGTTCAGTAAAAGGGATCTTTACAGACGCTTTATTTTTCCAAGTAACTTTAAATATACGGGATGGTCCTGGCACACTTATGTCACCTCTTTTTTTCTCATCAATAATGGAATTTTCATTTGAAGATGACTTTGCATTCATAACATCCTCTGCTTCACTGAGCGATAATTCATCGGATTGAATATCAGAAGGTATGTTGTGAAATACTTTTAGAGCTTTTGGAATGGTTAATCCTTTTGTTGGCATTTAAAAAAATTACCATAAATTACTCAAAGTACTTAAAACATCTTATCACCAATATTAAGAAATACAAGAAAATGCTGGATTGATATATATTTCTGTCTTCTCTGAGAACAGCCCAAATACAAAATGCCTAAGGAAAATTTGTCTTTGAGCTCATAGCCCTAAAATATTGCAACGTCAGCTAATTAGCAGAACTCACTCCATCTATACATGTCAAGATTGACGTATGGAGTTACTTGACTAAATGGACAATTGTGTCTCCATAAAAGGCCCCCATGGTGTGTCCCTTACGCTTTTGACAACACACGTGGGAACTGACTTGGAGAATGTTTTTGAATTAGCTACTGCTTATTTTCTTCGCAACTAACAGACACCTGTTAGTTCAAAGGATATATAGGAAGGAACCTACAAGTTATAACTCCTTTTGTGTTGAGTCCCCATCGCCCTATCCTATTGATGTAGCCAAGTTAAATAGAAATGTACTGGTGCAAAGGATAATCTCAGAAGCAAGCTCAGTGAAAATGTCACATTCGGAATTATAGCTTCCAGATGTTGGATGCAAACCCATGTCAGGATAGACAGCAGAAGTGCAGGAAAATTATTCACATGTACCCATGGAATGCGATTGAGGTTGGAGGGGTGCAACAATGTGAGGTGGTGAGGAATGTGAAAGTGACCTGTTCCTGGAGATTACAGTCCCTTACTGGAGTTGGGTTTTGAAGTGAAACCCCAGATTTTAATTTCATGCTTCGACTCTTCTGTTTACTTATCAAAATTAATGAAAGTTGTAATTAATAATTAGAAAGAAGTATAGTAAAACCTCATGCTATAATTTAAAATAACTATTTTTTTAATATTTTTTAAAGTTAAGGGAATTTACAAAGTTAAAGAGACGTCAATATTTTTCTATTTAAAAGGCTTCAATCGTTAAATATAGCCGTAATGTTGCCATCTATTGATAGGAAAAAGAACAAAAATTTGAAAACAATACTTATTTGGACAAAAAAAATTTAAATTTTATTTTTTTAAAAATGTTTAAAGTGCGGTTTCGATGTGAAACCACTGAACGTTAAAAGGTTGAGGTATGGGGCCTCGTCTCGTTCTCGATTCACCCTCAATAAGATCATTATTCAAATAATTTCTATGGTCAAATATTATTTCCAGTTGTATTGTCCAAAAAACTGGGTATTTGGAACAATATATCAACTGGCTACATGGGATGACCATTGTGCATGAATAGGCCTAGGCCTACCACCATCATTATTCTTTCAGTGAAATGTGGCAGTCAGTCAAGCCAATGCAATAGTAAATCATGAACATTCATTTGTTTCGGGTTATCGTTTGTATGAGTATTTAACAATGTATGCTGTGTACTGTTTACTTTTAAGAATCATAGGTGGGACCAAACTTTGTGTTGGGGGCCCAAGGCCTACTTTTGCGTAGGGACAAAGGATCTCAAGAACTCTTAAGACTTCCCTGATTCAATACGTGCAGTTTACAATCATATTCATATTAAAAAAAAATTTCCAGTACCAGGCTTTTATAAATCCCCCCAGTTTATACTAATTAACAAAGCATGTAAAATAACAGAAATTATTTTAATACTTCTTTGAAATTATGTCCACAGATTTTCTAAAACAAAATGATTTCTACGGAAATACAAGCAAAGAAAAAATCAACCAAACATAAGTGTATGTAATGATCTCATAACCATGCTATTAATTTGTATTAATGTTTCATGAAAATGTATAATACATATTTAGAAAATATATTACATGACACACACAACACATAAAAACAGGCAGGGCAGAAAATTTAAAATTTAGACTGCATTCCTTTCACACTAAAGAAAACACAAATATCAATCATTTTTTATTACAAAATTTAAAAAAATCATTTAAGATTTTTTTGAAAATTTTAATTAAGTGTAAAAATTAATGAATAATATAAACACAGAAAAATTCCTTTTGAGTCATCATGTTTTTGAAATATGAGACTATGCTTTTTATCAATATAAAACTGCATAAATACCTTCTGTCTGTGTAAATATAAAAGTAAAATACATAGATTTTGGATAATATAAATAGTTTCTCAAAGTATAAAAACTAAAAATAAAATGTCTATTTATAACACAAACAACCAAGATGAAAAAAATGGTTTTGTTACAAGTACTACAATTGTATTGGAATAAAAATATATGTTTAAGTGTATTTAAATGCTTTTAAATGACATATTTGCAAATAAATCTTTTGCAAATACTATATTCAAACAGGCCTTACTATGGACCTTAAATTTCCTTTGATGCTAAATACTTTTTGGCATATTGTACAAATAAATGAAAATTTGTCTTCATCAGCATGGAAAGAATTCTGAACATGATGAACTGAGTTTACCAAATATCCAGTTAGATGGATGTCTTCTCTTGGAAGCAATTCAACTTACACATGCATGAGGATCCTTATCAATACCTAAATATGAAAAAAAAAAAGTTAAAATGAAACAATAAAAAGTATACTCAAGATATAATTTACTATGATGCACAGTTAAAACACATTTACAACAGGAAAAATATAATCAATATAAAAACAAGATACACATAAATAAAAATAAATGATCAATAAGATATCAAAAAGGAACTTTTTAACCATTTGAATAAAATTACTTTGCATTAATACTAAAAAGAATATTAATCAAATATCTCTTAATTTTATGCATTAAAGAAGTTGCTCAGTCATAAGGATCTTGAATACAGCTTCCATATTAAAGAAATATAGATCAGGATCTGTGAGTAATGAGTCATCTGCTCCATTAAAATATATATGCATAGCATTTTGTTAATTGGGAAACATTTTTAAAAAACTTTTAAGGATGTTTTAGAGTTAATTAAATATTCTTTAGGACTTATGAAAATTTATTTATAAATGTGTACCTAAATAGGTATCAATAAAAATACAATTCTTATCTTTTTAATTAGTGTGAAGAAGAATTTCACAAAAGTTCTAAAATTAAGAACAAAGATGAGAACTGATAATTTCAAATAAAACTTTTATTAATAATTCATAAATTTCTTCATTAAAGTCCTTTTTTTTCTTCTTATGTCATTACTCTTTCAGTGTAGGTTTATAGTTACAAAACAAAACATGGTTAAAATTGCAAAAAATTATTAACTATAATGAATAAAGAAAAATTATGGTAACACAAAAAGCAGGTAAACAAATATTTCAAATGATGTGCATCTGTTAATATTAATCATAAAACAATATCTAACACATTCAATTCAATTTGCCAAGCATTTTCAATGATTTAGTTTACAAAAATTACAACTAGATATTATAAAATAACTGCACATACAACTAATTAATTTTACAAAATATAAATATCACATGCATCTGAAAACATCAGCACATTAACAAAAAACAATAGTATCCTTTATTTGAAATAAACATGCCGGAAAAAAAAATAACACATATTTTATATAATTACACATTAAAATATAAATTTCATGTTGAAGCTTAAAAAATAAGTTCTTTATTTCGAACTTTAACAAACTTTTTATAAGTATGAGCAGTTATATATATATATGCATGTATATATTAAAAGTAATTTCACTAGTAATGTATTAACACAAAAATACAATGACAGAATTACTGACAGTCACAAATTTGCAAATATGACCACTCATCTACAATGTAACCATATGCATAAATGTAATAATTGTATTACGTAAGGGATTTAATGAAAAAGACAATTTGTATCGCTAAAAAGACAATTTCTTTCTAATTTTCTAAAAAAAAATTAAATCATTACTATTTTTTATCATTAAATTGTATAATGTTTGAAAGCAATCAAATTGACTCATAGTACATAACATTTATGAAAAAGTTTTAAGTCATCAAAGGAAATTTAGATTTTAGAAAAAATAAGATACATTATATCTACTATTCAAAAAGATGTATGTATTAAAATTAAACTCTGTGATCAGTAATAAAATTAATAATACATTAATTACCATAAAATAATGATCATTTAAAATCCTGTAATTATTTAATATAAAAATAAAGATATTATTTTAAAAAATATTTTAATAAATGTTTCAAAATAAAAGCACTATAAATTATACATATACAGTGAAATACGTTTAATGTGAAAACACTTAAGACGAAATATCAATTAACACGAGATAAAAAATAAACGGTCCACACAAACTACTATGCAATTTCATGCATTTATTTTCTCTTAATATGAAACTATAATTGTTTATTATGAAAAGATTTCCCTTCTTGGAAATCTGTTTGAGAAAGTTTCTGAATTATTGGACTGTCCTACTGTATCATTGGAAGGATTCATTACAGTATATGATGATAATGTGTCCAATTATGGCAGACAAAGACATTTTGGAGTTAGTTCATAACTACAAGAATATCATTGATGACGACAAAAATTAAATGAATAATGCAGCTCCTGCTCCAAGTCATTCGAAACGAGGAACATCAAGACAAGTAAACGCAGTTATTTAGACGCACATTCCAATGGTGAAATGAATAACGTAATGAACGGCAGCAAACAATTTGATGCTTTGTTGCAATATGATTTTTGAGACAATGTAAAAAAAAAATCATTTTTCAAAAATTCAATAAATGTTTTGTTTTTTAAAAAAATTGGAAACTTTGCATTAAATTTCAGAAAGTTCTTATGAATGCTCTTTTTTCAATGATTATTATTAAATACATGCACATATATATATATCTATGTAAATACAATGTACTTTCATAAACAGTGGCGTAGCTAGGTATCCAAAGGCCTTGGTGCAACAAAAATAAGGGCCCTATCTTGGTTGGGTTTTATCAAGTAAAAATATATGAATATTTTAAAAATACAAAGCTACTTTAACGTGTTCTACAGAACATAGAAAAGCAAAGTTACATACAAGTATGTGTATGAGTTTTTTTGTGTGAGATTTAGTGATCGTCCAGGTTCGATTTGACACCATGACAGATCTTTTCCAGAACAGCTGTGAAGAATTTAGACACTACCAGAATTGAAAGAGAAATAATGTAATAGATAATTAAAAATTAAACAATAATGAACAAAATTACAGTTAATAATATAAGTATTAGGAAATAAAAAGATGTAGATTAAAAATAAAAGGCTTATTACATGAAGGTCGGACACTTATTAACAATTTGATTTATAATCTTTTCCTAGCTTCAGTTTTTGTAAAAGTTCCAATAACTTCAACTAAATCCAAGCTTGATCCGACTTTGTTTTTAATTTCTATTAGCAATAAATGTCGGAGTCGAGCTTTTGGCTCACACCATTTCTTAGATAATGCTTAACTGTTTTTAATTTTCTAAATGATCTTTCAACTGCTGCAGAAGTGACAGGAATTGCATCGAATAATTCTTTTTTTACCAATAATTTTAGTTTTTTAATTTATGCAATACAATTCGCATCTGCTCGAGTATTTACTGAAGTTAAAGGTAGGAGAAACGTAATGCTACGCTACAAAACATTGTTGGGAAATCCCTGGCTATTTATTTATTATGGAGGATTGAACTTACACCCAACAGAGTTTAGAGCTACAAAATAGTCCACCAGGAAATGATACAAAAAACATGCATGAACAAGAAAGTACAATATTTTTTAAAAAATACAACTTCGCAAAAGAGCAGAGGTGGGAGAGGGAAAATAAACTTCATCAGTCTATTGCAAAATTTTGAAACAGGAAACCAGCTTATTATGAATCATATTTTCTTGAAAAAAAAATGTAACCAGGAAGGAACTACTCCCTGTATAGACTTTTTAACATGTAATAATAAGTATGCTAAGATTTTCCATAAAACTTGAAAGTTATTTTTGTTTATAGAAGAATGAAAATAGTATAAATTTTTCAAGAAATAAAGTTTGCAACACAATACAAACAATGGAAAGAATTTATGAGAATACTCTACAAGTTCAAAACTACTTTCAACTGAGTTGCCATGATTACAGTCATGCTGCAACCTTTTACATTTATATCTTAAATGTGGGAAATATTATTGCAAATAGGGCTTGTGCATGGTAATCAGGGTTCAAGGGCCCCACTAAGCTTTTTTTTTCTATATCCTTAAACACTAAAATATATTTCAGTTCTCTCAGTTTTGTGTTAAACGATTTTCACTGTATTATTATAAGTCTTAAGTAATAAAATGTATAAAATCTTAAAACAATTTTATTTAAAAATAATAATTCTTACATATTACAAAAGTAAAAATCAACAATAAATAACAATGTACAATTCTGATAAAGGTATTATGAAACCAAATCTAACTGAACATTTTATTTTAAAAATTCCTTTCCAAGGTCAGATATTTTTAATTTTAAAGTATGTTATATATAAGATAGTTTCAAGAAACTCCTATCTTATTTCTATCAAATTAAATTTTTAAAAAAGTATATTTTCAACTTATATTTGAAAAAGGATAAGTAAATATATATACACAGTCCAGTCATATTAATGTGACCACTGTCAAAAGCCAAAATAACCATCTTTCGCAGAGGGGAAAATAGTCATTTAGGATCCTCAAGGTATTCACTAGGATGTTGAGCCATGCCGACTCAATTGCTGCACTAGATTACACGCATGAGGATCCATGGCGCGAACAACCCGATCGAGATGGTTCCATAGATTATTGATTGGGTTTAAGTCAGGTGAGTTTTCTGGACACGGAAGAACGATAAACTGATCCTGGTGCTCTTTGAACCACGCATGCACGCTGTCAGTTGTATGACACTCCGCAATGTCCTGCTGGTAGATGCCACCATCCTGAGGAAAAACAATGTGCATAAAGGGATAGACATGGTCTGAAAGGACAGATGCATACTTCTATTGATACATCGTGCTTTCCACAATGATGAATAAACACAGGAAATTTAAGGAAAACATTCCCGAGACCATAATGCTCCCGCCTCCAGCCTGAACCTTGCCAGCAATTGTTGCAGGGTGTTTGCTTCTAGACGTTTCATGCCGTATTTGCCACCAACCATCCGTCCGATGGAGTATAAAGCGTGATTAATCAGAAAACTCTACCTGTCGCCTCTCATTGGATGCCCAGTTGCGGTACCTGTGTGAAAATTCCAGTCTTCGTTGCTGATGAACAGCAGTCAGCATAGGTGCATGAACCAGGCGCCTGCTTCAGAGAACCAGATGCAACAACGATCGCTGAACAGTAGTTTGGAAGCCACTGTTGGTAGCCCCTTGGTTCATCTGGTTGGTATGTTGCTTAACACGGTAGCACGTCTAGTCTCCCGAACTCACCTCTGCAGCCGTTAGTCACCTCTATCACCTATGGCCTGTGGTACACCACATTTGCCACGTCACTGATTTTGGATGGTCCCATTTTGCCATGCACGGTATACTTTAACCACGGTGACACACGAACAGTCCACAAACTTAGCCGTTGAGGAAATGCTTCCAACCTTTTCCCGAATGCCAAAAATTATGCTGTTTTGGACTTCGGAAAACTCTTTACATGTTTGCATTACGCCAACGACTGTAGTGTTTTCCAAAGCCCTCACACACCCTTTATATACGCTCAATAGCACTGCGATGCTAGCATCCTTCTGTGATTGGTTATTTAACGTCAAAGTCGAAAGTACGTGGTGGTCACATTAATGTGACTGGACTGTGTATATACATTACTTGGGATTTTATCCCTAGTTTTAAAAATCCAATTAGCAAAAAAGTTTGGACTTTTTCATTATGATTTTTTTTTAAAAAAATAAAACTTATTTGTGAAAACTTTTTAAAAATAACTTATAAAGTATGGAAAGTTTCATTATATTTCAGTCACATTACATATCTTCAACTTTATACAATTTCAGAATATTGATACACAATAAAAACCACTTTCACAAAAATATCATTGAAATAACTCGATGAAAATTCTTTAAAAAACAAATTTAATAAAATAAAATGACAAAAACATGCCTTTACACATAAACATTTTTTTAGAATTGTTTCAAGTAATCAATAAAATAATCTCAAGGTTTCCCAAGCCAAATAAATAAATGAAATAAAAATTATTCTCACATAAGAATTTTTCAAATGATTCAGTAGAAAATTGTTTTTTACATGTATAAAAAAAATGTTCATTCATATCATACATGCTTTTAGATTCATCCTTGGAACTAAAACTTATAAATTAGAAAAATTTGATCAAGGATCTTATGATCAATCATATGCTTTCATCATATCTGAATAACGTGCTTTTCAAAAAATCATTTACAAGGACAAATACTTAATTTTTGAAAAAGTACAAATATAATAAATAATTTATAAGTAGATTTGGTAAAACCCTTTTTTTACATACAGGGCATTCAAAAGGAAGTTCACCAGTATGAAGTCAAAAATAGGATTTGTGATTAGTTTTCATAGAGAAACTTTCATGAGATGTAAAGCAAACATAAGCTTCATCACCAGTATGAGTTGACTCAGGATTTTTTGATCAAGTTGTTCTAGATGTACAATACGAACACACCGAACAATAAAAACACTTTTTCCCATAGTTGAGAAATATGTCAATCAAATTGTTGAACACTCTGTATATCTGCAAGAAAATTATGATATTTTAAGAAAAATTATTTATTTATGAAGAAATAAATACATTGAAAATTATAGCATAATTATTCAAACAATTTTTAACTATACAGAAAAAAAGAAAACATTACACAGCTAAGACTAAAAATGATCTCATATCCCAGTTTTTCATTCAATTTTATAATTGTTAAGTTCTGACAATAGCTGATATTTACAATTTAAATGTTTATAATAATAAAAATATTTTAAAAAATTTATTTTTAGTAAAATTTAAAAATGTTTATTACAGGCAAATTAAATTGCAGAATGATCTTATTTTACAATCAAGAAATGAGAAGCAGATACTTATGAATTTTAGAGACCATGACGCCAAACATATAAAAAATACATCAAATTTTGTTCCATCCAAGTGTTTATATGGTTTCTGTTGGCAACAAATCGGCAAAGCAATCACTGACCCAATTCATTTTCTGAATACAGAAACCCTTTCAAAAAGAAGCTTACAAGAACCTTTCTATCTGCAAAATAAATTCATATAACGTAAGAGTAAAAAAAATTTACTTTGGTGTAACATTACATATTTCATTCGCATTACACTCAAAAGTTCTATTCATTTTAAGTTATTCTTTTCAATTATAAAATGCTACAAATAATAATAACATTTAATTACTCCATTATTAAAAAAACCTTTAGTTACTGGTTGGAAAATAGAAACTACAAACAAAATATTACAAATTATACAATCAAAACATTTCTTTTAATTTTTTCCAATTACAAATACATTTCCCCCCAGCAAATTATTACTTAATATTCAATTCCAATATTATACATAAGCTTCTTCATTATACTACTAAGGAATTAGTTCAAAACATAAATCATGCTCTTTAAAGAATAGTTACATTTTAAACATTTTTTAAATAAATTTAGGAAGTTGATACAAAAATTATGTTCCATAAAACATCAGTATGCATTGATTGTCATAACAATGCATCCATTCATTTTTTGCTTAAGTTGTTTAATAGCATTTAAATAGACAGTAAATTTAGCACTTTTCACCATTTCCTACAACGTTATATACTTGGTAATAAATCCACCAAACCTTTTAGTACTAAAATATTATTGATGGCTTATTATCAAGTCACTAAGTTTGTTTTTGACATTTTTTATTGGATGTTTTCAACGACCAATTTCTTCCCTTACACACGATGCAATGTGCAAATAAATACGAAATCGCTTTTGCAAGTAAACTGGATTTGCGAAACGAATTTGAATAGCAATAAAATACATTTTTGTGTGAGATATGGAGCGACAAAGGCTATTATCCCTAAAATACATTTAAATCATTACAAACAACAAAACACAAGCGAAAGCAAAAACCACGCAGAAAACTTTGATTGATTGATTGGCGTATATCCCCAATATAGAAAAACAATGCCCTGTTATCTTATTGGGGGGAAAAAAGATGGAAAACACATCTGGATCATATATCAAAGGATTTCATCTTTAGTATAAAAGTTCAGGACAATTTTTTTCTTCCAACTGCCTCAGCAAAAAGTTCTAAGGCTTGGTTTTTAGTCGGCAATTTGCCTAGAGGTGCATTAAGCACCGGAAGTCCTTTGTTATCCAGTAGCCAGTTAGTTGCCCAGTTTGATAGCTACCCTATGGTAGGCAATTCTTTGTCCAAAATATAACGCTTTTCCTAAATCAGGGACACTTAACCTGCGGACCACATGTGGCCCACTGCACCTTTCTGAATGATCAGTCATGGCCCGTTGCCCTAACAAATTCAATTATTTAAGAAAAATGTATTAAAAAATAAGCGAGAAATTATATCAATCCAGCAATCAAAAATATCAATTTTGATATCGATTGTTGTGCTAATACGAATTGCCAGGTAACTTTCCCCCCTTTGTAATTTGAACGGTTAGCAATCACAAATAACAAAGCGAAAAATATCTAAAGAATATATGCTGTTTCAAGACTATAGATGTCTTGACTATATTTCGTAGAGAAAACTAAACATGGATTAACAACTTGCTTGATTTGTCGTGAGAATGTTACGCCTTCAAAAATATAATTTTGTTTGTCACTAAGCACAAATCTTTCAATGGCTATTTTTCTTGAGGATTTCTTTCAAGATGAGATAAATAGGTTTTCTTAAAAAAAAATTGCAACAGTAACAAAATATTTCATCGATGATAATGTCACAAAATTCAGAGGTAACAAAAGCATCCTATAAAATTTGCTACATTACATATATTGATAAACATATGACATATATACTTACAGTTACCCACCCACTTCACTGGGTATTTAATGATGTTGTATAAATATATACTGTTTATAAATGTATAAATTATTGATATCCAAATCCTATCATTAAGAATTCGATTGCATTGAAAAATATACTTATAAATGTAAATCTCACCTCTTGAGGTAAAAAGGACAGAACTTCTAATTAATAATTTCAAATAATATCTAAAAGAAGAATGATTTTTTGCACTCTTGCAACCCTATAACCAAAGTGGATTTCCGCAAAACCAATCTTCAATGGATCTGTACTCCGTAAAATAAACATGCATGCCAAATTTAAAGACTAAATCTCATAGAGCAAAATGAAATCTTTACTATCAATAAACCCTATTCAGAGTCGATTTCTAAAAGAACTATTCTTAGCGAATTTAAATTCAACAAAAGAAATAGCAAACCAGATTTCATTATTATAGTACTAGTAGTTTGAAAACGGGAATTGCTTTTGTCAGTTCGCCCCAGTATACCCCCATCTCTCCCTGAAGTATATTTCCGTAAAATCCATTCTTACTGCATCTCTATTAAAAAAAAAATACAAAAACAAATTTCAAGTATGTGCGTCTAACAAGTCAAAAACCCTCCAACTCCCCCCAAACCCCTTGTAAGCTCTTTTGGGAGTCAGTTTTAACAAAAATTTCTGTTAAAAGAACTCTATTCCACGAAAGGGAGCTTACAAAATTTCAAGACTGTATGTATAATAGTTTAAAAATGGAAATAAGTATCTATAACGTCCCTTAAGCCTATTCAACGCCACTTGGGGATCGATTTTCATCAGTGGCGCACACAAGGGGGGTTCTGGGGGTCGGACCTCCCCAAAGCACTTGATTTTGTTTCCAATTGATTATAATTCTAAGTATATAGTAAGTAAAATTTAATTAATTACTTGTTAATAATGATTAATTTTATTAATTAATGATAATTATTTATTCAAAAATTAGTTTTTTACTGTATTTTGTTCACGAAAATTGACAAAATCAAAAGGAGCATGATACAAGAATGGTGAACTTTCGACCCCGGATCCCCCTCCCCTTGAAAAATTCCTGAGTGTGCTACTGATTTTCATAATAACCTTTTTGTAGCGGATGTCTAATCTATGAAAGAAATTTGTTTACCAAATTTCAAGACTGTGCGTTTAATAATTTAAAAAGGGAAATAAGTATCTATAACACCCCTAATGCCCTGCAACGCCACTAGGAGGTCGATTTTCACAAAACTCATTTTACAGCGGATCTCTATTCCATAAAAGGAATCTGCTTAGCAAATTTTAAGACTGTATGTTCAGTAGTTTATAAGTAGAATTAATTATTTATAATGCCCCTTGGTGTTGAATTTTCATAAAATCCACTCTTAGCGAATGCCCACTACATGAAAGGAACATACATACAAAATTCTAAGATTGTCCTTCTAATAGTTTAAAAATGGAAGCAATTATCTGTAACGTCTCTTAATTCTCCGCAACGCCACTTGGGGGTCAATTTTTCTAAAATCCATTATGTAACGGACGTCTACTCCATAAACGGAATCTGCTTGCCAAATTTCAAGACTCTACGTTCAGTAGCTTAAAAATGGAAGCAATTATTTATAATACCCCTTAAGTCCTCGTAATGCCCATTGGGGCTCGATTTTCGAAAAATCCGTTCTCAGCTGATCTCTACCCTATGAAAGGAACATGCCTATCAAATTTCAAGTTTGTAGGCTTAATAGTTCGTGAGATAACGTGATGAGTAAGTGAGTGAGAGAATGAATGAGTCGCTTTTCTCCTTCACTAGCCGTACCCACCCGCTTAGTTGGATATTTCATGATGTATATATATATATATATATATATATATATATATATATATATATATATATATATATATATAAAAGTCCTACCATTAAAAATTCGATTGTATTGAAAAATATACTTGTTCCTTTAACTCTCGCCTCTTGATATAAGAAGAGAGGATAGAACTTCTAATTAATAATTTCTAATAATCTCTAAAATTGAAGTAGAAGGATTTTTTTGTACTCTCGTAAACCAATAACTAAGTGGATTTCTATTCAACCAATTTTCAGGGGATCTTTACTCCCTAAAATAAACATGCATGTCAAATTTCAAGTCTAAATCTAATGCAACAAAAACAGAATTTTTACTATCAATACGTCCCGTAACCCCGTTGAGAGTCGGTTCCCAAAAGAACCGTTCGTAGAGGATTTCAGTTCAACAAAAGAAACTCACAAAACAAATTTCATGATTATAGCTCTAGTAGTTCGAAAACGAGAATTTTTTTCTCAATACGCCCGAGTAACATCACCCACTTCTCCCAGGAGTCGATTTCCGTAAAATCTATTCTTAGTGGATCTCTGTTCAACCAAAGAAACATGCTTAAGAAATTTCAAGTATGTGCGTCCAACAAGTCAAAAACCGGAATTTTTTTCTATTTCCATTGACCCTTTGCAGCCTCCTTGGGGGTCAATTTTCGCAAAACACTTTGTTAGAGGAACTCTATTTCATGAAAGAAACATGCCGTCCAATTTTCAAGCAGGTAGGTCTAATAGTTTAAAAACGGCAATATCTTTCTGTTACTTCCCCAAATCGCAATTTGGGGTCGATTTTCACAAAAACCCTTTTGTAGCGGATCTCCACCCGATGAAAGGAATCTGCTTACCAGATTTGAAGACTGTACATCTAAGAGTTTAAAAATGAAAATAATTATCTGTAACACCCCTTAAGCCTCCGCAAGACAACTTGGGGGTCGATTTTTACAAAAACTATTTTGTAGCGGAAGTCTACTCTATGAAAGGAATCTGCTCGCCAAATTTCAAAATTGTACGTTTAATGGTTTAAAAATGGAACTAATTACTTATAATGCCTTTTAACCAGCCGCAACGCCACTTGGGGGTCTTTTCGTAAAAAACCAGTTTGTAGTTGATCTCTACTGCATTAACCTTTTGGAGACGGCGGTTTTTGTGAGAAAAATGCCCTTAAAGACGGCGCTTCCAGCGAAGTTTACTTCCCCTGTTTTCGTAGCTGATTAATGACACCATACATCGACGGATAAAAGAAGCAGGGTAGTCGTTAATTCTCAAATATGATTGTATATTTCGCACAAAAACATTCCTTTATGAGTACAGACATACGAACAAATAATTTTATAGGGCGATACTAACATCTCCTGGTTTTTTATTCACTTAACTGACCTCAGAAATAACATTACAAAATTTGAATTTATCACTTCTAACGTGTGGTCATAAGCACGCACACGATCTTTTTTTAATCGAAGTTTTCTGTTTTTACCCTCGATTATCGAATTTCAAGGATAAATACATTTTTACCAATCAAATTTAATTATTTACATTGAATTGTTAAGATATTATAGTGTGAATGCGTTTTAAACATAGCAAAATGTATTAAAAATAAAAACTTTCAGAGAAATATTTAAAAATTAATAGTAAGTAATAGTATAATAAAGAGTATGGTCAAATCTCAGGGATTTGTATTTTAGAGTTAAATAAATTAATTACCATAAAATTAATTAGCTTCATTAATGTAAGTAAAGATAAATACTAGAAGAGTAAAGTATATAAAACAGATACAAGTATATAAAAGAAAAATAAATACAAGTAAATTAACACTAACCTGTATTACAAAGGCATAAATGTCGTTTACCACTGGATTTAGTCTCACTTGTTACAAAACTTAAAGATTTTAGACATTTTTCTAAATTTTTCGATATTTCGAATTCTTTTACGACGTTTTCAAATGGTACGATGTTTATATATTTAAGAAAATTGTTTCGGATAACTTTTAAAAGTTCCATCTAGGAAAATGGTCTTTCTATTTTCCAAAAGATACAGAGACTCTTCTCCAAATACTAAAATCCTGTTATCTTGATCATTTCGAAAGTCTAAACCAGCGGCCTTTTCAAACTATATTCCATGGAACCCTGAGGTTCCATGAGGCGTACCCAACAGTTCCACGAGTCACAATAAAAAAAATCCAAAAGAAACTTATAAATGTATATCAAAAATGGATCCACGTTCTGTATGAAGTTTCTATACCCACAAGAATTTAAAGCTTAACCCTGTCTTTAAGAAATTAAAAGTTTTTTTTAATACACAACAATTTTATTTTGCAATACTTTTTAAACATTTATTATAATTTAATAAAGAACATAAAACGCTAAAAGAAATCTTTATATGTATTACCTACTGCAATTTTAATATTTTATTGTTTGCTATACGGGTTTTTTAATCGTTAGTACAATGTCTTGCAAAACTAAATGCACATTTTTATATTTGTGAGAAAAAACCTACAATAAAAGAGAATGAATAAATTATTGATATATCAACAGATTCGATGTAAAAAATCTAAATTAAAGCAAGAACATCTCCTTAATTTTATGTTGCAAATTCATGTAAACTACACAATATTTCTCACACAGTTATAAACATTTTGATGTCAATCGGGTAGTGGATGGACAATACTCAAAAAAAAACAGAAAAACTTCGGTTAAAAAAAAGATCGTGTGTGTGCTTATGACCACAGGTTAGAAGTGAAAACTTCAAATTTTGTAATGTTATTTCAGAGGTTAGTTAAGTGAATAAAAAACCA
Source organism: Trichonephila clavipes (assembly GCA_019973935.1). Lineage (NCBI taxonomy): Eukaryota > Metazoa > Arthropoda > Arachnida > Araneae > Nephilidae > Trichonephila > Trichonephila clavipes. The sequence continues at coordinate 22,817 of BMAU01015550.1, forward strand.
GGAGATGTTAGTATCGCCCTATACAATTATTTATTCATATGTCTGTACTCATAAAGTAATGTTTTTGTGCGAAATATACAATCATATTTGGGAATTAATTGTATTCTAAGAAGAAAACAATAGGTTTATGGTAGCTGAAATAGGTTATAAATCCTTTAGACTCAAAATGTTATTTAAATTTAACAAAAAAAAAAAAAAAACTCCTTCAAGCGTTGTTCCGTACTTCCTCGTGCTTCATTTGGATCATTTGACATAATTAAATTGAATTTTGATTTTAAAAAATCAACTAAAAGTTTTGATTTCTTTTTTCAATGCATTCCCGACATAGTGAATTTTTTTTTTTTACTCTGAGGTCATTACGTTTCATTGACTCTTTTCAATTTTTAAATACTTCTCTAGAGAAACTTGCCCAACTTTAAAGCCTTGTAAATTTCATCTTTGGGATAGGTATTTTGCAAGTAATGCATAATTTATAACTAGAAAGGGTTGCTATCCATATGAATATTTTGATTCCTTTTCTAAATTTTATGAAACGCAGCTCCCTCCTCAATCAGCTTTTTTCAACAGTCTAACAAATAAAAATGTATCCAGAGAAGACTACGAATATGCTCACCATAGATGGAACATGTTACAAATGCGCACATTGGGAGATTATCGTGATTTGTGTGTAACCGTAGACGTATTATTTTCAGACATATTTGAAAACTTTAGAACTCTATGCCAGAAATACTACAAAATTGATCCATGTAATACATATACGATTCCTGGTTTGGTATGGCAAGCATGTCTTATAAAATGACAAAAGTACGATTGGACCTTTTAACTGATATAGACATGCCTTTATTCATCGAAAAAGGAATTCGCGGAGGTGTTGCGATGATGGGTCATCGCTACGCTAAGGCTAACAATGTGTATTTATCAACCTATGATTCAAGCCTACCTAGTAGTTACATTATATATTTAGATGCAAACAATCTATATGGTTGAGCAATGTCGCAAAATTTGTCTACACACGACTTTTCCTGGACTGATGAATACGTTAACTTCATGGATGTACCAGACGATTCGGATATAAGTTGTATATTTTAAGTTAGAATATCCAGATTAATTGCACGATTTGCATAACTGCTATCCATTAGCTCCAGAAAAAGTTGAAGTGTCTCTGAATGTTCCTCCTATACTAAAAATATTGCTAAAGAATTCAGTATTTTAGAATCGAAGTCTGTGGAAAAATTGGCTCCTAACTTCAGAAATAAAACTAAATATGTTCATTATAGAAATTTGAAGTTATATGTACAATTAGGTTTAAAAATTAAAAAAAAAATACATCAATTTGTAAAATTCAAACAAAGTCCTCGGTTAAAAAATTATATAGATTTTAATACTGAACATCGAAAACGAGCAAACAACAATTTTGAAAAAGATCTCTTTAAACATTTAAACAATGCCGTGTTTGGTAAAACAACGAAAAATTTACGCAAAAAGTTAAGATTTATCTAGTGAATAGAGAGAAAAGAGCTAAGAAATTCATAGCATCTCCAGCATTTCATGCTTATAAAATAATTAATAACGACCTTGTATCTATTCAAAGAAAACTTGCTTCTTTTTTATTGAAATGACCCATATATTTGCTTCCAAATCATTTTCTTTATAATCCTTTAACTAATAATGTTCTCGGAAAAATGACAGATGAGTTAAATGGTATGGTAGCAACTGAGTTCGTAGATCTCAATGCAAAAATGTACAGCATAAAAACATTAACTTTAGAAAAAAATACAGCAAAAGAGATACATATATCTATTTTAAAAAGTAAAATTTCTCATAAAGACTATAAAAATTGCCTCATAAATAAGTATAGAAGTCGTGAAGAGTTTAAACCCATTAACAGTTCTATACATCAAATACATTCTGTAAAAAGTAAAAAAAAATTCACTTTGCCCCTTCGATAAGATATATTCTTGAAGATGGTATTACAACTTTAGCTTTCGGTAACTGCCATATAAATGAAAACTAATATTTTATATAAATGAGAATTTAATTAAATAGTTTCTTTTATAAATATTGATTTCTGTATATATCTTATTCTTTCTTGTTTAAGAATGTAAATGTTTCCTCTTCATTTTATGCATATACCTGTCGAATGTATTTATTATTCATATTGAATGATGTTACTTATTTCAATGCTTCTCATATAATACATTTTAAAAAATATAAGATTAAATTAAGTTTTCTGTTAGCACATTGTTTTATAAAAGGAAAATTGTTGAGATCTGAAGGACTTTATTTATTGAGAAATGGATTAACCAAGGGATATTCCTTATTTCTATGTGGTCATTATTTTATATTTTTCTTGTTGAAAATCAGTAAAAGCTTTTCAGTGAATTATATTTTATATGAATTTGTTCGTAGCAAACAGAAAGATTTCAGATTGTATCAATATTTTAAGAAATGATATAATGTAAGAATAAATTTTAGAAGGTGAATAAATACAATATTTTTTGTTCTCATATTTTGTGTTTGTATTATTATTATTATAAGATGAATAAGATTTTGCTTTGAATTTTTTTATAAGTTTACCATATATTTAAATTTATAAAGTTATTATTATTTTAAGATTAATATGAAAAAAAAAGAAATTTTATCACTATTGCTCTTAACTTAAATACTCAAGTCCACCAACAATATTCTAAGTATTTCAATATTTTTCATCTTTTTTCAATACTTTTCAACTTTTTTTTCAATATTTTTTCAACTTTTTTAATTACTTTACTCATATTAATATATTTAAGTGTAAGTAACAAGAAGGGAAACAGACTAAAAATTAAAAACAAATGTTGAAGAACACAAACCATACTTAATATTCTATCCATGACAAAGGTTTTGCATGCAATGTTTTTGTTCTGAGATATTTATTCGTAACAAAACTCTATGAAAATTTTTTTCTTTTGAAAAATTCATTAAATGATTCGAACGAAAGGTTTTATTTTTCTATCTCTCACAAAGTGGATAGTGAAATTTGCAGCATTTGTATTTCGTATAGTTTTCCAATCATAAATTTCGATTGAGGTGGATACATTTGTCTTGCTAGACAAGAGATCTATTGCTTGTCTCTAACATTTTTAAAACAACTTAGGTAGGAAGTATTTAAAAAAAATATTCCTATAATTTGTTTTTCATTAAAAAAAAAATATTTTGTAAAATAAATATTATGGAAATATCTCTATGATGGCTTCCTTTCGTGAACAAGTTTGAAAGTTCTTTTGTCATCTCCTACTTCATTCATTAAGTCATCTATTATTACGAAAGCATTAGTAATATCTTCTACATCGAAAGGCATGCCTTCATGAAATTCTATGTCAGACATCTTATCAAACAATTTTGGATAAATTCCATAAGGCCAAATAATTTTGGGAGGAAAAGAATTAATTAATTTTATTTCTAAGATTCGTCTAACAAAGAAAGTTTTACCAGAATTACAAGGTCCGCATATATTATCATAGGAAAGGGATGTTTCATGTAAGGAAACTACTTTGCAAACGAAAAAACATATGCAGAACTTTTACTTTATATAAGCATAGTATTTTTTAAGTTATCTCAGAATTGTAAAAAAAATACATGCAAAATCAATGAAAAATATATTTTAGTTATGCACAAAGTATCAAATTTGAAATGTAATAAACAATAATTCAACACGTATATCATAATTTTCAGAAATAGACTTTATCAGAATTATATACAAATATTTATATGTACAGAAAAGTTTGACCCTTTATCCTAATTAAAATTTGCTTCCAATGACGTACTTAAAAAAAATCATAATCATTTAATAAAAACTATATCAGAATATAACTCGTTATCTCTAAAAACATGCATTTGTAACACCCATTTACAGTGCCCCGAAACCCTTATCAGAGCGGAGGGGTACCATCCTCCCGGTTCAGACCCGGGGGGGAATTTCCACTCCCTTTCGTTTGCCTAATTTTCAATCCTCTGTTTCAGAAATCACAAGCACAAAGCATCAAATTTGAAATATAACAAATAATCATTCAACACGTATATCATGATTTTCAGAAATTGATTTATACGGAATTATATAAAAATAATCATATGTACAGAAAAATTTGTCTCTTTATCCCAATTAAAATTTGCTTCCAATGACGTAATTAAAAAAATCATAATCATTTAATTAAAACTATATCAGAATATAACTCGTTATCGCTAAAAGCGTGCATTTCTTATCAGTACAGATCCCCGAAACCCTTATCAATCACAAACCATCTTCCCGGTTCAGATCCGGGGGGGGGGACTTCCACCCTCTTTTGTTTGCATGCGCCTCAACCTCCTGGCGCCACCGGCTCCACTGTTCCAGAACCGGTATATTTTAACTACTGATATTGATAATAATGGGAGCAGTGACAATGACGACGACTATGAAGATGCATCGGTTTTTTGTGACACTTTTATGGAATGAAAATACATATTTCATGGAAAAATGATTTTGACCACATAAACATAATATGTATAAATAAAAGTGAGAATTTTGTTATTGTATCAATGGCAATTTTTCCTTCATCCTTTATAAAATCCTTTTTTTTCATTTACAATTAAATTTATATGATATTTAAAAAACGATATTTTCCTTTTTGTTATAAATACTTTAATGAAGTATTTAATATTATTTTAATTAGAATTAAAATATTAATTTTTTATTACATTCATCCTCGAAGACATAAAAATTTAAAAAAATTGTTTCGAAAGTATTCCTGTCACTCTTCCGTCTACCTACTTTGCCATTGTCTCGCTCTAACGACAGGCATAATACCGCGGGATAAATCGGCCTGTATGTTAAGTAAGCAACCGAATTAATGTCTGGCAATTTAAATTTGTACTTATTTATGTATAAATAAAATAATATTAAAACTACAGACATTCTAAAATGGTTTGAAATTAATGATTTTTTTTCATACAAAATGGCATCTGGCACATTTTTTCAACAACAAAAATGTCTGGCATTAATAAATTCATGTTGTTAATAACATTTTAAATTTAGTGAAAACAAAATTTTTCTTTCTAAAATTATTTAAAAAATCAATATTTTTACCTGTAAAGGTATGATGCGCATTAATAAACGCAACGTTTACCGGCAGCCAGATGGCCCGCACGATATTCGAAAGGGCATAGATAAAGAAATATTAAAAAATCAGCTTTTCTAAAATTCTTGTTTTTCTGACGTTGCTAGCTCTTGTACTATAAAGAAGTGTCGTTTTTCTTTGTGATTGTTTTGAATAAAATCCTTGATCCCGGAGCAACGTGACAATATATTTATTTATTTATTATTAAGGGACATTTTATTTAAGTGGCACTGAAAACAATGCCGGTTTAAGCTCATATCGGACCGTGGGCGCAAAAGATCTACGGGCCCCCTTCGCACTGGCGGATCGAAAGTTATTACTAGAAAACCTGATAAGTCCAGCTTATCCGGGCCCTTTCGCGCCCTGGGCCCCTGCCCCAATGGATAAACCGGTACTGACTGAAAAAAGTATCAAACATAAGATGGAAGGAGAGAAATAAATAAAATATTCTTTCTTAGTAAAATCTTAGGATTTCAAGATACTAATGGTCTAATTTGCGTGTCAAAAAATCTAGTAATCAGTACATTCTAGAATTCGGACGTTAAATTCACGAACAATCCACGTGCCATGTTGTAGCAACTCCTTAAACTTGATTGTTAATGACATGGTAAAAGCATTCTTAGAATTGTAATTTTGTTAATAGAGTCCGAAATCATTTTTTTTTCCTTTCAATTTTTCGATGGGTCATACTATCAAAAGAAATCAAGGGCATAATTTTAAATCCACTAAGTGTAACTAGCTGGGAAAGCCGAATAGAGGCTATAAAATCTTTAATATATCGACTAGTAGGTATTTATGATGCTTTAATTAGTGTTTATAATACTGCTGAAAATGACAACTCTATAGTTTTTTTAAGCACATGATGTTTCTTGTTTTAACATCTTTTTTTCAAACTAATGCAAATACTTCAAAATATTCACTGTCTTCAATAAAATGCAGTCGAACCTCCAGATTACGAGCCTCTATTTTGCGAAGCTTTCTATGTAGCGAATTTTTTCCTGGAACCAAGAATTTTTCACGATTTTCTTCGTGAAATAACCTCCCAATAGCGAAGTGCATTTTCTATATAACGAACTTTTTCTCTTGGAATTCAATTTTTTTCTCCCTATTTTTGAAGCATTTCTGTACATTTCAAGTTATTCTCTCTTTTTAATACATTTTATGGTGGTCTGAAATCTTGAACTGATTTTATTAGGTGCCAAACTCACCAAGAGCAATAGAATTCACGGCGTTTCAACCAAGAAGTGAAATCTTTAAGCCCCGTTATCCAGTTCACTGAAACATCTTCGTTATCTCCTTTCACTCTTAGTGGAGTTGTCTCGTGTCCCTATGTCTTCGAACTAGTCTCCATTCATTTGTCTCGTACTGGTATCTTCGTTTCTTGTAGCTCGAAAATATCAAAACGTTAGAGTTTGAGCATCAGGGGCGTAGCTACCGCTGTATCAATGATACGGGGCCCAACCATATATTTTTACAGTCCTACTAACAAGGTTCTCATATCTAAAAAAGGGCCCAGAAGGAATTTTGATACAGGGCCCATTCAGAACTAGCTAAGGCAGTGTTGAGCATTAAAGAAAATAATTTAATTCTTCAGGAAGTGGATAAAGGCCTCAAGAAACTTTCCTTGCAGTTTTTCTTTCTTTCTTTTTTTAATAGGTAAGATATATAAAATAAATATATACTTATTTACAAAAATGTGCGAACAATTACTTTTTTGTAATATATAGTGTTTATGAATTAAATATATTTGTTTTATGTGGTTTATAAAGAAATTTAAAGATAACCTCTATTTAACAAATTTTCAATAAAACGAACTTTTTTCGGGATTTAGCAACTTCGTTGTATAGAGGTCCGACTGTAATATTTATTGACTTAATTTCCATTTTTTTCCCCAATCTGGGTTAATCTAATTGATAAAAGTCGGATACGTACGATATTTTAGTATATTTGTTATTTGCATTTTTATTTTCTTACTGAAAGTGTTATTTTTAATATTGTTGACTGTCAATATGGGATAAAATCGGTCCATTTTAACAGTCAACTCGTTTCTTTCTTTTCTTTTTATTGCCTCGACTTCCTTTGTACAGTTTCACACAGCTGCGGCAAATGACCTTGAAGAGAAGTAGTTAAAGCAGTAAGTTGACCAAAGCACGCAGTCAAAATATTGGTTTTTGCGCTTGTTTATTTCTTTGGGATGGGAACACTTTTACTTCAGAAGAAGGGTGAAAGAGACAGGAGATAAATGTTTTTCTCTGGCTTTGATAAATGATCGAATGTTTGTGAAACTTCGTTTTCCTTTTGCATTGATAGCTCCTCACAACAACAACAACAAAAGCTGATAGTTTCCTCAAATTTATCCAAGGTCATTATTTCGCCTTCTTCAGTCCAAGTTGTTGACCATCCGCTCCCCTACTTTCCTAGTTCTAAGAAGACGTGTTTTCTCAGACTAGCCTGGTCATACTGAGTCTTCTTCATGATCTTTCTTCAGGACATAGTATACATTTTCAGTGGCATTTCTTCGCATGTTGGCGTAGAGGGTGTTGAGTACACAAGTAAAACTCAAGAAAAAGGTCTCTCTCAGTAAGTGGACTGTAGTTTTTATTACTTGTTGCTCAGCTCGCTCGATTCGACTCCTTTCTCGATGGAGTCAGAGGTTACACAGATTCGTTAGACACTCTGAGCGCTAGAGGGCGCTCTACATTTACATACGTACACTGAACATGCCACCCGGCCTTGCAATGTTTTTCAACATGCAAGATTTACATAGAACATAATCATAAAGATAACACACAGAAATACAATACTTCAAAATACAAACAAAACAGCATACAAATGAAGACAATGTATAAGCAATTGATAAATCACACAGAATTAAAAAAAAATACTATTCTACACACAAACATTACTATCTGAAGGGTTACATATGCTACTTCACACACACACTGTTTCAATTGGTAGAATGCACAGTTTCGAAATGGGTCTCTTAAATATACCTCTAGTGGTTTTGACTTCCACTACTCTTACTTTAGAATCCTTTCCTGGATAAATATTGTTGATTCTACCTAATGACCATTGAAATGAAGGTAAATTATCCTCTTTTATTATAACCATATCTCCAATTTTTGCATTCTTTTTCTCGAAATGTCACTTATTTCTCTGCTGCAAACTATTTAAATAGTCTACACTTCACCTTTTCCAAATTAATTGAATTATTTTTGTAACTTTCTGCCAATTATCCAACCTATTTTCATTTAAATTAGTTAAATCAGGCTCAACAATTGATGTAATTGATCTACCTATCAAAAAATGAGAAGGAGTCAATACATTTAAATCATCTAAGTCAGAAGATAATGGGACAAGAGGACGAGAATTTAACATCCCCTCTATTTGGATAATCACGGTCAGAAACTCTTCATATGTTAATCTAATGTTACCTACTACTCTCTTTAAATAGAACTTAAAAGATTTAACGCCTGCCTCCCAGAGACCTCCAAAATTTGGGGCTCTAGGGGGGAGGAATTTCCAATCTATTCCTTCAGAGGCCATATAACTTGCAAGTGCCTCATCAGGTTTACACACCAAATTAAACATTTTTTTAAGTTCTATATTTGCACCCACAAAATTTGTTGCATTATCAGAATACAACTTAGCACATTTACCTCTTCTAAATATAAAATGCTTAAGTGTAGCAATAAATGCATTAGAGGTTAAATCAGTCACAATATCTAAGTGCACAGCTTTAGAAACAAAACATATAAATATACAAACATAGATTTTGTTATATACACCTTTTCTCTGCCCTTTATACTTAATGTAAAAGGGGCCACAGAAGTCCACACCTGACACATTGAATGGATAATTTTTGATAACTCTATCCTTTGGCAAGTCAGCCATTATTTGATCAATGCAAGTAGGATTAGCCTTACAACAGATTACACAATTATGAACTACTTTTCTACAATATTACGGCCATTCAATATCCAAAAAATTTGTCTGATCTGATATAACAAGGATTGTGGACCACTATGTAAAAACTTTTTATGAAAATACTCTACTATTAAATAAGTCAATTTATGTTTCGAAGGCAAAAGAATTGGAAATTTCTGGTTATAATTTTAATATCACTATTTCTCAATCAACCTCCAACTCTCAAAATCCCTTCACTATCAATAAATGGATTGAGTGTTTTTACTCGACTGTTGGAAGGTACCATGACAGAATTTTGAATACCATTCATCTCTACTTTAAACTCTTCTTTTTGTACTAATTTCAATAAAAGATGTTCAGCCATTTTTAATTCTCCTAAATCTAGAGGCCCAATTCTTTTGCTTTCTTTGCTCTTACAATTATAAACAAATCTACAAATAAAACTTAAGACACGAATAATTTTAAAATAGTCATTACTAAGGTTAAGTAAATTATTTACAAAAGAGTTAGTAGCAGAATCAAGAAAAAAGTTAGAAAAGTCACTACAGTTTTTAAGTTCACCTGGATCCTTGATCACTGCAACAGGAATTTGTCGTTGTGGGTACTGGTTGCTCATCAGAAATTTAGGATCATTCCACCACAACTCACAGGTTTTAAGTTTTAGAGAGAATCCATTCCTCTGAAACGAAGTCGGCAGGATTGTCCTCTGTTGCCACATAACGCCATTGCTCACTGGAAGTCATCTCCTGGATTGTAGTAATCCTGTTAGCCACAAAGGTTTTTAGTTGATATGACTCCTTCCTTATCCATGACAAAACTATCATGGAGTCACTCCAAAGAAAAGTATTAGTCACATTTAATTTTAAAGCTTGCTTGACACGATGCACTAATTTTGCTAACAGCACAGCGGCACATAGCTCAAGTCTGGGAATCGTTGTTTGCTTGGTAGGCGCAACTCGGGATTTACTGGCAATAAGATGCACAAGCATCTTTCTATCTGAGGTTATGGATTTGCAGTAGACGACAGCTCCATATGCTGATTGGGACGCGTCGGAGAATCCATGCAGCTCGATCACTTCCGGTTGCTCTACCATAATGCATCGATTGATGTTGATGTCATTTACTACCTGAAGTGATTCGACAAATTGTCGCCATTCTCTATTGATTGTATCTGGAAGCAAATCTGTCCAATCAATCTTTAGCATCCATAATTTTTAAAGGAAGATTTTCGCCTTCGCCACCACAGGACCTAAAAGACCTAGAGGATCATATATCCTGGCGATGGTTGACAAAACATCCCGTTAGGTATTTAATTCGTGCAAGTCGATTTTTACTCTGAAGGAGAAGCAATCATGCTTGGGGTTCCAATAAACACCCAAAACTTTTATCTTTGATGAATCTGAAAAATCATAATTTTCGGAAACCTCAATCAATTCCGTATTATTTCCGCACCACTTATGCAAAACCATACCTCCTTTAGCGAAGATATTGATCAGTTGATTTTTCAGTTCTTTTGCTTCTAATAAGGTCTCTGCACCGGTAAGTACATCATCAATGTACATGTCACTCATCACAACTGAAGACCCTAAGTAGGTAGAAAAAGCCGATTCTGCTGTAAAGGCGGTGCAGGCGGTGCAGGCGGTTGCAGGCGGTTGTAGGCGGTGCAGGCGGTTGTAGGCGGTTGCAGGCGGTTGTAGGCGGTTGCAGGCGGTTGTAGGCGGTTGTAGGCGGTCGTAGGCGGTCGTAGGCGGTTGTAGGCGGTTGTAGGCGGTTGCAGGCGGTTGTAGGCGGTCGACGGCAGTGCAGAGTTGAGTTGTTTCGTTCCTACTGACGAGTTGAGTTGTTTTCTCCTGTTGAGTTGAGTTGTTTCGTTCCTACTGACGAGTTGAGTTGTTTCGTTCCTGCTGCCGAGTTGAGTTGTTTTCTCCTGTTGAGTTGTTTCGTTCATGTTACCGAGTTGAGTTGTTTTCTCCTGTTGAGTTGTTTCGTTCCTACTGACGAGTTGAGTTATTTTTCTCCTGCATTGGCTTTGATTTTCGAGCTGAGGGGGCGAGTTGAATTGTTTTGTTTTCTACAGCTAAGTTGAGTTGTTTTTAAAAAATGTGCACAAGAAATGGAAGTATGGGAATGTTAAACGTGCTCATGGCGCCACCTATTGATTAAAATGTACACTAATTATAGATTTTAAAATGATGGAAATAAATAACGCTCAAATAAAAAAAAATCCAGATTCAAACTCACGGCCTCAGATCAAAATGTCTCCACAGGTCAATAGTTTTTCAGTTACGCTAACCAATATCCTATGAAGGCATACAGACTTGAAGAAAACTTATGTTTATAATCTCATGAATTTAATTTTGCAGGCGAAGCAGTAGTTAAAATATACCGGTTCTGAAACTGTGAAGCCGGTGGCGCCAGGAGGTTGAGGCGCATGCAAACAAAAGAGGGTGGAAGTCCCCCCCGGATCTGAACCGGGAAGATGGTTTGTGATTGATAAGGGTTTCGGGGATCTATACTGATAAGAAATGCACGCTTTTAGCGATAACGAGTTATATTCTGATATAGTTTTAATTAAATGATTATGATTTTTTAATTACGTCATTGGAAGCAAATTTTAACTGGGATAAAGAGTCAAATTTTTCTGTACATATGATTATTTTTATATAATTCCGTATAAATCTATTTCTGAAAATCATGATATACGTGTTGAATGATTATTTGTTATATTTGAAATTTGATGCTTTGTGCTTGTGATTTCTGAAACAGAGGATTGAAAATTAGGCAAACGAAAGTGAGTGGAAATTCCCCCCGGGTCTGAACCGGGGGGATGGTACCCCCTCCGCTCTGATAATGGTTTCGGGGCTCTGTAAATGGGTACTAGAAATGCATGTTTTTAGAGATAACAATTTATATTCTTATATAGTTTTAACTAAATGGGTAGAATTCTGATTTGTTTTTAAGTACGTCATTGGAAGCAAATTTTAATTAGGATAAAGGGTCAAACTTTTCTGTACATATAAATATTTGTATATAATTCTGATAAAGTCTATTTCTGAAAATTATGATATACGTGTTGAATTATTGTTTATTACATTTCAAATTTGATACTTTGTGCATAACTAAAATATATTTTTCATTGATTTTGCATGTATTTTTTTTTTTTTTTTTATAATTCTGAGATAACTTAAAAAATACTATGCTTATATAAAGTAAAAGTTCTGCATATGTTTTTTCGTTTGCAAAGTAGTTTCCTTACATGAAACATCCCTTTCCTATGATAATATATGCGGACCTTGTAATTCTGGTAAAACTTTCTTTGTTAGACGAATCTTAGAAATAAAATTAATTAATTCTTTTCCTCCCAAAATTATTTGGCGTTATGGAATTTATCCAAAATTGTTTGATAAGATGTCTGACATAGAATTTCATGAAGACATGCTTTTCGATGTAGAAGATATTACTAATGCTTTCGTAATAATAGATGACTTAATGAATGAAGTAGGAGATGACAAAAGAACTTTCAAACTTGTTCACGAAAGGAAGCCATCATAGAGATATTTCCGTAATATTTATTTTACAAAATATTTTTTGCAATGAAAAACAAATTATAGGAATATTTTTTAAATACTTCCTACCTAAGTTGTTTTAAAAATGTTAGAGACAAGCAATAGATCTCTTGTCTAGCAAGACAAATGTATCCATCTCAATATCGAAATTTATGATTGGAAAACTATACGAAATACAAATGCTGCAAATTTGACTATCCACTTTGTGAGAGATAGAAAAATAAAACCTTTCGTTCGAATCATTTAATGAATTTTTCAAAAGAAAAAATTTTTGATAGAGTTTTGTTACGAATAAATATCTCAGAACAAAAACATTGTATGCAAAACCTTTGTCATGGATAGAATATTAAGTGTGGTTTGTGTTCTTCAACATTTGTTTTTAATTTTTAGTCTGTTTCCCTTCTTGTTCCTTACACTTAAATATATTAATATGAGTAAAGTAATTAAAAAAGTTGAAAAAATATTGAAAAAAAAAAGTTGAAAAGTATTGAAAAAAGATGAAAAATATTGAAATATTTAGAATATTGTTGGTGGACTTGAGTATTTAAGTTAAGAGCACACAATATAGAGTGATAAAATTTCTTTTTTTTTTTTCATATTAATCTTAAAATAATAATAACTTTATAAATTTAAATATATGGTAAACTTATAAAAAATTCAAAGCAAAATCTTATTCATCTTATAATAATAATAATACAAACACAAAATATATGAGAACAAAAAATATTGTATTTATTCACCTTCTAAAATTTATTCTTACATTATATCATTTCTTAAAATATTGATACAATCTGAAATCTTTCTGTTTGCTACGAACAAATTCATATAAAATATAATTCATTGAAAAGCCTTTACTGATTTTCAACAAGAAAAATATAAAATAATGACCACATAGAAATAAGGAATATCCCTTGGTTAATCCATTTCTCAATAAATAAAGTCCTTCAGATCTCAACAATTTTCCTTTTATAAAACAATGTGCTAACAGAAAACTTAATTTAATCTTATATTTTTTAAAATGTATTATATGAGAAGCATTGAAATAAGTAACATCATTCAATATGAATAATAAATACATTCGACAGGTATATGCATAAAATGAAGAGGAAACATTTACATTCTTAAACAAGAAAGAATAAGATATATACAGAAATCAATATTTATAAAAAAGAAACTATTTAATTAAATTCTCATTTATATAAAATATTAGTTTTCATTTATATGGCAGTCACCGAAAGCTAAAGTTGTAATACCATCTTCAAGAATATAGCTTATCGAAGGGGCAAAGTGAATTTTTTTTTTACTTTTTACAGAATGTATTTGATGTATAGAACTGTTAATGGGTTTAAACTCTTCACGACTTCTATACTTATTTATGAGGCAATTTTTATAGTCTTCATGAGAAATTTTACTTTTAAAATAGATATATGTATCTCTTTTGCTGTATTTTTTTCTAAAGTTAATGTTTTTATGCTGTACATTTTTGCATTGAGACCTACGAACTCAGTTGCTACCATACCATTTAACTCATCTGTCATTTTTCCGAGAACATTATTAGTTAAAGGATTATAAAGAAAATGATTTGGAAGCAAATATATGGGTCATTTCAATAAAAAAGAAGTGAGTTTTCTTTGAATAGATACAAGGTCGTTATTAATTATTTTATAAGCATGAAATGCTGGAGATGCTATGAATTTCTTAGCTCTTTTCTCTCTATTCACTAGATAAATCTTAACTTTTTGCGTAAATTTTTCATTGTTTTACCAAACACGGCATTGTTTAAAAGTTTAAAGAGATCTTTTTCAAAATTGTTGTTTGCTCGTTTTCGATGTTCAGTATTAAAATCTATATAATTTTTTAACCGAGGACTTGGTTTGAATTTTACAAATTGGTGTTTTTTTTTAATTTTTAAACCTAATTGTACATATAATTTCAAATTTCTATAATGAACATATTTAGTTTTATTTCTGAAGTTAGAGCCAATTTTTCCACAGACTTCGATTCTAAAATACTGAATTCTTTAGCAATATTTTTAGTATAGGAGGAACATTCAGAGACACTTTAACTTTTTCTGGAGCTAATGGATAGCAGTTATGCAAATCGTGCAATTAATCTGGATATTCTAACTTAAAATATACAACTTATATCCGAATCGTCTGGTACATCCATGAAGTTAACGTATTCATCAGTCCAGGAAAAGTCGTGTGTAGACAAATTTTGCGACATTGCTCAACCATATAGATTGTTTGCATCTAAATATATAATGTAACTACTAGGTAGACTTGAATCATAGGTTGATAAATACACATTGTTAGCCTTAGCGTAGCGATGACCAATCATCGCAACACCTCCGCGAATTCCTTTTTCGATGAATAAAGGCAAGTCTGTATCCGTTAAAAGCTCCAATCGTACTTTTGTCATTTTATGCTTGCCATTCCAAACCAGGAACCATATATGTATTACATGGATCAATTTTGTAGTAATTCTGGCACAGAGTTCTAAAGTTTTCAAATATATCTGAAAATAATACGTCTACGGTTACACACAAATCACGATAATCTCCCAATGTGCGCAGTTGAAACATGTTTCATCTATGGTGAGCATATTCGTAGTCTTCTCTGGATACATTTTTATTTGTTAGACTGTTGAAAAAAGCTGATTGAGGAGGGAGCTGCGTTTCATAAAATTTAGAAAAGGAATCAAAATATTCATATGGATAGCAACCCTTTCTAGTTATAAGTTATGCATTACTTGCAAAATACCTATCCCAAAGATGAAATTTACAAGGCTTTAAAGTTGGGCAAGTTTCTCTAGAGAAGTATTTAAAAATTGAAAAGAGTCAATGAAACGTAATGACCTCAGAGTAAAAAAAAAATTCACTATGTCGGGAATGCATTGAAAAAAAGAAATCGAAACTTTTAGTTGATTTTTAAAATCAAAATTCAATTTAATTATGTCAAATGATCCAAATGAAGCACGAGGAAGTACGGAATAACGCTTGAAGGAGTTTTTTTTTTTTTAAAAATTTAAATAACATTTTGAATCTAAAGGACTTATAACCTATTTCAGCTACCATAAACCTATTGTTTTCTTCTTAGAATACAATTAATTCCCAAATATGATTGTATATTTCGCACAAAAACATTCCTTTATGAGTACAGACATATGAACAAATAATTTTATAGGGCGATACTAACATCTCCTGGTTTTTTATTCACTTAACTGACCTCAGAAATAACATTACAAAATTTGAAGTTATCACTTCTAACGTGTGGTCATAAGCACACACACGATCTTTTTTAACCGAAGTTTTTCTGGTTTTTTTTTCGAGTATTGTCCATCCACTACCCAATTGACATCAAAATGTTTATAACTGTGTGAGAAATATTGTGTAGTTTACATGAATTTGCAACATAAAATTAAGGAGATGTTCTTGCATTAATTTAGATTTTTTACATCGAATCTGTTGATATATCAATAATTTGTTCATTCTCTTTTATTGTAGGTTTTTTCTAACAAATATAAAAATGTGCATTTAGTTTTGCAAGACATTGTACTAACGATTAAAAACCCGTATAGCAAACAATAAAATATTAAAATTGCAGTAGGTAATACATATAAAGATTTCTTTTAGCGTTTTATATTCTTTATTAAATTATAATAAATGTTTAAAAAGTATTGCAAAATAAAATTGTTGTGTATTAAAAAAAAACTTTTAATTTCTTAAAGACAGGGTTAAGCTTTAAATTCTTGTGTGTATAGAAACTTCATACAGAACGTGGATCCATTTTTGATATACATTTATAAGTTTCTTTTGAATTTTTTTTTTATTGTGACTCGTGGAACTCTTGGGTACGCCTCATGGAACCTCAGGGTTCCATGGAATATAGTTTGAAAAAAAAGGCCACTGGTTTAGACTTTCGAAATGATCAAGATAACAGGATTTTTAGTATTTGGAGAAGAGTCTCTGTAACTTTTGGAAAATAGAAAGACCATTTTCTTAGATGGAACTTTTAAAAGTTATCCGAAACAATTTTCTTAAATATATAAACATCGTACCATTTGAAAACGTCGTAAAAGAATTCGAAATATCGAAAAATTTAGAAAAATGCCTAAAATCTTTAAGTTTTGTAACAAGTGAGACTAAATCCAATGGTAAACGACATTTATGCCTTTGTAATACAGGTTAGTATTAATTTACTTGTATTTATTTTTCTTTTATATACTTGTATCTGTTTTATATACTTTACTCTTCTAGTATTTATCTTTACTTACATTAATGAAGCTAATTAATTTTATGGTAATTAATTTATTTAACTCTAAAATACAAATCCCTGAGATTTGACCATACTCTTTATTATACTATTACTTACTATTAATTTTTAAATATTTCTCTGAAAGTTTTTATTTTTAATACATTTTGCTATGTTTAAAACGCATTCCCACTATAATATCTTAACAATTCAATGTAAATAATTAAATTTGATTGGTAAAAATGTATTTATCCTTGAAATTCGATAATCGAGGGTAAAAACAGAAAACTTCGATTAAAAAGATCGTGTGTGTGCTTATGACCACACGTTAGAAGTGATAACTTCAAATTTTGTAATGTTATTTCTGAGGTCAGTTAAGTGAATAAAAAACCAGGAGATGTTAGTATCGCCCTATAAAATTATTTGTTCATATGTCTGTACTCATAAAGGAATGTTTTTGTGCGAAATATACAATCATATTTGGGAATTAATTGTATTCTAAGAAGAAAACAATAGGTTTATGGTAGCTGAAATAGGTTATAAGTCCTTTAGATTCAAAATGTTATTTAAATTTTTACAAAAAAAAAAAACTCCTTCAAGCGTTATTCCGTACTTCCTCGTGCTTCATTTGGATCATTTGACATAATTAAATTGAATTTTGATTTTAAAAAATCAACTAAAAGTTTCGATTTCTTTTTTCAATGCATTCCCGACATAGTGAATTTTTTTTTTTTACTCTGAGGTCATTACGTTTCATTGACTCTTTTCAATTTTTAAATACTTCTCTAGAGAAACTTGCCCAACTTTAAAGCCTTGTAAATTTCATCTTTGGGATAGGTATTTTGCAAGTAATGCATAACTTATAACTAGAAAGGGTTGCTATCCATATGAATATTTTGATTCCTTTTCTAAATTTTATGAAACGCAGCTCCCTCCTCAATCAGCTTTTTTTCAACAGTCTAACAAATAAAAATGTATCCAGAGAAGACTACGAATATGCTCACCATAGATGAAACATGTTTCAACTGCGCACATTGGGAGATTATCGTGATTTGTGTGTAACCGTAGACGTATTATTTTCAGATATATTTGAAAACTTTAGAACTCTGTGCCAGAATTACTACAAAATTGATCCATGTAATACATATATGGTTCCTGGTTTGGAATGGCAAGCATAAAATGACAAAAGTACGATTGGAGCTTTTAACGGATACAGACTTGCCTTTATTCATCGAAAAGGAATTCGCGGAGGTGTTGCGATGATTGGTCATCGCTACGCTAAGGCTAACAATGTGTATTTATCAACCTATGATTCAAGTCTACCTAGTAGTTACATTATATATTTAGATGCAAACAATCTATATGGTTGAGCAATGTCGCAAAATTTGTCTACACACGACTTTTCCTGGACTGATGAATACGTTAACTTCATGGATGTACCAGACGATTCGGATATAAGTTGTATATTTTAAGTTAGAATATCCAGATTAATTGCACGATTTGCATAACTGCTATCCATTAGCTCCAGAAAAAGTTAAAGTGTCTCTGAATGTTCCTCCTATACTAAAAATATTGCTAAAGAATTCAGTATTTTAGAATCGAAGTCTGTGGAAAAATTGGCTCCCTAACTTCAGAAATAAAACTAAATATGTTCATTATAGAAATTTGAAATTATATGTACAATTAGGTTTAAAAATTAAAAAAAAAAAAAAAATACACCAATTTGTAAAATTCAAACCAAGTCCTCGGTTAAAAATTATATAGATTTTAATACTGAACATCGAAAACGAGCAAACAACAATTTTGAAAAAGATCTCTTTAAACTTTTAAACAATGCCGTGTTTGGTAAAACAATGAAAAATTTACGCAAAAAGTTAAGATTTATCTAGTGAATAGAGAGAAAAGAGCTAAGAAATTCATAGCATCTCCAGCATTTCATGCTTATAAAATAATTAATAACGACCTTGTATCTATTCAAAGAAAACTCACTTCTTTTTTATTGAAATGACCCATATATTTGCTTCCAAATCATTTTCTTTATAATCCTTTAACTAATAATGTTCTCGGAAAAATGACAGATGAGTTAAATGGTATGGTAGCAACTGAGTTCGTAGGTCTCAATGCAAAAATGTACAGCATAAAAACATTAACTTTAGAAAAAATACAGCAAAAGAGATACATATATCTATTTTAAAAGTAAAATTTCTCATGAAGACTATAAAAATTGCCTCATAAATAAGTATAGAAGTCGTGAAGAGTTTAAACCCATTAACAGTTCTATACATCAAATACATTCTGTAAAAAGTAAAAAAAAAAATTCACTTTGCCCCTTCGATAAGCTATATTCTTGAAGATGGTATTACAACTTTAGCTTTCGGTGACTGCCATATAAATGAAAACTAATATTTTATATAAATGAGAATTTAATTAAATAGTTTCTTTTTTATAAATATTGATTTCTGTATATATCTTATTCTTTCTTGTTTAAGAATGTAAATGTTTCCTCTTCATTTTATGCATATACCTGTCGAATGTATTTATTATTCATATTGAATGATGTTACTTATTTCAATGCTTCTCATATAATACATTTTAAAAAATATAAGATTAAATTAAGTTTTCTGTTAGCACATTGTTTTATAAAAGGAAAATTGTTGAGATCTGAAGGACTTTATTTATTGAGAAATGGATTAACCAAGGGATATTCCTTATTTCTATGTGGTCATTATTTTATATTTTTCTTGTTGAAAATCAGTAAAGGCTTTTCAATGAATTATATTTTATATGAATTTGTTCGTAGCAAACAGAAAGATTTCAGATTGTATCAATATTTTAAGAAATGATATAATGTAAGAATAAATTTTAGAAGGTGAATAAATACAATATTTTTTGTTCTCATATATTTTGTGTTTGTATTATTATTATTATAAGATGAATAAGATTTTGCTTTGAATTTTTTATAAGTTTACCATATATTTAAATTTATAAAGTTATTATTATTTTAAGATTAATATGAAAAAAAAGAAATTTTATCACTCTATATTGTGTGCTCTTAACTTAAATACTCAAGTCCACCAACAATATTCTAAATATTTCAATATTTTTCATCTTTTTCAATACTTTTCAACTTTTTTTTTTCAATATTTTTTCAACTTTTTAATTACTTTACTCATATTAATATATTTAAGTGTAAGGAACAAGAAGGAAACAGACTAAAAATTAAAAACAAATGTTGAAGAACACAAACCACACTTAATATTCTATCCATGACAAAGGTTTTGCATACAATGTTTTTGTTCTGAGATATTTATTCGTAACAAAACTCTATCAAAAATTTTTTTCTTTTGAAAAATTCATTAAATGATTCGAACGAAAGGTTTTATTTTTCTATCTCTCACAAAGTGGATAGTCAAATTTGCAGCATTTGTATTTCGTATAGTTTTCCAATCATAAATTTCGATATTGAGATGGATACATTTGTCTTGCTAGACAAGAGATCTATTGCTTGTCTCTAACATTTTTAAAACAACTTAGGTAGGAAGTATTTAAAAAATATTCCTATAATTTGTTTTTCATTGCAAAAAATATTTTGTAAAATAAATATTACGGAAATATCTCTATGATGGCTTCCTTTCGTGAACAAGTTTGAAAGTTCTTTTGTCATCTCCTACTTCATTCATTAAGTCATCTATTATTACGAAAGCATTAGTAATATCTTCTACATCGAAAAGCATGTCTTCATGAAATTCTATGTCAGACATCTTATCAAACAATTTTGGATAAATTCCATAACGCCAAATAATTTTGGGAGGAAAAGAATTAATTAATTTTATTTCTAAGATTCGTCTAACAAAGAAAGTTTTACCAGAATTACAAGGTCCGCATATATTATCATAGGAAAGGGATGTTTCATGTAAGGAAACTACTTTGCAAACGAAAAACATATGCAGAACTTTTACTTTATATAAGCATAGTATTTTTAAGTTATCTCAGAATTATAAAAAAAAAAAAAAAAAATACATGCAAAATCAATGAAAAATATATTTTAGTTATGCACAAAGTATCAAATTTGAAATGTAATAAACAATAATTCAACACGTATATCATAATTTTCAGAAATAGACTTTATCAGAATTATATACAAATATTTATATGTACAGAAAAGTTTGACCCTTTATCCTAATTAAAATTTGCTTCCAATGACGTACTTAAAAACAAATCAGAATTCTACCCATTTAGTTAAAACTATATAAGAATATAAATTGTTATCTCTAAAAACATGCATTTCTAGTACCCATTTACAGAGCCCCGAAACCATTATCAGAGCGGAGGGGTACCATCCTCCCGGTTCAGACCCGGGGGGGGAATTTCCACTCACTTTCGTTTGCCTAATTTTCAATCCTCTGTTTCAGAAATCACAAGCACAAAGCATCAAATTTCAAATATAACAAATAATCATTCAACACGTATATCATGATTTTCAGAAATAGATTTATACGGAATTATATAAAAATAATCATATGTACAGAAAAATTTGACTCTTTATCCCAGTTAAAATTTGCTTCCAATGACGTAATTAAAAAAATCATAATCATTTAATTAAAACTATATCAGAATATAACTCGTTATCGCTAAAAGCGTGCATTTCTTATCAGTACAGATCCCCGAAACCCTTATCAATCACAAACCATCTTCCCGGTTCAGATCCGGGGGGGACTTCCACCCTCTTTTGTTTGCATGCGCCTCAACCTCCTGGCGCCACCGGCTTCACAGTTTCAGAACCGGTATATTTTAACTACTGCTTCGCCTGCAAAATTAAATTCATGAGATTATAAACATAAGTTTTCTTCAAGTCTGTATGCCTTCATAGGATATTGGTTAGCGTAACTGAAAAACTATTGACCTGTGGAGACATTTTGATCTGAGGCCGTGAGTTTGAATCTGGATTTTTTTATTTGAGCGTTATTTATTTCCATCATTTTAAAATCTATAATTAGTGTACATTTTAATCAATAGGTGGCGCCATGAGCACGTTTAACATTCCCATACTTCCATTTCTTGTGCACATTTTTTAAAAACAACTCAACTTAGCTGTAGAAAACAAAACAATTCAACTCGCCCCCTCAGCTCGAAAATCAAAGCCAATGCAGGAGAAAAATAACTCAACTCGTCAGTAGGAACGAAACAACTCAACAGGAGAAAACAACTCAACTCGGTAACATGAACGAAACAACTCAACAGGAGAAAACAACTCAACTCGGCAGCAGGAACGAAACAACTCAACTCGTCAGTAGGAACGAAACAACTCAACTCAACAGGAGAAAACAACTCAACTCGTCAGTAGGAACGAAACAACTCAACTCTGCACTGCCGTCGACCGCCTACAACCGCCTGCAACCGCCTACGACCGCCTACGACCGCCTACGACCGCCTACAACCGCCTACAACCGCCTGCAACCGCCTACAACCGCCTGCAACCGCCTGCAACCGCCTACAACCCCCTGCACCGCCTACAACCGCCTGCAACCGCCTGCACCGCCTGCACCGCCTTTACAGCAGAATCGGCTTTTTCTACCTACTACCCTAATGGAAAATTCCCTGATTCATCTAGGGCTAATTGTTTTAGCGTACGTGTCGCTAAAAATGGTGCACTCGTTGTTCCATAGGTCACAGTTGACAACTCAAACGTTTTTATTGTTTCGTCCATGTTCTCTCTCCACAGAATGCGCTGAAGTTTACGCTGATCTGGATTAATCCAAATCATTCGATACATTTTTGCACATCCGCAATGAATGCAAATATGTGCTTTCTAAAGCGAACCATTATTAAAAAAGGTCATTTTGAGCAACTCCCCCATTGTATTGTAGAGAGTTTAAAGAATAACCGTTTGTAGTTGCACTCGACGCATTAAAAACTACTCTCAATTTACTTGTTTTTTTTTATCAGAGCGATAAACACCAAGATGTGGTATGAAATACATTCCACACTCCTCTCTCTCATCTACCTCTTGCATATGGCCTAGCTCTTTATACTCTTTTAAAAAATCTCTATATAATTTTAAATAGTTAGGCTCACGCTTTAATCTATTCCATAAAGAATTTAATTTTTTAAGGGCAATATCTTTTGACTGGCCTAAACAATTTGGATCCTTTTTAAATGGCATAGATACTATATATCTTCCCGTACTATCTCTAGTATGATTTTTTTAAAATGCTCCTCACAAATTATCGTTTCCTTATTTTTTATTGTCTCAGGTTCAACATTTTCGATTTCCCAAAATCTCCTCATTGTCTTTTCTAAATCGACATTATCTTTGATTAACCCACAGTGAGGTTTATTTTCACTAGAAACTGGAATACTCCCACTCGCAATATAGCCGAAGACTGTATTCTGAAAAATTAATTTTGTATTTAAAAGATTTGTTTGTCCTGGTAAAAGAATTTCATAAAAGATTTCTGCTCCCAACAATAAATAAATATTTCTCGGAATGTTGAAATTTTCATCCGCTAATTTCTCTCTACTGAAATTACCCAAACTAACGTTAAATGGTTGAGAAGGAATCATATCCGTAATTCGCGGCACTACAAAAAAGTCTGCATTAGTTTCATAACTATTTCCTCTATTTGCAATTGTTGCATTAACGCGCGATTTAATCGTTAACTCTGAATTATTTAATCCTGAAACTAAAATGTTTATTTTCTCTCTTTTTAAATTGAGTCTATTCATACACTGTTGCGAAATAAAATTGCTTGTTGAACCACCGTCCAACAGCGCTCTGACTTCCTGCATTTTCCCAAAGGAATCTCTAATGAAACAAATCGCGGTTGAAAGTAAAACGGATTTCGATTTTACGTAACTCGTTGCAGTAAACAGATCTCCTACACCCTGAGAAGACACCTCTTTCGAAATCTCCCCTATGTAATTTATGGGTTTGAACACAGACGCCTTCGCTGAAAGTTGACTCATCGAGGATTCCTCTGTTTCCGGCTCTTTCTGCCCCCCCAATGAAGAAGGTTGAATGACCCTTTCACTCGTAAAATTTGGGTCTCCAGAGAAACACAAAGAAGAATTATGCTTTTTTTGGCAACATTTACAAAGAACTTTAGATTTACAAAACTTGACTCTATGCAAATTTAAACAATTAAAACACAAGGAATTATTTTTAACAAGTTCTACCCGTTTATTTACTGATAATTGCTTATATTGAGGACATTTATTTAAAAAATGACTATCAGATTGACACAAAACACATTTTTTTCCCTTGACATCTGAGAAAAATACTTTAGACATATTTTTAGAATTTTGATTTTTGCGACAATAATTAATATTCTCACTCAGTGGTTTTCCTCGCGATGAATAAATAAATAAATTTCTTTTCTCAACGTTAAAGGATCAAACCATTTATCTGCTTGTCTGACACTAATATGCGATGCGGTTTCTTTATCTAAAGTACTAAATATTTTGCCTGAAACTATTAATTGTTTTAATACCTCGAAATTTGAAACATTTCTCAATTTTAAATAGTATTCCCAATTTGTTGTTAATCTACTCGCAAACTGGACATGGGATTCACAATTTTGCCGTGTTGCTTTCTTAAAATTCCCTAAACACGATTGAGGAGTTGGCTCAAATTCTTGGAGTATTATGGACTTTATTTTATCATAATTTTTAAGATCCTCATCTTTCAGATATATAATGATATTTGCAGCTTTTTCTCCTAATAAATTTAACAAAATCTCAGGCTTAAATTTATCAGTAACACTTTTGGCTGCAAATGCACGTTCTAATGATAAAAAAAAAAGAAACTCCATCCCTCAGGTTTGTCGGGAATTTTCACTGTAAGTGTGCGGATACTTTTAATTAAAGAATCCACAGAAAAGGAATCATTACAATTAACTTCAGTATTATTGTCTTTATCATTTGCTCGTATTCTCGCTATCTCTAAATCAAGCTTAGACTTTTCTCTTATTTTTTCTAGCTCTAATTGCTGACTTTCGTCATACTTCCTTTCTTCGATAATTAAATTTGCTAACTCATGCACAGAATCAGGATCGTTTTTGTATCTATCACAGTTTTTTATAAGATCCATCAAGTCTAAAACAGTTAATTTATCACTCACACACAACTCTAATTCAGAAGCGATTCACCTCAAGTCTTCTTTTTTTGCTCCTTTAAACATCGTTAAAGTTTAAAGTTCGATTTTTCAACGAAAAGTAAAAAAAAAAAACAAAAAAACAGCACATACCTCGTATTTTCAACGCATAGGTCTCTCCGGTTGAGACTGGACCAGAATGTTGAGTACACAAGTAAAACTCAAGAAAAAGGTCTCTCTCAGTAAGTGGACTGTAGTTTTTATTACTTGATGCTCAGCTCGCTCGATTCGACTCCTTTCTCGATGGAGTCAGAGGTTACACAGATTCGTTAGACACTCTGAGCGCTAGAGGGCGCTCTACATTTACATATGTACACTGAACAGAGGGTAACGAAAGAGCTGACTTTTTGGCTAGGACTAGGATATCACTTTGTTGCATTCACTGAAGAGTTCACGTCAGTGAACCCTCCGATTGTTACGATGTCTGACATGGATACAAATCCATTCGATTATCTGAGCCTCCCCCCCACCATCACATACTCCACTCAGCCAGGCGCAGCATCCCTCAAACGCGGAAAAGCCGCACAGGGGAACGATAAACGCCGCAAGCAGAAAGATCCTTAGAAGAAAGCCGTTGAGCCTCCGCCAGAAGAAACCGATAGCGACAAATGCCGTCGCCACAAGGAAATACAAAAGCGTATTAAGATGATGAACGGCAGACTCTCCTTCCTCGAGCATTGTATCCAAAGTGAGAAGGAATTTCCTGACCTCACCGATGATGACGCCCTCGTTGGATTCCAAAATGAACACGATGAACTCTCTTCCCAGAAGGAGCAAAACTTGGGTGAGTTAGCTTTGTTTCTTCCTTGCCCTGTACTGGATTGCCCGGAAAATGCTAAAAACTCTGCTAAGCAAAATGACCCCCCGGAGCCAAGTGTGAAAAAACACTTACGTTTAAAGAGCCACGATAGCAATAAAACAGCAAATGATGACAGTGGTTTCGTCTCCCCCAAAAAGACTGCGAAAAAACTAAAACTCTCTGTTCCCATTGCCGGGATTAGTCAGCCTGTTAACGTACAGAACAAATTCAGCACTCTTTCTGGAAAGGAAGCTGAAATAAACCCCACGACTTCAGACCAAACAGCGGCTCCAATTTCCGCCCGTCCTAAAGTCCCCCCAATTATGTTTAAACATAAAAAAGCTAACTATAAATCAATTGTTAAAAACTTAAACAAAGATTTCCCTGACTGCGAAGTCAAGCTAGCAGGAAAATATTTTAAGATTTTCTGTAAAACCCCCGACGAACATCGCATTGTGACAGATTACCTCAAGGAATTAAGCGAGGAATTCTACGTAATTGACCCACCAGATTCCCGCCCCCTGAAAGTTGTCATCAAAGGCCTCCCGATTTCTACTGAAATCGATGAGATTCAAGAAGACTTAACTTCGCAAGGATTTAGTGTAGAAAAGGTGGCCCAGCTCACCCGATCCAAAACCAAATCCCCGCTCCCCATTTTCATGGTCGAGCTTGAGAAAAAATCAGACTCCCCAGATATCTTTAAAATGAAAAAGTACTGCTGCCTCACGGTGCAGATCGACGCTTTCAACAGACGACCGGAGGTTTCACAATGTTACAATTGTAACTTGTTTAACCACTCGTCGAAAAATTGCTTCATGCGCACCAGATGTCTAACATGCGGTGAATCTCACCGTACAAATGAATGCCCCATTAAAGAAAAGATAGAAAATCCCGTATGCGCATCAATTGCAATAAGACAGGACACATGGCAAATTGGAGCCAATGTGAAGAATTCCTCAAAAGAAAACTCAGAAAAGGTGAAACGATTCGCAATCGTAACACCTCTACCGAAACTAACAAAACCTCAAAAAAGGTCACCCCAAATCTCTCCTTCGCAGCTGCCCTCTCGGGCGCTTCGAACAAAAACAATACTCCCGGAACTTCGGCCGCCACCGAAGAAACCCCTTCAATCAATGAAAAAAATAATGAAAAAGACTTTGGCTTTAAAGACGCGATAAATGAACTCAGAAGATTTTTTCTAGACTACCCCTTTCTTTTAGAAATGGGTAGGCAGTTTAGTTACGCAAAAGATGAAGAAAGAATTGATATTATTTATCAAAACCTCATTAAAAGTCAAAACCGAAAGGCCTAATTTCTAGCTCTTCTCATTTCAAAGATCTCTCCAATGCAATGATTTTAGTTTTTTTCAAACCCGCCTCCCTCGAAAGCTCGCTCCGCCCACCGGCTGGGAAACCCCCGGCCATTGGTCGAAGCGAGACACCCTTACGATTCTCGGGCGCAAATGCGACCCTGAGTTATTTTAGCAATCCAGTACTATCTATTTCCACTTATTTTTAACAAGGGCAAGTAAGATTTTTCAATGCTACTCCCCAAGTGTTCGATAGGAGATTAAGACCTCTTCGGAGATCAGGAGCTCCGCTGTTACCATTCAACTCCTTTGGCTAGGACTGTTGCTGTGGAGGGTGTGAGTCCAAGAGGAATCACATTTTCTGAGATTTCCACAATTTCTAAATTGGAGCTCAACCAACAAATGAAAACTCCACCCAGTCATGCATGGTACTTTGCTAAATGTCCTTGCGAGTAATTTAGACTCAGTAGTAGACCTCTCCAATCTACTTATTCTAGATTTTTGAGCGGACACACAAGAGCTCTCAGGTTCTCTAATGAACAAGACTTTTTCGGAATGCCACTGGTGTTCTTCCGGAGAGGCCTCACCTAATCATATTTTACTTTGTTTCGGTTTTAAAAAGGACGAGGTCCTTTGCGACCCACTGCTGTTTTTAGATTTTTTACAGATTTTCGGATTCATGGGGATTGTCTAGCCCTGCTGAGCAGTACACAGATTAGTCAAAAAAAAAAGAAAAAAAAGACGTGTTTTCTTTCAACCATGTATTTCAGTGCTCCGCAACCTTTTTATCGCTGTGGACCGGTCAACGTTTCATAATTTTACCGCGGCCCCCTGGGGGTGAGACACGTTGATTGTTTATATTTTAGATTATTTTGATTTAACAATTTTAATTTAGTTGCATGCCGTCAGAATAAAATATAGTTACACCCAAAATGAATTAAAGTTATTTAACTTGGAATATAAAGAGAGAGATTTCCTTGGAAAGTGGCGCAAATCCGAGATAAATGCACCACTTTAAATAATATGGCAATAGAGTTTAATGTTCTTTAGGCGGCCCAGCACCATTTGATCCACGGACCGGTACCGGTCCTATTTGGCAGCAGTCATCCTGGGGGGTCCACTGATGTATTTCACCGATTTTCAGAAAAGTACTCTTTTTGCAGTCGGTGCTTTATGATGAAAGATGCAGTGAAATACGCTTAATGCGAAAACGCTTAAAATGAAATGTCGGTTAACACGAAATAAGGCAACGGCCCGACAAACTACTATGTATTTTCCTCTTAACACGAAGCGAAAATCGCTTTACACGAAAAGATAGAGATGAAGGATATTAAGGCTGTTTTCGGTCAATGTTAAAGGATAGGGATGAAACGGCAAAGACATTTGTGGGCAGGAAAAAGCTCCAATAATAATAAAATTTTTTATGGATATAAAGAAAATAATTGTTTAAATGATAGTGTTTCTTGAATTTTGATTTTTTGGAAAATTACACAGTTTTCAGCATTTTTGCAAAATGAAATTTGACTTTTCTATGTTAAAGTATAGGAGGTGGAAACGCAAAAGACATTTTAACAGAAAAAAATTTTTTTTTTTTTTTAGAGTAGAATTAAATAGTATATAAGAAAGCAAGCTTCCCTCTTTGGACTAGTGTAGCCAGAATTAAGTTTTATGTTTTTCTTAATTAACTTTTTTAAATTTTAAGTTCATTCTGAATTATTTTTGGCGTAGTTAGGACTATCTCAAACAGATGGCACCACCATCGTTTGAAAAGCGAATTTATTCTTGGCTACGAATACTTATTTTTGGCGATATCTTTCTGAAATATAGTCGCCAGCTGAAATTATTGTAACTTGCAAATAGTGGACAATGGAAAAGGTTTATGATGTACAGAGATTTAACATCTCAAATCTGACGAACTTTCCGATTTAGGAAAGTTTTAAATATTTTCTGCATGTGTGCTTTAAAAAAAAAAAATCGTTTATAATTATACTGCTTAGATTTTTTTTTTTTTTTTGTCATTGAAGGAATGTCTGTAAGAATATTTAAATTTTGCGAAATGACTTAACGAAGAATGAAAGTATACTTACTTTATACTTGATCGAAAGTTGTGAATTAACTCACAATAAGAACACAAATTACTACTCCTTACTCACAAATTAAAATTTTAATCTAGTTATTGTAATGCAATTATTATTATTATATTATTATTTTCTTTTTAATTAACAAAAGAATTTTCCCATCGATTTTATATTTGACGTAAAACTTTACCATAAACCATTGGAACAATTATTAACACAAAATATTGTTTTCTAATTTAATTAACAGAAACTTATTTTTTCAATTAATTATGTTCAGATTCTAAGCCGCACCCCAAATTCTCAGCACATTTTTGTGAAAAAAAATAGTGTAAAATATATTATCGATATATGATATATTTACGGAATGAAAAGTGGCTGCGATACCCTAGTGGTCAAGGTAACGTACTCGTGGCTGGCGTGTCATGAGTTCGAGCCTAGTACCGCTGAAATTCTGTCGTGTAGGGGAGCGATGAACGTTAAATCTGAGAGCTGAAACGTCCTCTCCCGTTGGTGTGGTGTGGTAGTTAGGTGATGGGAGGTGCAAGCTCAGGTGTCGTCCTCGTCACTTGACTATGGTTCAAAGTTACGAGGTCCGTCACCAAAAGCCCTCGTGTAGCTGATCAATATGACGTTTATATTCAATCACTAACTAAACGAAATAAAAAAAATAATAAAGGTGAATTGAAATAAAAAGTGAATAATTAATTTACTTTACCAGCATTAAAAACTTTTTTCAGTCTTCGAATCTAAGCTGCACCAGAATTTCTGTAGCCTAAGCATCGGGAAAAAAAGTACGGCTTAGATTCGAATAAATATGGCAATATCGCGATTTTAAAGTCTCTCTATCTTTAAATTTTTGCCTTTTTTTCTATTAAAAAATACTGTCTGGCATTTTCTGTCATTGAACATTTTCAATAACTTGTGATCAAGTTCTTGACTAAATTTTTAACATAATAGAAGTTGGGATTTTTCTTTGCGCATTACATTTTACACATATAAAATTTAGAATTAATGTTAATTCAAATTTTATCCATTTTAGTTAAATATATGATAAAAATTTTTAAGTAGTAAAATTTTATTATGAATTATTTATGGAAAAAGAAATATGTTGGGCATTACGATATGAACATATATTTATTGCTCATTGGAGTTTTTATTTTATTACTATAATTAAAATATTGATTTTTATTACTAGTTCATTTTTGAATTAGAAAGTAAAGCATTCAGAAAAAGATATATCTGCTGAATAAACTTTTAAAAACACTAATTTTTTAAAAATTGAAACTTAATTTTCTAAATAATTAAACGGTGTTTTCATTTTTTAAACCCAAATATTCATAATTTTTAATTTTGGAAGACTTTTAAAATGAGTGATTTATTTTATAAACGAAGGAAAAATATAACGGTTATAATTAATAATGTTTGCTTTTTTTTTTATCTCGTAATTGTGGATCAAATTGCTTGATTTTCAAATGTTAAAAAGTTTTACATTTCTTATTTTTCTATTCATTTTCTCAGGAAATATCATAATCAGTTAAGAGCAATTTATACCTTTTTTTTTTCGGGGGAGGGGAGATATTGAATCTATCCACTAGAAAACTTAAGTCAATCTAATTATTACAAAGCTATTTTACCATAAATTATTGTTTAAAAACAATCTGTTACTCAGTATAATCACTATATGATAAATTATTTTGCCGTTTTGTCAGCCACAATACCGTTTAGCGTCCTTTCAAAGGCATCTCGTCATGTCATGAGGTCAACATCTCATGGTATTTTTCAAGCACTTAATGCATTCTTATAATTTTAAATTTTTTATTTCTATTACTGTCCTTAAAATTTTTTTTTACTTTTAAGTACTATTATTTAAAAAATGTAAGAGTCATAACACTCGAAATCCTAATGGCGAGAGGTTATAGCTCGGAAGAGCTAAGTACTCTGGTCATCCACCCCACGATGTATAATATCTCATGGGAATTTCACTTCAGAGGGGACCGGAAAACACTTGTTGGTCCGAAGTCTTTTGGAAAGAAAAGTACAAAAAAGCAATAAAAGTTTCCAATTTCTTTCCTATGTACTAAAACAGAAAGAGAGGAAGAATAATTTATTTGGATTCTTACATAGAATGAAACTATTATTTTGTTACCAAATATGCCCAAAAAATTAAACAATAATGCAATTTTCTTTGATTTAAATATAATGTTAACTTCCAAATTGAAAAATTGTTATTGACATATATATATATTCATTAAATAAACATAAATTTCTTAGAAAAAATAAAGGCAATGTTTATGTATTATATGCTTGATTAATTGTGCTTGATAATTAATTGCCAGCCTATTTTCTCTCCCTTATAATGATATTTTAATCATTCTCTAAAGTTACAAAAGTAAATTTTAATTTCCAAATATCTTTCTTCCTTTTTTTTTTTTTTTTTTTTTTTTTTGCTGAACATGAAATAATTTTTGTAATGCTTATTTTCATTTACGTACCATTTCTTATAAAAATATTTTTGAATTTGAAAAATATTTTATATGTAAAATAATGGTCAAAACCATAATTAACCAGTTTTTAATGAAATAGCTGCATACTATCTCAGAAAAATATCAAAATTGATAACCTTTAACTTTTTAACATTTTATATATATATATATATATATATATATATATATATATATATAAAACTACTTTTTAAAGAAAATTCTATTCAAAATTGTTTCCCTTAAACCTTTAATAATGTAATACAGGTGTAAGTGTATACCTAATTGGAAATTTCTGAAACATTTTTTTTTTTGTACATAAGAACTTTATTTTGTAATACTTTTAGAAACATTTATTATTCCATTATAAAAGAATATTAAATCGTTTTTCTTTATATGTAGTGCCTACTAGATTGTGAACATTCCATTGTTTACTGTACCGGGACCAACAAAACAAATTTATTCACGTTAATACATTGCTTTTGCACAACTAAATCGTTTTGTAATGGAAAATGAACTTTTTTTTATTTGTGGATAAAAACACCTATAATCAAGGAGAGCGAACAACTTATTGACATTTTAAAAGACATTTGACGGTAAAATCTATGTTAAAACAAGAACAGCTCCTAAAATTTAGATTGCAAAATAGATAGGATTTTTTTCCATAGTTAGAAACGAATAAAGCATTCATAACAAATTATCAGAATCCATGAGTCGAAAAAGTAAGAAAGCCATTTTAGATCTCTCTCATGGTCAAGATTCAACACTATTTTACTCCCCCTCCCCCAAAAGAACAAGTATTTCGTTTCACAGTCGTAAAGACTGTGGCCCTCTTCCCCTGCAGAGAAAGGGGAGGATTCTATTGAAGGAAGTGCGCTACACACACACAGAGAAATTTTTTTTTTTTTTTTTTTTTTTTGCCTTTTTCGAAATCAACCAAAAGCGGAGAGCAGAGTGCATGTGATCTTCTCTTTTCTAACAATCAAATCTCACCAGCAATGACATCCAATAATTCACAAAATAGCTGTAAATTTATGTTTCGAGATATCTCTTTCCGATTTTTTCGAAATTTCGCAATTGTCCATAATTCTGGAGATCTTCGTATAATAAGGACCATTATAAATTTATCATCTTCCATCCTCTCAAAAATTGACACATTTGTTGAGTAATTCAGGGTACCACTGAGAATTGTACCTTTCGTGAAATAGGTTGCCAACCCCTGTTCTATTGTATAAAAGTAAAATTGTATCATACAGTTTGTTCATTAAAACGTGAAATTTAATTTTTCATTGCTTTAAATCCACCTATTCTTCCTTTAAAAATCATTTGTTCAGGAAAAATTAAACAGTTTCGTTCTGTACATCATTTATCTAGAGAATTGATCGACAAACTGTGTTCCACGAGTCCCAATAAAAAAAAAAAAATGGGAAAGAAAAATTACAAATATGTATGCAAAATGGATTTATGTTCTCATGAAATTCGGTTAGCCACAATTATCTAAAGATTTTTTTTAACTTTTATTGTAATATAATAAATGAATTTTAAAACTTTATTTTATATGCAGTAGATTGTGAATATACTATTATTTGCTATCTCGAGTTCCACGAAGTAATTTTTATACTAGTTAGTACAATATTTTGAAACCTTTTACATTTGTGGGGAAAAAAACACCTATAATGAAGAAGATAAAAAAAAAAAAATTTATCGACATATGAACAGATTCGATGCTAAAATTTAAATTTAAGCTAGAAGACCTACATTTTAGGTTACCAATTCATGCCATATACGCAGAATTTCTCACACAGCTATGAACATTTTCATGCCATTCACAAAAATGTATTTAGAAAGTGAAAAATATTTTTAACGCGATAGGCAA
This sequence comes from Trichonephila clavipes, assembly GCA_019973935.1. Lineage (NCBI taxonomy): Eukaryota > Metazoa > Arthropoda > Arachnida > Araneae > Nephilidae > Trichonephila > Trichonephila clavipes. The sequence goes on from BMAU01015550.1 coordinate 56,389, forward strand.
CAAAAACAAAATACAAAAACGAATTGAACACGGAATATGAAATGCTACTGCAGATAATTTCAAAAAAGCTTATACGTCGATAGTTTGTGTAAAAAATTGTGAACACATATCTCAGTTACTAAGTATAATGCATGTGTAGGTAACATTTGGATCACAAATTTATATTATCAATGAGTAAATAACATTAAAATTTTTTAATAAAAATATAATATTTTTTTTTAAATTGTCTTTACATATAATATCAAAATATGTTTATCTATATACTTTAAATATTATTTTAAGATATATTCCCTTCAGCGAGGAAGGGGATTCCTCGAAAACATGTTACAGTTCTAGGGATTCCAAGAGTTGAAAAAGTTTGACGATTGACCAATGTCCAGAAATGAGAAGTCTTTCATGGTCAAGATTCACTCTGCTGCTTTAACCCCTCCCCGAAAAAGAAAAAAAAAAGAGCTAACATTTATTTTACCAGTTTTACGACTGTCACCCCTCCCTTAGCCCCCCGCGTGTTCCCTTTCGCTGAAGGGGAGAATTTCATTGAAAAGGTTACCCGAGAGAGAAATTTATTGCCCATCTTGGGAGTCTTGAGACAAATATTTGTGCCAAAAATTTCGCAATAGCCAACGCCATCTAGATGTCATGTAAGGTGTTAAACTAATGGCCCGCCATCACCTTAAACAGAGCCGATAAAATTTCTACTAATAATTCCTAATAAAAATAATAATATTAATTTAATTGTTTATTTAGATTCTTATAGGAGAAACTCAAAACTGTATCATCGGAAGAATGCGCTGCAATAGATGATGATAATGTGTGTACAGCCCAAATTAAGGCAAAGACATTTTGGAGTTTGTTCAAAGCTCAAAAAATATCGTTGATGGAGATTCCGACGACGAAAATGAAATGTATAATACAGCTCCTGCTCCCACGTCATCCGAAATCAGGAACTCACAAAAGGTGCGTAGTAATTTAGGCGCACATTCAAATGGTGAAACGAATATCAAAATGGACGATATCGAACAATTTGATGCTATAAAAAGACAATGCAAAGAAAAACATCAAATTATTTTTCCAAAACTCAATAAACATTATGATTTTAAAAACTATATAGAAAATTTTTGTATTCAATTTCATTAAGTTCTTGTAAATGTTTTTTTTTGTGTTAATTTTTTTTAAAGTATGCATATACACAAATCTATGTCAATAAAATGTATTTTAATGGACTTAATTTTGTTGAATACATGTTTTCTCTTGTGTAGTATCCTTTTACATGAAAAATATTTCTGCCCCCTCAGTTTCGTGTTAAACGATTTTCAGTGTACATCGCAAGTTAGTTAACTCTTCTTTGCAAAATTTTATTCTTTTTTTGTGAAATCAATCAGGATGGTATAATTCATGCTCTGGACCAGATTTTCTTAAACTAATGGTCGCGAGACTTACAGCTGAGGCCACCAAAAATTTTAGAATATTCGATATATTTTTTTGCATAAAATAACTCATTCACTATTAATAAAAATAATAACATTAATTTAATTGTTTATTTAGATTCTTATAGGAGAAACTCAAAATAAGGACATTTAATAAACAGATTATATTTTATGTATAATAATTTACCGTGAAATCACATATGTTTTTTTTATTTTGCTATTTAATTACAATTCATACAAACTCAAACTCAGTGGCTCAACAGCCCATGAGGGCCAAGGCCTACTGTGCCCATCCCAGTATACGTGATCATTGTGCGCTGAGGTGCATGAGCAGATGTCCCGATCAGGTGGTCAGTCTGAAGCGAAACGCCAGTATCTTAGTCCCCAAGCAAGCTTGGGATTCATTTATCGACCCACTGAAGGGATGAAAGGTTAGATCGACCTTGCTCAACCCGGGAATAGAAGCCAGACCTGTGGAGTGGAAACGCAATTAAATTTCATTTGTCGTTATAATTCAAAGTAAAAACTTGTTGCGGATGCTTATTATTACAAGACAAATATATTCTACAATTAAAACACTTAAGTACCTAAGGGTGTGTAAGCTTTGCGCAATGCATATGCAATCTCACAAGATTTTTGCACAAAAAATGGGGCTGCCACCCTGAAAAGTTTGAGAGCTCCTGCTCTAGACTAAAGCAAAAATGTTTTTTAAAAAATTCTTGTTTTAATATATAATACACTGCTGGACAATTGCTAAGGACGGATCACAAATTGCTATGTAGCATAACATTAAGCGAGACATGAGGCCTAGTAGGATAAAATATAGTTGCCACACTGTTCAGGCATTAGAATAAAGAATATTTATTGTTCTGGAAAGTACAAAAGCTATGAAACATCTGAAAGAAAAAAAAATGTTCATTTGATCTGCGTACGGAGAAATGGAACAATGCATCTAAAAGTCAGCAGGCATCTTAAAGAAAGGTATCAGTACGGGATATGTACACCGTGCAGTGTGATGCAACATTCCACACGTCGTAAAATACTTTGCACAACATTATCCAGCAGCTGTTGAGGCAATTTATCCCATTCCTCTGTGAGTGCACGGATGAGGGTGTTCTTGTTTGTCGGAGGATAGTTTCGACCAGCAACTTTCCTCCCCAAAGCATCCTGCACATTTTCAATGGGGTTTAGATCTGGAGAACGCGCTGGCCATACGAGACGTTGAATACCCTCGCTGTCTAGACAATCCTGAACAGCGAGTGTTCGATGACATGTTGCGTTGTCGTCCATAAAAACAAATTTATCACCGACAGCACCACGGAAAAGACGAACATGAGGAAGTAGAACTTCACCAACGTATCGTTGGCCCGCCATAGTCCCATTCGCAACCACATGTAGGCGCGTGCGGCCATTGATCATGATGCCGGCCCACACCATCATACTGCATGTCGGATATCGGTCCTTTTCCTGTATATTTTCTGGACGATAAGCAGTACCACTCTCGCGCCAGATCAGTTGGCGTCTACAATCCGATGACAGACTGAACCTACTCTCATCTGAGAATAGTACGCATGCCCAGTCCTGTTCAGTCCAATTGTGATGCTCACGACACCATTGCAAACGGGCAGTACGGTGTTGTCTGGTCAATGGGACACACACAACAGGTCTGCGTGCGTATAGTCCTCCTCCCCTCAAACGTCTGGCAACAGTTTTTCGGGAGATCTGCTTTCCTGAGGCAGCAAGAAACTGATTTGCCACCTTCTGAGCTATGGTGCGCCTGTTCCTTTTTGCTGATAGGACGATATATCTGTCTTCTGCAGGCGTCGTACTTCTAACACGACCTCCCCCGTGCCGTCTACTACACATTCCAGTAGCTTTAAATGACTTCCACAGCCGTGAAACAACTCTGTGAGCGATGTCGAACTCCCTGGCAACATCTGTTATTTTTCGCCCTTCTTCGATCTTTCCAATAATTCGGCCACGCATAAAATCATCTATGTGATGTCGGGAAGACATGCCAAAAATTTTAAGTTCGTCTATTAAATCTTTCCTGTAAAACTTTGACTTGAAACAACAACTGTCCACACGCGTCAAAACCTTTAAAGCTCTTATGAACGCTATCACGTGATGAACAGACGTGGAAAAAAATTTGCATACTCATACTTCTTCTTACTAATATCCCGCACTTATTCTAATTTTCCACATTTTGCTCCCTTTCATTTTGTGGTTGCTATGGATGATAGTGCTATCCGTCCTTAGCAATTGTCCAGCAGTGTATGAGATAAGTAAAAAACAGTATGAGATTGAATTATACATCATCATACACATTCCCATGTTAAGCTCAGTACAAAATTAAAAAAATAATAATAATGTAACTTTGTATCATTTTTATTCCTGCCGATAATTAAAAATGCAATTATTATTTTTATTCTAATTTAATCCGCGTCGCGGTACTTCGTCGTCAGAGTTTTCGTCATCAAGGCCACATCCTTTGTGTGATAACTAACAACCTTCTAACTGGACCAAATAATCTTCAATGTCTCTCTTCTAAATTTCTCTGTATAAAATAATACATAAAATAAACATCTAGCAGAAGATTTACAAGCCACCTTGTCTCTTGAGGATCAAAACTTATAACCAGAAAATCTGGTTAAGCCAAGCTTTTCCGAGCCCCTGGGTGTTCAACGGATAAACTGGCACTGTTTTCGCCAGACATTAGAAGTGACACAACTACTATGGTTTGGGGAAGATTATTTAGGGTATTTGAAATAAATTACTTACAAAATAACAGAACCTCTAAAAAACTTTTGCCACTAGATATAGCTTTTATTAACAAACAAAAATATCAGATTACTTATAAGAAATATTCAGGAAATCACACGTTTCTTCCAAACACAATAGCGGGATGACAAATTCAAACCCGTTATAATGATCGTGACTTTTTTTTTGACAGCTACGTTTCTTATTACGCAATAATCGTGAAAGGAGTTACCAGCAACAACCAATTTCAAGTACACTTGGTTTGAGTGCAATTTTTTGTTCACTAAATGTTATGATGGGAAATTCCACTATCATCGTGCAAAGAAGGTTAACCTTTTTAGGACCGGCAGAAGGAGAAAGACATTTCCCCGGGCCCGCACGTTCCGAGAGTATACGCACGCATGGGACGAAGCGAATTTCACTGCTAAGCCTATCATTTAAAAATTCATACAATATCTTTAATGCAGTCAAATACGCTAAAATATGCAACTTACTGTCAATAATAATATCTGAATATACAAAACAAAAATTGTCGCTATATTTAAAAAAAGAAGCAATTGCGAATTTTAAAGAAAATGTTTTCATTTTTATAAAAAAATAAGTACTTTTTTTCACTCATTTCACCATGATGATCAAAATAAAATAGACGCAAAACTTACAAAATACTATCTGGTAAAAACCTAACGATAAATTTACTCTTACATAAACTTGTTGTGGCTTGAACTGATACATATCTTTTATTTTTATTTTTAACTAGCTGGTATACCTGTTCATCGGACGGGTGAACTGAAAAATTAAACAACACAGGTTGAAGGATAAAGAAGTTTTTGATGAGTTAATTTTACGTGAATTGCAAATTAAACAAAAAAAGCTTTTTCATATCTCAGCTAAACAAAAAAGAAAGAAAAAGAAAGAAAGAAAAACACCTTTGTTAAATTTTAAGTATGTAAATCTAATAGCTGATATAAAAAGGATTTTTTTTTATTTATAATTTCCCCGTAATTTAAGGGTCGATTTTTGAAAATACCTTCCTAAGCTGATCTCTGCTCAGCAAAAGTAACCCATTGTTAAAAGTTTTGCCTAATAAACGCTTAAAATAGTGTAATTTATATCTGAAGGTGTAATACCTTAATATTACTTTCTGTTATATTTATTTTATGTTAAAATTGTAATATTCGCAAGCAACACCGTTTCTTAAATTATAATGGCGATTCAATGAAAAACACAGCGAAATGATAACGATAGAGTCAAGTTGGCAAATGTCTAGCTTCTTTCAAAGCTCGAGCTTTATTAGAGCTTTGTAAGACCCGCCGTGTAAGGGCGCGATGCACGTTAATGCTTTATCTACCACATTATGATTTACTGCAGTTTTTTCATGCAATATTTTTTTTGGGATCACTACATTGAAAATTAAGGCATATACATAAACGAAATAGTCCACTTTGGGAAATTTAATACGTTAGAGATAATAAATTAATTAAAAATATTCCACTGTGTAAAGTTAATTATATACACCGTTCACTTAAAATAAATAGTCAAATCGTTTTCTGAAGTCTTCATTAACATACAAAAACATAAGACACTTAAATTTTGACATAAACTATTTTTTCGGGACAAAAAAAATAATCTTTGCAATCCAAAAACCAAATATCTGCTACAAAACTATTCACTTTCCCCGCTAAAATACTCATCTTAGAACCCGTGCTGCCATATATCCTGGAAGAGTGGATTTCAAAGAATATTTCTGCTAAGTATTAGTAGAATATTCCTTCTAAGTTGGTGTGGTGTGGTAGTTAGGAGAAGGGGTTGGCAGCTCAGGTGTCGTCCACGTCTCTTGACCATGGCTCAAAATTACGTGGTCCGTTGCCAAAAGCCCTCGGGTAGCTGAACAGTGCAACGTTAATATTCACTCACTCCAAAAAATACAGTACAGTTGTTATAATTATTTTTATACTTAAAAATGTAATATCCGCCTATTCAATTAAAATTACCGCGTTATAATAAACTACTAACCTCAAACAAACTAGCAAATATGTCCAAATGATGTAGTGTGATGTTTGTTTTACTTCTATGTATGACTTCGCTAAGATGCGACAATTCCTTTGGTTGTTTGTTTTATTGTTTTTTTGAAAAGTGTTTGAAATTGTATGTATATATATGTGTATATTTTATCTCACATCTGGTGACTGGGGACGCGGCGTAATTAGGTAGAGCTAACATTTAATACTAAAAAGCGCAGCATGTATGGAATGGGAATGTTAAGGAACCAGATGCTTCAATTGATGTATGTGAAAATGTTATGTATATATAAAAAATGAAGGAATCTGTATATACTATAGATGTTTGTTTTTTCACACAAAGAAATTCTCATTTCAGGGTAGCTGACCCTGAACATTGTATAGTGAACAAAAGAAGCAAGATGCAAGTCCGAATATGTTTCTATAATATTTATGTAGATTTTTAATTAGTTAAGTAAACCACGCAGGCAGGTTTTTTTTACCACTTCGGTGGTTTTTCCCTCGCCTCAGAACCAAATGGGCCCCCTTAGAACCCTGGGCCCCCCGCGATGCGGGGGTGGTTGGGGTGTACCTTACGCCACTGAGTTTAAGCGACTTAGGTTAAGTTAATGAAAGTTAAGAATTCGAATACGTGTATTTCTCGGATCTCCTATTTCGGTAAACCTTGCTTGAGCTTGATTATTAATTAAAAGCATTCTTAGTAATTTAATTTAATATCAAGGCAAATCCCTTTTAAGTGACGTGACATTATCTTATTATATGTTATCAGAGATATTTTTGAGAAAATTATAATAATAAATAATAATTATTATTATTTAAAATAGCTCTTAGTGGTTCTTTGCCTCAAATTAATCTTGGTGTTCAAGGTGTGACCCAGGGGGGTCATCACAGTGGCGCCCAACGAGTAAATCCCGAGTTTAGAGTCGGATCTAATTTTCGAATCATCCCTGAGCAGTATTTTTCGGGGGTGGAAAATGTGGTTGAATTTTTGGAAAATGTGGATAACTTAACATATTACGAGATACCCACACAACTCGCTTGTGCATATTTAAAGGGTCATCTCACAGGATGGGCACTAGATTGGTTTGAGGTTCTAGGTTATAGGGTTGCTGAAGACAAGGCGACGGATTACGTGCACTTAAAGCAAGCGTTGTCAGAACAGTTCCCCGTGGTTAGAAATAGGTCGGAGCTAGAAACGCGTTTCTATTCATCATCTCAAAAGCATAACCAAAAACCGTCTGATTTTGTGTATGATTTGTTGAAGATTCACAAAATCTTAAAACTCGAAATGACGGAGGAAAAATTGATCGATCATATTATTAGTAGGTTAGAACCTCAGATTTTGGATTATGTAGAGGTTAGGAATCCGCAAATCACATCTAACCTCCTACAAATTATTGATAAGTATGAGGAACGGTTTCTATATAGAAAGATCAGAGGTTCGAGTTGGGAATCCCGAGATATAAAACAAAACAAGAACAATCGTTTCCCTAACAGGAATCGACAGGAAAATTGGAGGGAAACGAGAGGTAACAATAGATACGCGGACAATAGTAGACCACGGAGAGAGTTCAATAGATTTGAGAGTCAAGGTGTTGCGGATAATCAGAGATTCGATGGTCGACGCCGAGGTGGTCAATCGGATCATCAATTCCACAATCAGGGCGGTCGACAAGGTGGTTCGAGGAATAGTGCTTTCAGGGGTCAGAATGATCGAAACAGATATTTAAACTTTTAGTTCAGTTCAGTTCAGTTCAGTTCAGTGCAAACACTGAAAAAGTGGAGACTTGGCTAACGCCTTATGCTAAACTTTTAAGCGATCGATGCGAGTATGGGGGTGATAGATCGCGATGTACGGAAAATCCCCCAGATACAGAACACCAAACTATTAGGGCATCCTCATTACGAATGACTCCAGTAGATTTACAGTATGTCCCTATTCTTTTAAATGAGACATTCATTACAGCCCTTTGGGATACGGGGGCGGAGAAATCTTTCATATTAGAAGAGGTCTATCGCAAATATTTTTCGTATCGACCTCGTCAAAAGACGAAAGATAGAGTAGTGACGGCCCAAGGAGCCCGTGTTGTCACTTAGGTCGGGTCGAATTACAGATTCGGATCCGAGAATTCCAGAAAACCTGGGAATTTCACATTCTTAACAATATGCAGTACCAATGCATTTTAGGCATTGATTTTATGAAAGAGTCCAAATTAACTTTAGATTTCGATCAGAAATCGCTGATCATTCCAGATAACCAAATTAAGCAGTTGCAGAAAATGGACAAGCCGGTCGAGATTGATCTATCAGATACAAAGCTCGGTGAAGGGCTAAAGCAAAAATTAAGGAATTTATTTAATGGTTTTAAAGGGATATTTTCAGATCATCCGGGGTTAACTCATGTTTTATACCATGAAATCGATACTGGGGACAAAAGACCGGTAGTGTCAAGACCCTACAGATAAGACATATACATGGTCAAACAAGGAATAATCGATTATCACATTGAGAAAATGTTACAAGAGGGTACAATCTGTCCTATTGAGTACCCATACGCGTCACCGGTAGTTTTAACACGCAAGAATAATGACCTTCCTCCAGATTCTCCAGAGGCGTATCGATTTGCGATTTACTATCGCAAACTTAACACCATAACTAAATACCCCCGATATCCATTACCGGTGATTGATGATCTAATCACAAACATTCGGCATACCGGCGTCATGTCGACATTGGATTTAAAAAGTGGTTATTTTCAATTGGCGATTAGTCCGAAATATATCGAGAAAACTGCATTTATAACTCGCAATGGCACCTATGCATTCCTCACAATGCATTCGGCCTTTCAGAGGCAGCGCCAAATTTCCAAAAGGCCATTGACATTATATTAAAACCTGTTATTGGGCGTTTCGTGATGGTTTATATGGACGAAGTTATTATAACATCTCAATCGTTTAATGAATACATAGATCATTTGAATCAGGTATTTACATTATTGCGAGACGCAGAAGTAACCCTAAACAAAGAAAAATGTCACTTCGTACGTGACAAATTGAAGTATTTAGGTCTCATAATTAGTAAGGAAGGGATTGAAACTGACAATAGTAAAGTCAAGGCAATCGCAGAAATGAAACCTCCTAAAAATAATAAGGAAGTGTCGAAATTTTTAGGGATGGCGGGGTGGTATCAGAAGTGTATACCCAAGTATGCAGATATATGTGAACCAATATATCGGTTACAGAAAAAGGGGGCTAAATTTAATTGGTCGACAGAAGCACAGGATTCTTTTGATAAGGTAAAACAAGCATTAACAGAGGCACCAGTTTTACAGTTGTCGAATTTTACAGAACAGTTTAACTTATTTACTGGTGCTAGTGGGGTCGGAATTGGTGCTGTGCTTAATCAAAACCACAGACCTATTGCATTCGCGTCTAGAACCCTCAATAAAGCGGAACGAAACTATACTGTTACTGAACGCGAATGTTTGGTGGTGATATGGGCATTAAATAAGTTTAAAACTTATTTCGGATCCCTGCCGGTGAAGGTAATCACAGATCACGCGGAATTAACAAAGCTAACGAATGGGAAAAACTTATCTAGTCGAATGATCAGATAGGCACTCAAGTTATCAGAGTTCAACATAGAATGGGAACATCGACCGGGGGTCCAAAACGTTTTCGCGGACGTTTTGTCTAGGAATCCAGTAGGCAATATGGATGGATCACAAATTTCGTGCGCAGCTCTTCGAGCCCTAGTCTTAAACTCCCGAGAACAACTCATTCGAGATCAAAGGGAAGATCCTGAGTTAGGACACATCTTTCGTTATTTAGAAAATCCGGACGATGGTTCCGTTAATGCGACTGTATGCGAGGGTTGGTCCCAGGATTTTAAACTTATAGATGGTCTACTCTTTTACGCGAAATATTTTACAACTCTTGGAGAACTAAGGGTGTATATTCCTAGATCACTTCGGCGAAGCAATAATGAAAGAATTTCATGATCTGCTATTAGCAGGCCATCTAGGAAAGAGGAAGACCTATTTAAAATTACGAGATACATGTTATTTTCCATATATGAGGAAATATATATTTGAATATGTATCAACCTGTGACCGGTGTCGAAAATTTAATTACAAAAACGCGCTACCAGCTGGTCGTTTAATTCCGATAGTATCGAATTACCCCAATGAAATTGTAACGTTAGACCTATTAGGCCCTTACCCCGCATCCCGACCCGAAAGATATAGATTTTTATTAGTAATAACTGATCATTTCACTAAGTGGAGTGAGCTTATTCCTTTACGAAAAGCTTCGGCCCAGGCCATAGCTCACGCTCTTTTGAGAATTATATTTCACGTTACGGAGCTCCGATTTCTTTAATTAGTGATAACGGCCCTCAATTTATATCAGAGGTATTTGAACACTTAAGTCACATGTTGGACATAAAACATATGAAAGCGGTAACATACAGGCCGCAGGTGAATTTAACGGAAAGAGTTAATCGCAATTTAGTCCAGATGATAGCCTGTTTTGTAAAAGAAAATAACGAAAACTGGGACCGATTTCTTCAGGAATTCGCTTTCGCGCTGCGCACTTCAGTGAACGAGACAACAAATAAAACTCCAGCTGAGTTATTCTTAGGTAGGAAAATTATAACACCTTTTAACAAATTAATAAATGTCACAGAGGGTGCTGAATATGTAGGAAGAAACATTGAGAAAATATTGGATGAAGCAAGGCAGAATATGCGGAAACAACACAAAAATTGGGAAAAATATTGTAATCGGAAAAGGAGGGAAGTTAGCATCAAAGTAAATGATTTGGTGTTGGTACAAACTCATTTTATAAGTGCTGCGGGTAGGAGAGTGGTTGGAAAGTTTATGCCTAAGTTTGAAGGGCCGTATAGAGTGTTGGAGCTTCGGAATAACAATTTAATTATTTTGAAGAAGGGTAAAAGGGTAACGGTTAATAGCGATCAGGTGCGAGTGTACCGTCCACGACAATCCGACACGATTAGTTCGGACAGTCATCTTGAGACATTATATGAAGGACAGAGGTCGAGTAATAGGTCAAGTAGATTGCAACCAGGAAAATTTAAAGGATCTAGGAAAACCTCGAGTGAGGAGAGTAACGGTCATAAATCAAGTAAAAGTAATGCCGGATGGGAGAATCCGAGATTGAAACGTAAAGTAGAGTCAAATGGATCAGGGGACAGAAAGGATTTAAAGAGGTCCAAAATTTGCAGAAAACGTTCTCTGCAGGGGCCCGAACATAGGAACCAGAAAAGACCATCCCCTGAACCAAAACAGGGGAGAATAAGAGCAATTCCGTCCTCGGTTTCATCTCGAAATTATAAATATAGAAGACCTAATAACCCTCTCCCAGGGATCACAGTCCATTGCAGGTCCCTCTCATCAACGAGATTCCAGGCAGGACAAGCCACCTACAGAAGGGAGCAGGCACGAAGGAAGTGGACAATACAACAAGGCCCGGGAGACAAAGATAACTAAAAACGGAACTAACAGGGCAGTTGAGAGGAGACATGTACGGTCTAAACAGGCGACAGCAGTGAGACCTTGCCCGTACTACCGACGCAGACGAGTAAGACAACCCGAAGGATTTCCAGAGGAGCGGAGGAACATCGGAATCGAAAGTATCCCACAGAACAACATCAGGAGAAGGAGCCCCAGTATGGAAGCCTTAGACGGAGATCCAGTGGATAGGAGCGAATAAATGACAAAGAAAAATATCAGGCTGTATCGTTTCTTTCTTTTCTCCTTTCGAACAAGTGGTCGGAAGAATTATTGCAATGAAGCAAGTCACGGGCGGATTTTTAATTTAAGAAGCCAAGCAAAAGTGGACACTACAATAAGTGTGCTTTTTCTTGATGAGAAAAATCAACTTTTGTATTAATTTTTTTTGTATAAATATGGAGAAACATTTGTAAGAATGCATTTGTTTACTTCTATGTATGACTTCGCTAAGATGCGACAATTCCTTTGGTTGTTTGTTTTATTGTTTTTTTGAAAAGTGTTTGAAATTGTATGTATATATATGTGTATATTTTATCTCACATCTGGTGACTGGGGACGCGGCGTAATTAGGTAGAGCTAACATTTAATACTAAAAAGCGCAGCATGTATGGAATGGGAATGTTAAGGAACCAGATGCTTCAATTGATGTATGTGAAAATGTTATGTATATATAAAAAATGAAGGAATCTGTATATACTATAGATGTTTGTTTTTTCACACAAAGAAATTCTCATTTCAGGGTAGCTGACCCTGAACATTGTATAGTGAACAAAAGAAGCAAGATGCAAGTCCGAATATGTTTCTATAATATTTAAGTAGATTTTTAAGTAGTTAAAAGTAAACCACGCAGGCAGGTTTTTTTACCACTTCGGTTGTTTTTCCCTCGCCTCAGAACCAAATGGGCGTGGTGTAGGGAAATCTAATTCTGTAAATGTTACGTCCTTTAAAGTGTAGTTTTACGTCGTAATTTTTTTTCTTTCCCTTAAGGAAGGAGAATTTTTAGTATCCGATAGGTAGATATATATATTAAATTCGTCGGGACTATAAATCAGGTCTAGGATTTGGTTACGTAATTTATTTTCAGGCCGTTAGTGACCTTCGAATAAATCCCGTTTTCTTTTTGGGGGGCTTGTGATGAATCTGTACGGAACCTTTCCACTAATCTTCTTAGGCGTCTTTCCGGAAAATATAAATTCGCGTTTATTTCGAATCAACTCCAAAAAGAGGTACGGGTTATTTAAATTAGATAAGGTATTTAAGTCGAGAGTTGCGAGATAGCAAGAGAGATGATGGTAGGCTATTGAGCCAGTATCTTTAAACGTATTACTAGAAGATTCAAGGAGATTAGATTCGTGAAGACGTCGTGCTGCGAGACGTACCAGAAAGCTGATATAAGCCAGCGGTAAATATAATTCACGTACGCTTAAAATAAGCGTCAGTTTAAGCAGTGGCGTAACGGAGAACATTTGGGCCCCCCTGCAAAGTCAGGTTTGGGGCCCCCACGTTGAAATTTACAAAGGTTAGGCACTTGCGTCAGTCAGGCTTTGGACCCCATAGAACCCTGGGTCCCCCACGATGCGGGGGTGTACGTTACGCCACTGAGTTTAAGCGACTTAGTTAAAGTTAATTAAAGTTAAGAATTCGAAAACGTATATTTCTCGGATCTCCTATTTCGGTAAACCTTACTTGAGCTTGATTATTAATTAAAAGCATTCTTAGTAATTTAATTTAATATAAAGGCAAATCCCTTTTAAGTGACGTAACATTATCTTATTATATGTTATAAGAGATTTTTTTGAGAAAAAATTATAATAATAAATAAATATTATTATTCAAAATGGCTCTTAGTGGTTCTTTGCCTCAAATTAATCTTGGTGTTCAAGGTGTGACCCAGGAGGGTCATCACACATCATGCTGATGATTATCCCCCTCTCAAACTGTGACAGCTGCTCATATTGTCTTTGAAAACGGCTTAATGACATGTCTACCTCAGCTCTTCCTTTGTAAACGATTCAGCCCACTCAAACAAGCTTTGGTTACCTATTTTATACTCCACGGAGAACGACGTTAAACGCACCTCTACTGGCTATACGTAATGCGCAATCACGCTACATTTCTAAATATTTGCATATCTCCCTGACATGTACCTTCATGCCAAGTTTCGTTACGATGCAGCAATTATTTCTTGGTGCGCTAATTTTTTTGTCCATGAGTGTATAAACAGAAATCCTGAGCGTAATAAATCACGAATCTTTAAATGCCCGATTCTCTCGGAGGATTAAAACATCTGCAGTTGTTTACATTCATAAATATCTCAGATCTAATTTTAAAAATCTCGAAGCCGAAAGCACATATTGAAGTTCAAAGTTTTAAGAAACATTATTTGGAAAAAAATATGAACTTTAACCGACATGTAGTGTGGCTCGTAAAAATTAATATAAAAACGTTCCAGACTCAAATCACACACCGGTGTGATCATGTGCCTCAGAGCAGGGAAAGCACTATCACTTGTATGATACCTTGTGTGGCGTGCCGCGGCACCCCACCTACTTCCTCTTAACTGGAACCATCTTGCGAGCAGAGAGAAGTGAAATGATATGAACAGACACTCAAAAAACCTGTCTTCTTTCGGACACTCGCTCCCACTTTTCTCTCTGTCTCGCACGAGGAAGGACGTGCTTTCCCTTTATTCAATTCCCATGTTTCAACCTAAGAAATTCTTATAATATTCTATAATGCTGTAAATTAAAAATATGTTTAACCTTTATTATCATTTATTTTTACTATTTATATGGCGTGGAATAAATCTTTTATAGATTCTCACTTCACGCCATGATTGGTGACCTGAACACGCGTGAACGCGATCCGTTAACATCCAGTTCATTTTAAAGATAATATAATTTTCTAATTTTAATCTCATCCTCGGATTCTTCCCACCATCAATTTTTACTTATTTCATGCCTGAGCTGTCACTGGAAAATCAGGAAGTTTTTATGCTTTTTTTTTCATTTATGTGTGCTGTATGTTTTTTCAAAAATTTCTGTTGCACTCACTTTTAACATAATCTGAATAATTTTTTTCCAAAAAAACTGTTTGCCCATTTCGCGAAGAGATAATTTTTTGTGTAAAGCATGCATGTAAGTTTTTTAATCCTGTATACATATTTTATTGCAAAAATAATTTCATTTTCCTAACGTTTGTTTTTCAACGTAAAATATACTTGTGTAAAAAGATTTCTATTTACCTTTCAACATGCCTAATGAATGTGATAGTAACCAGATATCCCACGTGGCAGTCAAACCACCACCTTTTTGGAAACATAACCCTGCGCTATGGTTTGTGCGATTAGAGGCGCAGTTCGATTTAGCCAAAATTTTAAACGATGCCACTAAATTTAATTATGTTCTGTCTGCTGTTGAGTCAGACATTTCAAATTCTGTTAGCGACTTGGTTCTAAAACCACCTGAAAACGGAAAGTACGAAGCCTTAAAAAAGCGTTTAATCGAAGTGCATTCAGAAAGTGAGGATTCTAAAGTTCGAACTCTCCTCCAGGGTTTAGAATTAGGGGACCAGCGGCCAACCACAGCTCCTTACGCGCATGCATTCACTTGCCGGTGATAATGTTGGTGAGACACTTTTGAAATCGCTGTGGCTCGGACGCTTACCTAACGGAACGCAAACAATTCTTGCTGCTCTCAACGAAAACTTAGATTGGCTAGCTACTGTTGCTGATAAAATCAATGACTTGACTTTTTCCCAAGGAATTGATTCAGTTGCAGCAACATCTAAAAAAACAACTGCGCGATTAAAACAACAAATTGCTCAACTTACAGAGCAAGTAAGCGAACTAACTAGTTTCGTGAAGCATTCCCGTAGCCCAGCCTGTAACGTACTGTAAATTATTTTCAAACCGTCCAATTATATCCAAGAAATTATCGTTTTGTTTTAATTTAGCTTGTGCTGTATGGCAACGTTGTGTATTTTGTTTGTATTCTTTTTTGGATGGTGCTTTACCGTTAGTAAAGAGAGCTGTGATATGAAATCAAGCTAAGTTTTTATATTTTAAAAGATATTATTATATTTTATGAACATATCGCTCATCTGGGGATCCCTTGGATCATTTGAGTGAAGAAAACGGCGTCCGCAACCATAATTTAATTGTCATTGTTTACATTTCTGGCGTACCGCGACAGGACTTTGTTTTTGGAAACAAACATGCAAACATATTTAAAGCAGCTAAGGGCTTCTTGAAAGAGGACTTGTTGTTTGTGGCAGAGGAAATTGGAGAGATATTTCCAGATATATATAAGGTAAAAATTTCGGAACTGAAAGACATTATTTTGAAAAGCAAAGAGTATCTAGATGATCCAGACTTTGTGACAAATATTTTAGTAATGGCCGTGAGCGAGCGAAAACTAAAAGAAGAATTTGAAAAAGCTGAAAGATTAAAACAGCTAGAATATGAAGAAAATGGAAAAATAAAAATACACGAACTGGAGTTGGCGAGAATCAAGGCAACATTGGCAGTTTCTGGTGAGTCACAAAATGCTGTTATATCCAGCGCTAAAAAGAAATTTAATCTTCCAAAATTAGAGTTTAGACAGTTTAGTGGCGATATTATAGATTGGCTTCAATTTTGGAGTCAATTTCAACATATCCATGACGATGATGAAATCGCGCCCGAGAACAAATTTCAGTATCTTGTTCAAGCTACTGTAAATGGCTCGCGAGCCCTAGAAGTAGTAGAGAGCTTCCCTGCAACAGCAGCCAATTATGCCAAAGCAATGGACAGCTTAAAAGCGAGATTTGGTAGAGATGATCTATTAGTGGAGGTTTATGTTCGTGAATTATTAAAGCTCATAATTTCGGTGCAGAAACAGGAAAAAATATCAATGACATCTCTGTATGATAAACTCGAATCTTATCTAAGAGCCTTAGAGACTTTAGGACTGATTACTGAAAAATGTGCTTCAATTCTTTATCCCATGGTTGAGTCATGTTTTCAAGAGAACTTTTTGAAAGTATGGAATTGAAGTGCTACTTCAGCAGCCTCAACAGATGCTAAAGAACGTTTAACCAATTTAATAACTTTCCTCAAGGCAGAAACAGAGGGAGAAGAAAGAATTAATTTGGCTATGGCTGGTTTTGGCTTGGGTGTAGATGAAAATCGCCAATTTCTTAAGAAAAAAGTGAGACTTTCCAAAGAAAAAGATACCTACAGCTGCCAATTTATTAACTACAGCTTCAAAGGAAGTGAAGAAGGAATGTGTTTTTTTGTTGTACTGGGAAGCACTCCAGCCGAGACTGTTTTCAAGCTCAGAAGAGGAGTTTGACTGAAAGGCATAATATTTTAAGAGAGAAGCAATGTTGTTTTGCTTGCTTAACACCAAAGCATACAGCTCGTTCTTGTAAGACATATTTAAGATGTGTAATATGTGGTAAAATGCATGTCCCACTTATGTGTGTCTCTAAAGGCTAAGAGAATCAAGATTCATACATGAGTGAAAATGAGGGTCCAAAAGTTGAAGTTAATATGGCCAACGACACTTCTAGTCCCAGGGTGTTTCTTCAAACTTTGCAGTTAAAAATGGTGTGTGGTAACAAAGAAATCCCAGTTAGGGCAATTCTAGACTCTGAGTCACAAAAGTCTTATGTATTAAAAAATGTAGTTGAAAAAATGGGATATATCCCACTCAGAAAGGAAATTCGGATGCACTCATTGTTTAGGGGATTAAATCTTTCAAGTGTGAACATACTTGTTACAGAATAAGATTAAAAAAATCAAGACAATAGTGTTACATGTAACCTGGAAGCATTAGATCAGACATCTATATGCGACAACATTGCATCAGTCACTCCAGATTCTCTCTTGGATTTCAGAACTTAACCCTCCAACTGGACAGCACGGATTTTTCCACCCTACTAGAGAGGCTTCGAAAACGGACCACACTGAATTTTTCCTAAGGCCGGGGACTCACCAAAAATGAACCAAACAGATTTTTTCCTATTCAAGTAATGTGTTCAAAACCGGTAAGGTGGTATTTTTCCGAATTCTTTTCCCCCTTTAAAGGTTTACGATCTTGAAAGATAATTAGAGACGGTCGGGGAGACACAATGGGCATTGAGGGGGAACTTTTATGGGCCACGTAGAGACCGGTTCCTTTGGCAATCGTAAAATCTCGGAAGAATTTCTTTAAACCCTAAAGTGTACGGAAATAAATTGCAAGTCAACGAGTTGAGAATTCTCAATTTTTTACTTTACCTTAAAATTCTCAAATGGAATTAAGTTTTTATAATGTATGTCTAAGTTTTTAAAAAATATCTGTAGTATTTAAATTCAAATTATATATTAAAACATTGAGGATAATTTACTGTTTCATTTTTTTTTATTTTAATAAATACTTTCAGGGATTTTTTTTAAAAATGATTATTTTGTTGTGTCAAAAAATAAAAAAAAAGGTTCAAAATTTAAAATCTTTTAAAATTTCGGACACTTCTAAACATGAATAATTTTTAAGCTTCTGTATTACATTATTTGCAAAAAAATTTATATGTATTGTTAAAAAACCCTATTTAAAAATCTTTTAGTTTTTCATAATTTTAAAGCCAGATATTCAGGGCATCTTACATAGAATCCCTTGTTTTGTATTGTTCAGATAACAAATTATATTTGAATTTTGAATGTCTGAACATTAATTTCATTCAAAGAGAATTTTTATTTCAAGAGTTTATATTTTTTAACTTGAATCTTCAAATAAAGAGTATTTAAAAGCATCTGGACAAATTTAGAGTTAACATTTGCGCATATAAATAAATATAAAGATCCTTTTTAAATTGAAGTTAAAAAAATATATATTTATGCATAATCCCTCATCATTCATGTTCCATTAGTGGTTGACTGAAGAAAAGGTTATTAAAATTTGGACATTTTTATAATCTTAACCATGCAAAACTAGGAATTTTTTGTATTAGCTCCACTAAAATTCTGCATTGGAATTTCGAAAAAGATATTTATGCGTGTCTCACATACTCAGTTGAAAAACATATATTTACCATAAATACTAATAATTCTTTGGATATTTAAAATTATCATTAGATTAATTTTTTAATATATATATATTCGACTTCTAATATTTTTTCAAGTATTCCTTAAATTTCATATAATTTAATTAAGTGAGGGGATATTAAAGTCGCACTCTCTCTCTTCTCTACTCAACTACTTGAGGGCTTTTGGCGACGGTCCTGTGGCCGGGGTATCAGGTGGTCAAGGTATCGAATCATGGTTGGCATGTCTCAAGTTCGAGCCCAGTGCCACAAAAGACCCGCCGTGTAGGGCAGCGATGCACGTTAAATCTATCGAGAGCTGAAATGTCCTCTCGTTGGTGTGGTGTGGTAGTTAGGAGAGGAAGTGCCAGCTCAGGTGTCGCCCTCGTCATTTGACCATTTTTCAAAATCACGAGGTCCATCACTAAAAGCCCTCGTGTAGCTGAACAGTGCGACGTTAATATTCACTCACTTGGCGACGGACCTCGTAATTTTAAACCATGGTCAAGTGACGAGGATGACGCTTGAGCATCGCCCTTACACGGCGGATCTTCAGTGGTGCTGGGGTCGAACTCATGACACGTCAGCTACGAGTCCGTTACTTTGACCATTAGGCTACCGCGGCCTCACAATGTGGTTGAAAACTGCATGTTATGAGTAAAAATATGCTGAAACATTTGATGAACTTATAATAGATTTTTGCATAGAAGATAGATGTGTGATATGCTAAAATGACAATATGTAAAAGTTATGAGAATATCGATGACAATTTTTGAAAAATTCAATTTAAGTTTCAGTCTGAAACTTATTCGTTTTTTTTTTTTCGCATTTAATATTAAATAGTCGCGATAACAAATTAATAGTTTAATGCATTCATAGATTATAAAAAATAAAGGTATAAATGACATTGTTGGGAATAATAAGTTTTTATAGTTTTGAATTCAGACTTCTTTGCAGGAGTGTAGACTATTAAAAGGCTGATGTAGAAGTTAGAAAACTAATATTTAAAATATATGGAAAACAATATCTGCAATTCCATGATCTTGACGAGCAGAAGACGGCATTTTTACTTAGTAGGGCAGAGTAAGCATAAGGTAGGAGCTTGTGGAGTAAACAACCAGGCCTCTGCAGTTTTGGCAGGTAATGATCTCCCATTTGTTGCCTTCTCTCTCTCAGTAAGGAATATAAAAATAACAAATACAAAAATAAGTCATGTAAAATTTTATATATTTTAATTAACAATGAATTGTGAACTTAATTTCCAATTCATTGTCACGAGTTGGCAGTAACTACGGTAGTCTATCGACGTACTTTATATATATATATATATATATATATATATATATATATATATATATATATATATATATATATATATATATATATATAAGAAGTACGGTTGATAGAGTACCAATAATTTTAACGCAATTTTATATTTCGTTCTCGTAAACTTTACTCCTTTTAAAACATGTATTGCCAAAATACTCTCCTTTTGTATATTTATAAAATTTTAAAAATATAATGGTTATCTTACCCAACATTTTAAATCAGGGGCGGCAACTGTGTAGCTAAGACGTGCCAAAGCAATCTGTCAGTATCATTCAGCGTGCCACATAGTAGGAAATTTTTGAAATCCTTCGATTCTTACGGTAATATTTGCAGATTTAAAGAATAGAGGTAAATAATTTAGATTTACAGTTTTATTTTATATTAATTATGGATCCATAAAATACATTTATTAACATAAAAATAAACAATATAAAATGTTACTATTTCTTCAACAAAGATAAAAAAAAAATTAGAAATGTATGTTTCCAACATATTTACTTAAATAAGAAATAGACAAAGTGAAATATATATAAATGATTCCCTTCATTATAGTTAAATAAAAATTGTAATGCGAATTAACTCTTTCACGACTCTTCTTTCATATCGCAAAACCAGGGGTATAATGCATGACACGATTCTGAGCATTCAGTTGTTAAACAATTTCTTTGCTGAGTCGAAATATTTTTCATATTAGGAAAGATTTTTTACTTTGATATGCCGAATCACATAAGTGGAAAGCAGAGTACATGCAGTTTTCTTTTTTCAACAATTAAATCCCCTAGCAATAACACTCAATTATTTACAAAATAGCTGTATAAATTTATCCTTAGAATTATCTTTCAGATTATTTTGTAGTTCCATAAATGTCCATAACTCTCTCTCTCTCTCAGAAGATGTTTGTCAAATAAGGTCTATTATCAACTTCCATCCACTCAAGAATTGACAAATTTGTAGAGTAGTGCTGAGTGCCACTAAGAATTGTACCACGTGCCACAGGTCCATAGATTGCCGACACGTTTGAAATGTTCTTATTAACTAACCATCTCCTATTCAAACACAATTTATATGATAAAAAAGGGTTTTCATTCATTTTGTAGGGAATTGTATTAGATTCAACCATAAGTAATTTTGTGTTTCAAATAAATTACGTTGTTTCGGGGATCCCCTTAGAGCAAATTGAAAGGAATTTGACATAATTATAGTAAGTTTCTCTAAAAGGGGAAACGTTCACTTTCAAAATACACTGCGTAAAGTGGTTTTAGGTGTACGAAGTTATATTCACTATTATTCCTAAAATAAATTTTGATATTTTGGTTTTTCGTTAAGTTTTGAAATTATTTCTTCAAATATACTTCTCCATTACATTTCTTTCAAACTTGCTATTTTCTTTTGCGGCCACGGTAGCCTGATGGTCGTGGTTATGAACTCGTGTCCAGTGTTCGAGCCCTGGTACCACAAAAAGTTTAGCGTTGAAGAGGAGCTGATGCACGTTAAACACGTCGACGTCAAAAGTCCTCACGTTGGTGTGATGTGGAAGTTTGGAAGGGGAGTTATCAGCTCAGGTATCGTCCTCGTCACTTAACCACGGTTCAAAATTACGTAGTCGCTCGTCAGTAGCCACCGTGTTGACTTAAAATGCAATATAAACCCTTGACGTGTGCACTTGAGTTAATTCGAGTACGCTAAACAGTTCCAAATATGCACATTAGATATAATTCAAACGAGGTCGCATTTTATGCTGCTTTAATTTTTCACTCAAATATCAGCGAGCGCCGTCTGCACTCGAGATATTTGACTGTTGTTTCTTATATTTACGATTTAGTCGTTAAACATCAAAAACTCGTTTTCAATGTAAAGACTGTAATGTTGGACTGTGTGCAGTGCCGTGTTTCGAAAAATATCACACTGTGACATTTCTGTAAACGACATGTATGTGTCTTTCTCATACTTCTTTGATATTTTTTGCTTTTTATACCTGTTAAAATTATTTTTTATAAAAGGCTTTTTATAACTAATTGTAAATTGAATAAAACCTTTTCTTACAATTATATGTATTTGAGGATGAAATCTGATTTACTTTATTCAGGAAATTTTTAGTAAATTTCATTTTCTTAGCCAACTTATTTCTTTTAAAACATGCATATTTGTGTATTATATAATTAAATTTCTAACTATCTAAAATTATGTCTGGCTTTTTTCTTCATTAAAATCTTTCAGGATTTTACAAATTATCTTGCCATTATTCATTATATGTACTTAATAAGGAAAAATATATCTAAACATAAATAATTTCTGTCCTAATAAACATATAATTGTTTTTAGCTACAGTTTGGAAAATGCATTGAAATTTGTATCGGGACAGGATTTTAACATATTATGAATGTGTTTTTTACTGCCACTATGTTATATATTTATCTTTCATTCTTTTTACAATATGAGTAGAAGTCGTAAACAGTTTGTCACAGTAAAATTAATTTTTGTTTTATATTCAAATTATACTATTATATTGATTCTGAAAATAATAGGTTAGTTTGACAAGCCATTATTTCCCAATTTTAAAGCATTGAACAGTTTTGAAATTTTTTAAACTTTTCTAAAATGTTAAATTATTAAAAATATTTAATTATTGTAAGTGATTAATATTTCTTAGATTATTGGAAACAAAAAGTATAAAATTTAAAATATATCTCTTTGTTGAATTTTAATAATTATTTTTATAGCTAAACCTGGGAAAAAAAAAAAAAAACCAACTTTTTTTTTTAAATATTAACATTAAGATATTTTTAAAAATAACTAGAGCTCTCAGACCTAAATCCATATGAACTGTTATAGAACATATGTAAGGGAACATTTACAAGATATTTCAAGACTCTATCTTGAACAGGAAAAACGCCTTAAGGATTAGAAAACACTCTCATTTTCAAAATTAAAAATCTGAGAAAAACATTTAAAATTTGTAAAGGCATAAAAAAAGTTCCATTGCCTGTAAAGGTTTAATTTTTCAATCTGTTACTATCCAACTTATGCTCTACATGAAAATTCTACTTGAAATATAAATATGACTGAAATATCTTTTTAATTCAAAATATTCCAAGATATAACATTGATAACAACTGTTAATTTGATCAATTATTCGCTTTTATCAGAACCTTATATATTCACAAGAGTTTTAAATGCAAAATATTTATATAGAAATTAGTAGTTATACAAACGTAATCCAGAAATCACCAAGTTTGTAAACAATATCTATTTTTTTTCTCAGTTTCCCATCGTGGCAGTTAAGCAAGTTTAAGTTTTTGTTGCATGACTTTAAAATACTGCAGTGTAGTACTACAATAGATTTATTATAATATAGTTTGTGGTACATCAGGGAAATATTTAGTTCATTCTGCAACATTTGTATTCTGTAGTCTAATTGTAATATTACCTGAAAAAGCTGCATTTTAGATTTACCATTTTCAGTCATATTCCATCCCTTTCAAGTATTATTTATCACAGTAGCCTGCGTACATTTTGGTCATGGCATTTTTCAAAAGGAAAAAAAAATACTGAAAACAAAGTAAAGAGCTTTTAAATTATATAAACTATGTGTCAAAAAATATATTGGTCTTTAAATCAATCTTAATTAAGTAAATGTGAGAAAACTCAAAAACTTAAAAACATGACCAAACAGAAATGATTTTAGAAACTAAAATTGTAGTTAATTGCCGTTTCACACGAAATATTGGATTGTGTTAAAAAATATTTTTAATTAATTCAATCTAGGAATGCAAAAATGCTTTAAAATGAAACCGAATTTAAAATCAAAACTCAGAAAATTAAAATTTCTTAAAACCTAATTGGTTTTTAGATCAAAAATTGAGAAAGTTTTCCAAATATATGAAATATATATTTGCAATAAATTGGGAGAACTCTCTGTTAGCCGTGAAGTGTAGAAAATGTCCACACACACACACACATTTCACAATCCTCGCCCTAGGCCACAGCTGTGAATGAGAAACCTCCCGTTTCGAAGAACACAGAGACCGAAAAGCAGTAAAATCCTTCCCTGCAAAACCAATCGGGACCTCCTGCGGCGTTAACAGGGAAAAGCACTAAACTGCCATTCGTTTTTGAAGCAGTTCGCGAAATTTATCGGAGCATTTTCGGAGTAGCTAGCTTTAAAAAAGTAGATCGCTTTCGAAGTGAAATTCAATTAGAGGGTCATCCAGTCAGAGGGTTAATGAAATGAAGATCCAGTTATCAGATGTAGGGGAAGAGTCACGATCTATACAAGTGCTTCTTGGATCAGATGTAATCGGAAAGCTCATTCTGGTCAGCGCAGAATTTTATCCTGTGGGCTTGTTGCCATGGAGACAATACTAGGATGGACTCTGTCAGGTAAAGTACCTGACAGTGAGATTTCTTCATGCAATGCTATGCTGGTGTGGCCTCCCTGTTTGTGAAAGAGATGGATATCTCCCAGTTGTGGAGATTGGATTCCTTGGGGATACAAGATCCTTCAGAACAAAAAACTAAAGAGGAGCTTCATAAAGCCTCAATGGAGCACTTCTTAAGAACTGTCAAGGTTGATGAAGAAGAGCGATTCCTTGTCTCCCTACCATGGCTTGACAATCATTTACCTCTGTCAGACAACTTTGATTTGCATTTAAAGGGTTACAAGTGATAACCCATAAGCTGAAGAAGGAAAACTTGTTTAAAGAATATGGTGATGTTTTTAAGGAATGGAAACGAGAAGGCATAATCGAAGAAGTTCCCAAAGAAGAATTGAAGGCTGTTTCTCACTATCTGCCCCATCGACATGTGGTGAAGCTGGACAGTACAACAAAAATTAGGCCAGTCTTTAATGCTTCGTCAAAACAAAAGGGAGCAGTCAGCCTCAATGACTGTTTGGAAAAGGGTTTAAACTTGATTGAACTGATCCCTTCCATGTTAGCAAGATTTCGATTGTACAGATATGGTGTTTCGGCTGATATACGGAAAGCCTTCTTGCAAATAAGCCTCTATCAGCAGGATCGAAATTTCTTGCGATTTTTGTGGCACAGTGAAGAAGGAGAGCTTATACATTATAGACATTGTCGAGTGGTGTTTGTGTCTCCAGCAGCCCATTCTTACTTGGATCAACAATCATGTAGGAAATATCCTGAGTGTATTGTACAGAAATTGATGAGCAGCTTTTACGTGAACAATTATTTGGCAAGTGTCCAAACCCAGTCAGAACTAGACCGATTTATTGATGTAGCCAAGGAGATCATGGCTGAAAGAAAATTTGACTTAAGAGGGTGGGAGCACTCTAAAACATCTGATCCCATAGTAAGTCCTACAAACGTCCTGGGAATGATTCGGGACAGACATTGTGTTACCCTATCATTAAATATTCCAGATTTGAGAGAACTAATGGAAGAGGTAGTCACACAAAAAGAAATATTTTTGCTGCTTCATACAAAGTTTTTGACCCCTTGGGGATCACTGGTCCAGTGTTGCTGCTACCAAAACTTTGGCTACAAAGTTTGTGGAAATCTCAAATTGGTTGGGATCAAGAAGTAGATACAAAAACAAGTCAAGATCTTCTGAAATGGCTAAAGGAGCTGGAATACTTAAAGCATGTTAAAGTACCAAGATGGTTACACTGGGATAGTGGATTTCAGCATATTCCGTTACATTTTTTCTGTGACGCAAGCAAACTTGCCTATTCTGCTGTTTTTTTCCTACGAGTTGATATTGGAAGCACTGTACACATACAACTGGTACAGAGTAAAACTAGGATTGCACCATGTGGAAAAAAGGAAACAACAATTGCCAGACTGGAACTTTTTGGTGCTGCTATATCTGCTCGTCTTTCTACAACTGTCTTGAAAGAGTTTCCAATAGACAATGTTTATTTCTGGACAGACTCTACTACAGTATTAGCTTGGTTGGAGAGAGAAGAACCGTGGGGTGTATTTGTTTACAACCGAGTTCAAGAAATTCGGAAGCTGACACCTGTCAAAGCCTGGAGACATGTACCTGGATATCTGAATCCTGCAGACTGTCCGTGTAGAGGGTGTTCAGCAAAGCAGCTTTGCAGCTCGAAATGGTGGGAAGGCCTCAGTTGGTTGCATCATTCACCTCAAGGACGGCCTATTAGTGATGTGGAAGTAGATGTCAATGAGGTTGAAGTGAATAAAGAAAGAAGAGTTATCGTGACCTCTATGATGAATGTTCAAATAACAGATATTAAGAGTAATTATTTTTCCACCTATAGTAGAAACAACAGAGTAGTAGCGTGGATGCTACGTTTCATTCACAGCGTCTCAAATGCAACCAAGTTAAAGGGGAGCTTAGGCTATGAAGAATTCAAACGAGCAGAAGTTTTGGTTTTCAAGTCCTTGCAGTCAAATGCATTTCAAGATGAGAGACTTCTTGCTAAAATGCAAGCCTTTAGAGATGAAGATGGGCTTCTGAGAATAAGAACCAAGTTGGCTGACAGTTATGAGAAGGAAGATTTCAAGTTCCTAATTCTCTTACCTGTCAATAATGTTGTAGTGAAATTAATTCGAGAAGAGCATGTGAAAGCAATGCATGCAGATTCTTCAATAGTACGTGCACGCCTTAGAGAGAAATTTTGGATAATTAGAGCCAAAAGATTAGTAAAGCAAGTTCTTTCTGAGTGTGTGATTTGCAAACGTTATAAAGCTAAGCATGTTGAAGTGCCCTTTGCTCCGCTGCCTAGAGATAGAGTTACTCAGACAAAGGTATTTGAAGTAACAGGTGTAGACTATGCAGGTCCTCTTTATCTTAAGTCAAAAGCGAAGGCCTGGATTGTTTTGTTTACATGTGCTGTCTACCGGGCAGTGCATTTTGAACTAGTCTAATCACTCACTACTGATACCTTCATTCAAGCCTTGAGAAGATTCATTGCGAGAAGAGACAGGATTTCAGTACTTTACAGTGACAATGGTACTAACTTTGTAGGAACAAATAATGCACTGAGAACATTAGATTGGGATAAAATTGTGGTGTACTCAACTTCCCAGAAAATCACTTGGAAATTTATTCCACCCACAGCAGCATGGTGGGGTGGAAGGTGGGAACGTATTGTGAAAAAGCTCAAAGAGCTTCTACGTCGAGTGTTAGGAAAATCTATTGTAAATTATGAAGAACTCCTGACAATCGTATGTGATTGTGAGTCAATAATCAATGCTAGGCCTTTGACATACATACACGAAGATCCAAATGAATTGTTACCTTTGTCCCCAGAAATGTTCATTCACGGAAATAGCAACTGTGAAACTCCTGATTTGGATCAAGTAGATCGATCTTCATTGGTAAAACGCACCAAATATTTGCAGAAGTTAAGTGAAGATCTGAGACAAAGGTTTAGAAATGAATATCTTGCTCTTCTGGTCCACAGAGGAACAAGGAGAAATGATGCTTTAGAAGTGGGCGATGTTGTGCTGATTGGGCATGGCAATGTGCAACGAATTGACTGGCCTCTTGGTGTTATCTTGGAGGTTTATTCTGGCAAGGGTGGAGTTCCCAGAGTAGCTAGAATTAGAACCTCCCATGATGAGAGGATTCGTCCCTTCCAAAGGCTATATCCATTGGAAGTATCAGCTAAAACTGAAATTGGTGTTTTAAAGGCCTCAGGAAAAGACAGCCTACCTGTTGAGAAAACTCCTGAGTCATCTACTGACCATGTTTCGGATTCACCAACTGATTATGTTCCCGATTCTCCTGTTGAAAGTACTGATAATTCTGAGGAGAGCCCCCCAACCAAAACCAGATTGGGAAGGACCATAAAAATTCCTCGCAAATTGGACTTGTGAACTTTTTTTCAAATTTTAGGAGGAATTAAGTGTCATATATATCTATACAATGTATTGCATGGTCAAAATTTAATTTATTTTAGATTGCAAAGATCAGTTTCACTTTGCAAAGTGGGAGTATGTAACGTGCTGCCAATTATATTTAAGAAATTATCATTTTGTTTTAATTTAGCTTGTGCTGTATGGCAACATTGTGTACTTTGTTTGTATTCTTTTTCGGATAGTGCTTTACCGTTAATAAAGAGAGCTGTGATATGAAATCAAACTAAGTATTTGTATTTTAAAAGATATTATTATATTTTATGAACATATCGCTCATCTGGGGATCCCTTGGATCATTTGAGTGAAGAAAACGGCGTCCGCAACCATAATTTAATTGTCATTGTTTACACAGCCCGCAACTCAAACCATCTCCGCAATCGCAGTAAATCGCGAAACCGGTTTAAAAGGTACTGTAATGACTTCACACACAGCTCTGGGATACACTGTTTCTCAGTAAGAAAATTATCAAAACAAAAGAAAATATTCTATCACACTTAATTAGTAAAATGGAATTAACACTTAATTAGACAAATTTTGAGTCTCTTTCGCTGCAAGGTCTCCTCTGTCTCGCATAAAATAATGCCGTAAATAACACTGTAGCGAAAAGTCCTATACCTAGGATAAGTAAAAAGGGTTCACTCTCGGTAATTCCACATCGAGTACTTGGAGAGTTCGCTGGCTCCAAATCCGCCTTACTTCGCGGACTAAGGTAAAACTGTATCACAGTGCTTTAGTGGTAGGGAACTCCAAATCGATTCCCTCACGCAAAGTTTCTCCCGTTCCGACTCCGCCTTAATTCACGGACTTCGTGGCGCTTTACTATCGCTGATCGGGACTCAGACCGTTCACGGATCTCCCTAGTTCGGATTCCGCAGTCTTCGCGGTCTCCCTCGTTTCTCTCTCGCGCGGAAGGGAACTCACCAGGCTTCCCTCAAAAATCGAATCGCCTTCTCGCTGGAATGGCTTCACAACGGCACCCTCAAAATCTCCATCTTCCTTCGGGCGTTCTCGCTCCGCTTTTTGTCCCTCTCTCTCTAACCATCTCCCACCTAATCATCCTTCTCATCTCTTGTTCTTTTACCGCCCCTGTAGGACTCGGGTCCCTTCATCTCTTTTTCTTCTGCCGCCCCTGTCGGTCTCGGCTCCCTTTATCTCTTTTTCTTCTGGCGTCCCTGTCGGTCTCGGCTCCCTTGATCCTTGTCCTACTGCGGCCCCTGTCGGTCTCAACTCAATTCCTCTCTAGCCCAATGGGCGCCGATGTCTAGGTGTACATTGTACGTTTTCAGACTCGCTGTCGTCACCGAATCGTGGGTAAACGAAAGCATATTGTTAATGCGTCTCTTTTTGACGTCGAGGACCCCATTCCGGAATTCTTTCCCAGCAATTAGGGAAATGTCTGGAATTTTCGCAACGTTTGTCAGCAACGGGCAAGGGATTCGTAGTAATTAGGGGGAAGTGACCGGCTTCGTCACAGTACCAAGAACCCACAAATGGATATTATTTTTACCATACAAATTTTGGCAACAAAGCGAAAAAGTGTGCTACTCCATGCTCTTTTCGATCGGAAAACTAGAATGGCGATCGTCTCCAGGAGAAATTGGCAATCGCCTCATTAACCACGTTCTATTGGCCGATTCTTCCTCTAAGATAACTTTTTTGATCGATACAGGAGCGGATATATATTTCTGTTATTCCGAAATCTTTCGCGCCTCATGCTAAAGTTCAACAAGACATAACTTTCTACGCTACGAATGGCACAAAAATACCAACTTATGGCACAAAACGAATTTTGCTCGATTTAGGTTTACGATGCCAATTTACCTGGTCTTTCGTAATCGCAGATGTACGCCAGCCAATCATTGGGGTTGATTTCTTAAAACATTTTAATTTGCTTGTCCATGCTAAACATCATAGAGTTATCGACGCCAACACTAAACTTTCTTCGAACAGCCAACTTCCAAAAATTAAGTCTGTAGCATTTAACCTAGCAATATTAGTCGGCAATACTAAGTTCGATAAGGTTTTAAAACAATATCCTGAATTAATTAACCCGTCACAACCGATAAATGTTGATATTTCGAATCAAGTTTATCATCACATCGAAACTAAAGGCCCGCCAGTATTTTCAAAACCTCGTCGTCTCGCACCCACAATTTTAAAAGCTGTTAAGAAAGAGTTCGAATACCTTATGGCACATGGTATAATTCGTCCGTCAAAGAGTCCCTGGGCAAGCCCACTGCGTGTTGTTAAAAAATATAATGGAGAGTATCGACCCTGTGGCGATTACCGTAGACTTAATTCAGTTACCGTGTCCGACCGCTATCCAGTCCTTCACATTCAAGACTGCACTCAAAATCTCTATGGAAAAACTATATTCACTACTTTGGATTTGGCCCGAGCGTATCATCAAATAACAATAAATCCACCCGATATTCCCAAAACAGCCGTAACTACCCCATTTGGTCTATTCGAGTATACTGCTATGCCCTTTACTCTTCGACATTCCGGTCAAACAGTTCAAACACATGCATCAAGTCTTAGCTCATCTAGAATTTTGTATTCCATGTTTTGATGACTTACTCATAGCATCTTCTTCCAAGGACGAACACCTTGACCACTTACATCAAATCTTTTCTCGTTTAAGAGATTACGGTCTCAAGTTAATCCCCGATAAATATGTTTTAGGCAAAACATCTGTAATATTTCTGGGTTGTCTCATAACAGCTGAGGGGTGTTAAACCACTTCCTAAGCCAGATACTATTTCACAACTAAGGCGTTTTTCAGCCATGTTAAATTTTTATAGACGTTTTTTACCCCATGCAGCCGAAGCACAAGCACCTCTTAACAAGTTGCTTACTAATTGTAAAAAAAAACGATAACCGTCCCGTTCCTTGAAACGAGGAAGCAGAGACCGCATTTATGCAATGCAAATCCTCATTGGCTAACGTTGCAACCCTGAATTATCCTACCCCCGATCAACAGCTATGTTTACTGGTTGACGCGTCCAACTTCACAGTTGGAGGTGCATTAAATTGCTTGACGGAAAATGGTCCTCAACCTATCGCGTTTTTCTCACGTAAACTGAGTGCAACAAAAACAAAATACAGCACGTATGACAGGGAACTTCTTGCTATGTACTTAGCAATAAAACATTTTAGGCACCAGCTAGAAGGACATAATTTTATAATATTCACAGATCATCGCCCTTTAACTTTTGCGTTTAATAAAATCTCGGACTCGTGTTCTCCCCGTCAACTCAGTCATCTTGATTTCATATCGCAGTTCAGCACAGATATCAGACATGTTTCAGGATCTGATAACTCCGTGGCAGATGCCCTCTCAAGAATTAATGCCCTTAATCTTTCAACCACTGATCTCCAACACTTAGCCTATAGTCAAACCAAAGATGAGGAGCTTAAAACCTTAATTTCTTCCAATGACTTATCCATTAAATTAAAACCTTTAAAAATGGGAAACGCTCTTGAAATCTTCTGTGATGTCAGTAGCCTTATGTGCCAGAGGAACTTCGCTTTGAAATATTTTGCTCTCTCCATAATCTCTCCCATCCAGGTATTCGTGCCACAAAGCGCCTCATCCAAGACCGCTTCGTCTGGCCGTCCATGCTAAATATACACGATGCTGCATCCCATGCCAACGATCCAAAGTCCAGAGGCATACCGTGAGCCTCATACAAGCTTTTGCTCCAACCGTTGAGAGATTTCAGCACGTCCACATCGATCTAGTTGGACCATTTCCACCATCTGATGGCTTCACCTTCCTGTTGACATGCATTGATCGCTTCACCCGATGGCCGGAGGTCATTCCTGTCAGCGATATCTCCGCTGAAGCCGTGGCAAAAACTTCATCGCTGTTCGGTGTACCCGCCATCATAAGCACAGACCAAGGAGGTCAGTTCCACACAGTTTCGTCTTCTTTACAGCCTGAAACAAATGTTGGGAATACAACGAATTCGAACCACTCCGTACCACTCTTCTTCGAATGGTATGGTTGAACGTCTTCATCGTACCCTCAAGCAAGCTATTCGGTGTCACGATACAAAATGGTCAGAGTCGCTACCAGTGGTCCTGCTGGGTCTGCGAGAGTGCATCAAGGAGGACCTCAATGCATCCTTCGCTGAAATGGTAAGTGGAAAAACCATTGTGCTTCCAGGAAAATTCTTTGAACCTTCAAGTCAAACCCCAACTGATCCCTCTGACTTTCTCTTAAGGATATGAGAAACATTCCGGACTCTTAAGCCAACTCCTGCTTCCTGTCATGCATCTACCTCATGTTTCGTGTACACAGCCCTCAAAACCTGCTCTCATGTCTTTGTTAGAGTTGAAGGATTAAAACCATAATTGACAGCACCCTATCAGGGACAATTTGAAGTTTTGAGTAGGACCGACAAGCACCTTACAATCAAAATAAATGGCAGGACATCCACGATCAGCATTGATCGGTTTAAGCCAGCTTTTCTGTTAAATGACACAGACTCGACAAAAAAGCTCTTCCCAGAGCAGAAAAGTAATCATCCGGTTGCTTTTCCTCCTAGACTTGATCAAAATGTGCCCATACTAGCCATGACTCGCTCTGGTGGAACGGTCAAATTCAACCTGAAGTACTTGTGAGTTTTCTTAGACTATGAATCAAAGGACTTTTCACCATATGAAAAACTCTTTAAGACTTTCGTACCTTCAGTACTTCGGGGGGGGGGGAGTACTGTGGCGTGCCTCGGGACCCACCTAATTCCTCTTAACTGGAACCAACTTGCGAACAGAGAGAAGTGAACTGATATGAACAGACACTCAAAAAACCTGTCTTCTTTCGGACACTCGCTCCTACTTCTCTCTCTGTCTCGCATGAGGAAAGGCGTGCTTTCCCTTTATTCAACCTAAGTAATTCTTATAATATTCTATAATGCTGTAAATTAAAAATATGTTTAACCTTTATTATCATTCATTTTTACTATTTATATGGTGTGGAATAAATCTTCAATAGATTTTCACTTCACGCCATGCCTTGGCCCCTTAAGGAAGAAATGCGTGATTACATACGTGTGATTATGTCCTAAACGCGTTCAACTGAATTCTTCTGTTTTGTAATGCCTAAAAAAGAATTACCGAAAAATCCGGCGTGTAACGCGCACTTTTAGTACAAAAAATAAGATCGAAATTTAAGGGCGCGCGTTTTAAGTCGGGTATAAAAATGATAGCTTGAAAAATAGCAAAAGACGTGAGCATAAAAAAAATTT
Source organism: Trichonephila clavipes (assembly GCA_019973935.1). Taxonomy (NCBI): domain Eukaryota; kingdom Metazoa; phylum Arthropoda; class Arachnida; order Araneae; family Nephilidae; genus Trichonephila; species Trichonephila clavipes. The sequence continues at coordinate 89,602 of BMAU01015550.1, forward strand.
ACTTCTACGTGTATCGAAATACTGTTTATTTAAAAGAAATGACCTGCCTTATGAACTAAAAAAGTTGTAGTTCTACAAGTATACTATTTTTTCGAAAATCTGGGATAGTACCTCGAATAAATGACTTCCAAAACATAAGAACAATGTATACTAATATTTCAGGTTTCTTCGTAAAAAAGGGGGTTCGCGTTATACGGCGAATATACCAAAAAATTAAAAAAATCAGCTCTTTAAAAGTATAGGTGCGCGTTATACGTTAGATTTTACGGTACTTATTCTTGAAGCAACGTTTAATTTCAGAAGCCAGGGTTTATCTTCCTCGTATTTACTTTTAAGTCTCAATAAAATAAAATTTATTACCACTTTTACTTTTACATTAATAGACGTCATATTGAATACAGAAATTTAATTATTTTCTACAATAACAAAATTTATTATTACTTAAGAGTTAATTTTATCGTATTTCTTTTTTAGCGCTTCCGTCAAAATTATACATACTATTCTATTATATTAACTAACTGCATTAATTAATTTAATGTTTTTTTAATGTTTAATTTATTTTTTGCATGTGATTTTTTTTATATACAGGGTGTCCCAAAATTCAACGTCAAGTGGGCGCATGGTGAAATTGCGGGGGGGAGGAAGTCACATTTGTTCTAGGAAAAATTAAAAATAATTCCATATCACTTGGTTAAGTGATGACTAACATTTTTGAAAATGTTTAAAATTGACATGTTCACTAACGTCATCTTCCATAGACGTGCTCAATAATCAGTCGCAAGTTCGGCAAAACTGCTGGTTGAGTCAAAATCAACATAGTTTGAGAAAATGATGTCACCTAATTTTAACTTTCGATAAAAAGAAGCAGTAGCGCACACAAAATTTTTCCAAGGGGTCCAAGGTCGAAAATCCACCATTTCGGTATCATGCTCCAATACGCCGCCCAACATATTCTTTTGATTTTGTCGATTTTCGGGAACAAAAACAAAACAATACAAAACTAATTCAAGTTTTTTACTGAGTTTTGTTACCGAAAATCGGCAAAATCAAAAGGAGCATGATACAAGAATGGTGAATTTTCGACCCCGGACCCCCTTGAAAAATTCCTGTGTGCGCTACTGGATTGGAGTGAAACATTTGGTAAATGTTTTTTTCTCACATTCTAACATCCGAACATTCCACACATTGTCGTTTTAAATTTCCTTTGAGTAATTTATTGATGCATACATCTAGAGGCCAATCTGCCAAGGAAAAAATTGCTATCTGTGTGTTAAACTCTCATCTATTTCACCAGGACATTTTTGCCATACAGTGGCGTACATAAGGGTGGGGTTTGTGGGTTCAAGCCCCTCTCATAGATCAACAGAGTTTTTAATTTGTAGCGTAGACTACACCTCGGTGCTTTGGTCTACGTTATTTTAATAATGTAACCCCTCCCATGAAAGTACTCAGTGTAAGCCACCGTTTGCCAAATATTTCACACAAAAGTTAAGGGGTCACAGGGGTGTTAAATTTCTCTGGAGGTCTGAAAATATAAACAATTTTTAAACAGGTATAATTTCTTTAAATTTAAGCTAAATAATTCGAATCTTTTACACATTACTTATAAAGGAATGGGGCTTCAGAAAAGTATAAAATGTTTAAAATATAATCATAATTTAAAAAATTATAAGCATATGAAAATAAGAAACTTTTCTATAAGAAATATTTATTAAGTTTTACGTCGCGCATGCTATTTTCTAAAAGAGTAGGTTTAATTACTAGCTATAAGTTGAATTATAAAGACAAATGTATTCCTAATACTTTGTAGCTACTTTTACATAAATAAAATAATAACTTACATATTTTAATAAATAAAAACTATACATTTTTAAAAAATATTTAAAAAATTGCAATATATTTTTTTACAAATATTTTGAAATACAAAAGATATATAATACTAAAATTAGGTAGGGTTTAAAGAGTATGGTGCATTGTGTGTATAAATCTATAAAGTTTTATACATCAGAGGCTAATATTTTAGAAAATAGCGTGCGCAAAGCAAAAAATACTTAATATTCATTATAGAATTTTCATATGCTTATGACTTTTAAAATTATTATTATATTTTAAACATTTTATACTTTTCTGAAGCCCCATTCTATTTTAAACAATTCGTTAAAGATTCGAATCATTTAATTTAAATTTAAAAGAATAATACGCGTTTGAAAATCGTTTATATTTTCAGACTTCTAGAGAAATTTAACACCCCCGAGACCGAGGAAAACGTAGTTGGTGTGTTACACGCCGGAATATACGGTATCTTTTGCGTAAACCTAAGTACAGAATTCAAACGGATTTTTATAGGAAAAAGCTAAATCTTTTTCAATGCTTTGACTTCCTGTGCGAAATATGCAGCTGTTCCAATTAACTTGAATGGTGTAGTGAAAGATGATCCCTTTAAAAGTGTACCACCCTTGATATTTTAGGGGAACAAAGGGAGCCGATGCGACCCGATGACCAGTAAAGTAATAAAATACCGGTTTCAGTTGGCTTCTTAGAGATGGCGTGAAAAGATAAGTGAAGATAAAGAATTTTGTTCAAGGGATAGGAACTTCTATTTCCTTTCTACGATTGGTCCGCCAGCCTCCTCTTTGCTTTGTAATGCCTGTGAAAAATGTTACAAACCCTTCTTATGATTGTGTTTACCCTTAGAGGCAATTAAGTTTATTTCCGCTGCGTGTTGAATGTTAGAAAAACGAAATTCGGCTTGCATTTTTTAGGTCTTGGTGAGCATCAGATAAAAGGTATGTTCAAAAAGCTTTCTTATTTATGATACTCTAGAATAAAATTGTTTATGTATATTTCTCTTACTGTTGTTGATTCCAATTAGTTTATATACTTATCTTTTATCTTTGCATTCTATAATATTTTTGAATCAATGCAATTCTTTTGTACAAACACGAATGTGTTTTCAACACATTAGCTAATTTTTTTAAAAAAGAAAATCTTTGAATATAAATTGGAAGATTTAGTTTAAAAGATTAGTGGCTGAGTTAGTGATGGGTTTTTAATGTCACAGACGTTGTTGGTGTTAAAATTCAAACGGTGCATAAAACAGGGGATTGAAATAGTGCTGTATCAATGCATTTTTTTTTTTCGCATTAGGTAGAATTTAGAATGATTTGTACTCCAAAATATACTCAAAGCTCGTTGGATTTTTCTTTTGTGCCATAAATAAAACTCCCCTTTTTGTAAGGATGGTGTTTATATTTTACATCTGAAAATAAGGAAATCTCACAAAATAACTAATTATCGACGATTCGTTAGTGTATTCGAAACATTTTTCTTATTTAGTTCTTTTCAACCGTTTCGTTATAAACTAGTTTTTCAATTTGCCTCAACATTGCAATGTAAATGAAACAAGATTATTTTTTTATACAAATGCTTTTTTTCCTGAAAAAGTAATTTTTTTTACCATACTGATATTTCTGCCACCTTTTTGGGAAAAGAAGTGTAGTTTTTATGTCAAGTAACTTAATCACGTTACAATCATACCACCGAATAATAAATCTATTCAGTAAAGAAAGTAAGGCAGACACAAAGGTATATTTAACATGTTCATTCAATTTAAAAAAAAAAATATATTGACATTTTCTTTAAAATTAAAAATTTGGTAATGTGACTAATTAAAATTAAAACAGATTCAACAAAATTTTAGCAGAAAAAATGTTACGACAGAATTTTTTTTACAAAAAATTCTCTTATAATCGAATAATTTTATACATATCTAAATGTTTATTTAAATATCAAACTTGCAAAAAAAAAAAAAAAAAAAACTTAAAATACCCATTGATCTTCCAATACTGTAATATTTTTTAATTTTAGGGTTTTTTAATAATTCGTACATTTATGGATATATTAGGGTAACAATTTTAAAAAGTTTAGATTTTTAATTCATTTTATTTTGTATCTTAATTACATATGTAAAAGTTATATTTCTAGAACAGTGATGAAGGCAAATAACATTTTTACATATCTTCCACCTAATTTTTTATTTCATCCAACTAGGCTTCCAAAAAACAAAACTAAAATAAAAAAAAATATCACAGACCATATACAGATACATGGGAATTTTATTTTATTGAACCCATATCACTTTAAATTTTTTTAGCATCCAACCAAAAAACCTCAATTAACTTCCTTGCATAGCAACAACTCTGTCATTACTGCCATGTTCGCTGTATCAATGATACTGGGAACCAAAATGTGTAAGCAAAAAATCTCAAAATGTTAAGAGGCCCCAAAAAAGAGCCTTCAAGGAATTTTGAGAACATTAGGGTCACCTGCTAAGTCATTTGGGTCGCGAGTCAGATCTTACAAAGGATTGCTTGCACAACTATATCACATCATAGGCTTTGCCCATTTGTCATTTGATTGAAGTTATTTGATATTGCTTATTTAAAATTTAAATACATCATTCAAGTTAATCAATATTTAACTCAAACTCAGTGGCGCAACAGCCCATGAAGGCCAGGGCCTACTGTGCCTATCCCAGTATACGTGACCATTGGGCGCTGAGGTGCATGAGCAGATGTCCCGATCAGATGGTCAGTCTGAAGTGAAACCCCCAGTGTTTAAGTCCTCTAGCAAGCTTGGTACTCATTTATCGACCCATTGCAGCAGGGATGAAAGGCTGAGTCGACCTTGCCCAGCCCGAGGATAGAACCTCGAACCTGTGGTGTGAAAGAGTGATACGCTACTACTCGGCCTTGAATGGTAAACATGCATAGTAATATTAACTTTCCTAAAAGAATTTATTAAGAATACCTTTTTAGTATAAAATTTCCCCAAAGGCTAAGGAGCTAACCATATTTAAATTGCTTTCCAGAATCTAGCTGCAAATCATAGAAAGGCATATTTATTTTGATAATTTTACTTAGCTCCCAAAACTACAAACATATCAAAAGTTTATCTCCTTGTCAGTGGCGTAACAGAATATTACGTCCCCTTCCCGCAATGCGGAGGTTAATGTTACGCCACTGCTCCTAATTCTATTAATTGAAGTTTTGCTTCAATTTTCTGTCTGTAGATGATCAATGGGACAAAATATTTTAATACGCTAAAATAACAAATGGGGATAACAGCATTTGTAGCTCTATAGTCTATATCATTTAATGACGATAGATTGACATTTATATAAAATGGAATAAAATGTATGGTATTGTTTTTAAATGCATAAAATATAAAGAACTTAACTATAATACCCGTTCTTCGCACGGGTTAATTTCTTTAAAATAAAAAAATATTCTTGATAAAATAGCTGAATCGCAAGGAGATGAAGACCCTGTACAAAACAATGCGTAGAAAAATGTAAATTTTTTAATGAGTGCACTCATTATTTATCAAATATGCTCCTTAAGCCCTCACAACGCCTCTTGGGGATCAATTTTCGTAAACCACTTTTTGTAGCGGATCTCTACTCTACGAAAGGAACGTGACTACAAAATTTCAAGTCCGTAGGTCTAAAACAGGGGTGGTCAGTGGCGTAAGATACACCCACGCATCGCCGGGGGGCAGGGCTCTAGAGGGCCCAAAGCCTGACTGCCACCAAGTGCCTACCCTTTATAAAATTCAATTTGGGGGTTCAAAACTTGATTTTGCAGGGAGGCCAAAATGTTCTCCGTTACGCCACTGGTGGTGGCCAACCTTTTTGGGAAGTGTCACTATTTGATAAAAAATAATTATGCGCGCCACTTCCCAACTTCTCGAACGAACAAATGTGGAAAAGTGAAAAAAATGTTACCAATTATAAATTATTTAGGCAAATAGCACATTTTTTAATGTGTTTGTATATAGTGTCGAAATTTAAAAATAATATAATAAATAAGATGAAAGTGTACTAACTTAGGTTTTACAAGTTCCATCAATTAGGTTAGGTATAAAATAAAAATGGATAGTTTGACTCACAATTCAGTCTTTTTCCGGAGAATTTATTTATTTCTTTAGAATGCGAAGGTTATAATTTTGATAAACTAAAACTTCTTACTGATGATGGTATTTCAGTTCTTATTACTGCGATTAACATAAGTATAGTATTTCCGTTTTCGTTATCTGTTTTAGATAGTATAAAATTAATAATATTTTGCAATTTTATGTGTCTTTATTTTAACCTTTAAGGGTATACTATTGGCTTCAGTGCATAAAATTTCCTTGCAGAAAATCGAACTTGGGTAATTGTACTGCCCAAGCAAAAGCAGTGTTGGTAGTAATTACATATCAAACTGGAATAGGCATCAGAGAATGAGCAAAACAGACAAATGGCTTAAATACCTGTTGAGGAAGCAGGTAGTCGTAAGATAAATTATTTTTGGTACTTATGTACTATCCTAACAATCGCCAACGTCCAAAATAACTTGCGAAGTTGGAACCCCGATTTCGCATGTCATATATATGCTGAATTGTGAGTCATGTGCTTCGTTTCATATAATGTCGCAAATAGGTTGCGTTTATATGTAAGTACCTTATTTTTTCAAATTATGCTTTTGCATTTATAGAGTTAGTTCAGTTCTTTTTATGTCAGTTAATGTTAGTATTGTTCTTCATTTTTCAATTTATTTTTATGCTCGGGATATATATACTTTGGATAATTTTTTTATTTAGTATTTATGTATTATTGCACAATCGCCAACACGTTCAAGACAACTCCCCACTTTGGCAACCCTAACTTTGTATGCATTGAATTGGCACACACACAATCATGTGCTTCATTTTGTATAATGTCACCAATAGGTTGCGATAATACATAAGTACCTTTAATTCTGTACATTACTATAACATTAACTGGCTACAACACCAATTTGGCGTGATTTCAAAATCATGCCAAAAATGAGTAGCCTACCAATATGAAATTAATATTGTATTATCTTAGCCTGTTTTATCTTTCCCTCCACTAATCCTTAATTAATTCAATATATAATTTTTGTTTTTTTATATTTTAGTACTTACCATTTTTTTTTGGCGATTATGTACTGCAAATATTTTTTTTACACATTGCGATGTCTTTGGCAAAATTAATCAGTGGTATTTTCCTTAAATATGTTTTTTATATGTTTTTGACAATTTTTAAAATTTTGTTTGATGTCTGTCTAAAAGGCAAATAGCAAAATAAATATTTTACGGTACATATATATTGTGTTTGTACGAAAATGTTTATACTGATTTAATCAAAATATTGAGCCTTCTTTTATTTTTGATATCTTTTTAAGATTTAATTTTATGTTATAACTAGCTATACCTAGCCAAATGTTGCTGTGGCTGAGTCAGCTTTAAAAGACTGGTACACCATAAAATATGCCATGAAGCTTACAAAAGTAATAATACACAAGAATTCAAACAAATCTATATCTATATATACATATAAGACACATTTGTTTTTCTGTCTGTTTCCTTATAACTCAAGATCCAGACAACCAAATAACGTGAAATTTGGTACACATTCACAAAATTACATGGGGAAGGTTCTTAAACAGATTTCGTTCCATCCCAACCTCACTCTGGCCTCCTCCAGCCAAAAAGAGTGCTCTATGTGCATGTTCTGAGCCATGGGTTCATTTTAGAGAGAGAGAGAGAAAACTTTACTAAACAAAAGCGGTAAGTAATTTGCAATACTTCTTTGTTATATTTACTTTACTGCAACAAATATCACATTACTTACTACATTCCATTACATTCCTTCATTCATAGGAATACATTGTCATTTTTTGCTACAGTCATGCTTATGAGAAAAAGGGGGAGAGTATAGACTTGCAAACACCATACTTTTCTCATGGGCAGTTGTATGTGGCCTGCTCTAGAGTGGGCAGATCTTTTTGTACACACTCCAAATGGAACTGCCCAAAATGTTGTCTATCACATTGCTTTAAGATAAATGTACCCTTTTATTGCATGCAAATAAACAGTTTTGTAAGCTTCTACAGAAAACCTTATTTTAAACCCGGGCAAAGCCAGGTACTTGCAGCTAGTAATACATATGGATTAGCAAATTATGTTAAAATGTGGCCTCAATTTAACATTTATACTTCCACACAACTAACTTTTTCTACTATCTAAATGAATTAATATATAAGAATGTGGAATATGTCCTATTAATGAATAATCACATATAAAAGAGGATTAAAAAAAAACAAATTATGAAATTTGGCAAAAATATCTAATTAAAATAATGTATTTTTAAAATCAAGATCTCACACTTTTATATTTTCTCTAAAATTTCATTATTTTGAAATATATTATCATTTTTAGTCAGTTTGTCTCTTTTTTTTTTGTACCCCATATATATTCTCTTCACTAATATTTTCTTTTTTCTTACACTGAATTCTCAGATTTATGATTTTATACATAACTAAAACTCCATTATAGCGAAACTTTGCATTCATTTTAAATTCGTGTAGTAAATGAAACAATATAGTTTCTTCCTAAAGCTAATATTTATATTTCAGACTTGATTGCATTTTAACAAAATTGGATAAAATTTTTATTAATGAATAATCAAGTAATTATCAGTATTGTTTCAATTCTAGAAAATCATTTTGTTTACTTCAGTTTAGTCTATGAATTTCCATTTGTGTGTGCTTGTTTACTTTTATTTAGAAGCTGCAGATAATTGTCGTATGTGATTTGTCAACTCTACCTTCTTTCAATAGTGTATTCCTAAATCATTACAAATTATTTCTGAAAAATGTGTAAAGTTTTTTATATACAGAATTATTCATAATTTCCTCCAAGTTTTTGGGGAGCTGTTGTAAAGAAACTAAAATTAATACATCCAAAAGAACAAATGAAAAAAAAATGTAAGTTTCATTTACATATTTTATGTTCACATGTATAAACACTTGGTCAGAATCAATGAGATAGTCTAGTTATTGCCACGATTTACTAAACATGGTACAATCAACATTATTAACAGTATGTGTTGTCCTATTCAGCAGTTTTGCTGCATCACAAGGCAAAGGTGGTATGAAACTTGGTCCTATGTAAAAGACCATGTTTTCAGATAACACAGAAAGAATAACACACGTGCTGTCCATAATGTTGATAATATGAAGAGTTGCAGGAACTGAACTATTGCATTGATGTATGCCATGTAATCAAGGATTCACTTGTAGGATTATTGTAAACTATGTAAATAAAACTCTAATTGTTTCTGTATACTTTTATATGTTCCTTTTTTCTGTATTTTTACAGCAGCATTCCGAAACCTTGGCAAGAGTTATGAATAAACCTGTATAACTTTAATGTTGTTTCAATAATCAATGATTAAAATTATTCTTCAGGTTTCAAGACAATACCTTCTTTTTTATATTCCATAGCAAACATAAATAATTTTATATATCCTGCTTCATAATTGTTCTTTAATCTAAAAAATTATTTTTTTTCAATTTTGTTAGTTTTACTTAATGAATGAAGAATATAGAAATTGAAATGGCCTTTAGAGTTACAAAAGTCAGAAAAAAGACATTTATTTATCATTTAATAAAATATCCCAAGTAATTTACAAATACAAAACAGCACAAATTCTGAAACATATTTATATAAACAAAAGGAAAATAAAAATTCGACTTAATACAAGGCATTCTAAATAAATAAGAATTGTTTAATAGAAATATAATCATGGTTAAAAAAAATTACATCATTTATTGCTAGTGATAAAAGCACTTAACAATAAAATTTTTAAAAATGATTTTTGGTACTTTTCCATTTTGCTGATGCAGGTGATGAAGTCTCCCAAAATGATACAACTGATGCCAAATGGAATATTTCCACTGGTAGCCTTCTAGCACCACATTTCAAACAACAGACCCATTTGAAAAAGTTTTACTGGATATTAAAATGTTTATGCCACCCAAGTAAAAAATTCTTAGAACTAACATTTATTAAGGCTGTCTTCGGCTAATGTTAAAGACTAGAACCCAAATTCGGAATATTTTTTCACATATAAAAATGCTCGAATGTTAATATTATATTCTGGCTTCATTATCATGTAGAGAATCACTTATTTTATCATACTACTAATTTTTATCCGAGCTGACACATTTTTTCTTTTTTAAAATGTGTTTTAATTTTTTTCTCTCCTATACCGTAATGCTAAATGAGCTATCCCTTACATGTTAAAAGGAAAAACTGATTATTTATGAAATATTTTTAAATTTTAAAAGCACTATATTATAAACAAATTCATGAGTTAGAATGTTACAAATTTTTATAAACATTGAGGCATTTTTTTCTGTTTGAAAATGTGCTTTGCGCTAAGTTCACGCTGTCATGTATATGGCGAAAACAGCCTTAACATTCTTTCATGTTTCATGTATACACTGTGTGTTGTCGCCAATAAAGACTTCTTGGGGAGTTTTACACCAGCGAAATAGAAAAGTACCTGATCTTTTACTAAAATGCTAAGCAGATTGAAATACCATAACATATGATTAAAAATAAAATAAAAAATACTTAACATATAAATATAAAAATTAATGAGCAGATTAAGATATAGAATTTTACAATATACAAGATTCAATGTTTATCATTATATTTCTAAATATAAATATACAAAGTAACAAATATATACCTCACCTCCAGATTGGAGTAAAATAACATGGTTAACATAGTAACAAGTAACATTATTAAACAAAACTAATCTAATAAATGGAATAAAATGACAAACTATAAAAAAAAACTTTATTGACAAAAATAGCAATATATGAAACAGTAAATATTTCTATATTTCAATTGATTGATACATTTTAATAACCATCTTGAAAGAAAGAAGTATTTTTAAAAAAAAATCTGTATTCAAGAAACATAATAATAAAAAAAGTTTCTACAACTTTAAGTATTAAAAATTTTCCAAGTATATTTAAAGAGACTTTAAAAAAATCTTGAGTTTCTTCTGAAAAAAAAATTGCATTTGTTTTACGAACTTCATGCCAAAATTAATCCATCTTTATATTTGAAGCATACTTAAAAATTAATAAATATCTTATTTAATTAATGTTTTAAAATTAATATTTGGCTAACAACCTAATAAAGAACTCTTATGTCAAATGCTGCAAAAGCTACATTTTATTAGTTAACTTAGAAATTACAGAAGAGACAAAAACAATGCTATATTTATATTACTGCATAGTTACAATTACAATTGTATAAGTAAAACTAAAATTAATTGATGATACAATTTTTTTTTAATTACATCAAACATAATATTGATTTTTCAATATGTTAAATCAAAGAATTACCACAAAGAAATTTGGTAAAGTTCATACTATTTTTATATAATACCCCCAGTTTTTTAGAATGTCAACATCCAATAACTAATAATACTGAAAAATATTTATCTCCTGAGACATTTTTTATATTTATTATATTAACAAAAACAAAATGATTTTAATATTTTCTATTACAACACACACACATTCATATATATTACTAAAGAAAATTTTCTTTTTGTTAATTATCTCTCATCTGGTGAATTTATTCAAATCTATTTTCTCTTATTTGCATGTATATATCCAAATTCCAAGTCCTTTATTTTTTTGAAGTATATATATTTTTGGATTATTAAAATTATTGTGATACACAGTCGAACCTCTATATTGCAAATTTTTCTATGAAGTGAACTTTTTCCTGGAACCAAGAACCCATTTCACATTTTTCTTTGTAAAATAAACTCCCAATAGAGAAGTGCATTTTCAATAAAACAAACTTTTCTCTAGTGATTCAATATTTTTCTCCCTTTTTTTGAAGTATTTCTGGACATTTCAAGTTATTCTCTCTTTTAACACATTTTATGGTGGTCATAAACATTGCACTTTGGTGTCTAACTCACCCAGAGCAATAGAATTCTGGTGGTTTCATCTATGCAATCTTGAACCCCCATTGTCCAGTTTACTAGAAACATCTATATCCCCTTTCAACCTCAGTGAAGTTGCCTCGTGTTCCGTCTTCGTAAACTAGTCCTTGAAAAGTTAAACATCAATTTCTAGTAAGAAAATAATGTATGTTCAAAATTACTTGTATGCTTTAAATTAGAAAATGTACTTAAAATTCATTAATTTTAATATAAAATGTTTTTCTAAATGTTGAAAAAACAGTGTGTTCCTCGATATTCTTTTTTCTTGTTTTCTCTGCAGTTTTTTTTTCCTTTCTTTTTTGATGAGTAAGATATATAAAATAAAGAGATATTAATATACAAAAAGATGTAAATAATTACTTTTTTTTAATACATAGTGTTTATGAATTTAAAATTAGTTTTATGTGGTTTATGAAGTACATTGAAAGATGAACCTCTATATAATGCATTTTCCATGTAACGAACTTTATTTTGGGATTTTGACGATTTTTGGGAACAAAACACAGTAAAAAACTATTTATTGAATAAATAATTAGCATTAATAAATAAAATAAATCATTAATAACAAATACTTAATTAAATTTTACATACTATATGCTTAGAATTGTTACCAATCGGAAAAAAATCAAGGGCTTTTGGGGGATCCAGACCCCCCTTGTGTGCGCCACTGAGCAACTTCCTTATATAGAAGTCCGACTGTATATCAATCATACAACTTCACGAATGTAAAAACGTACATTCCTATCATTAAAAATAATTCTATCATTTACATTTCCTATTACCTTATTCTAATTTAGAGTTATATTCTATTTACTAAATTGCTAAGAAATGCCATTAAATATAATGACTATCACAATAAATGCAAAACATAGAAACCGAAAGAAAAAAAAAACATAAGTTACAAAAGAAAGGTACTTTTTAGTTAGCTGGAGACAAGTTTTGGCAACTTGACATTTTTTGATGACACAAAGCTACTTCCTGTTAATAGCTATCCATTTTATTAAATTATAGCTTAAAGCCCCACACAGCTACAAGAAATGGCTGCAATTAATATTTTGTATGAGGATGTGGATTGGAACAGATAACAATTTAAATGTAGCCAGCTAAATGAAACAGTAAGAAGAAAAAAGAAATCTGTCAATAAATTTATTTCTTAACTAAAAAAATTGCCAAATTTGGCAGGCTACCCATACTTTGTATTGTAAAATAAAACATAGTGTTGAATGAACATATTCTTGATGGTACTTATGTATTATCACAACCTATTGCCTACATTAAATGAAACGAAGCACCGGGTTGCCAACTTGGCCATTGTTGCAATAATACATAAGTACCCTCTTTATAATACAATGCAATGATTAGGAAAAAAACTACATCATATGTAAATAATTCATTATTCTTTACATATCACAAAGCAGCTGCAACATTTTGTAGGAATGTTAAATAAGATTTATACAAAAAAATTATAAAATTCAAAATTGCATTGCAATGTTAGAGAAGTAACATTAAAATTTAAATACAAATATTTAAGCAATATTAAAATCTACATCAAACAAAACATATATTTAAATAAAATTTGCATAAAATCATTAAGCAAAACAAACTATGCTAACCTCTTGTCTTCTTATAAATGAAATCAAATTGTTCTAAAATCAAATGATTAAATTGTTTGATTAATATAGAAAAATGATTTAATTACTGAAAGATCATTACTGTATGTATAAATAAAATTTTTATAAACGCCCAAACAATATTCACTGAAAAATTTTAGATACTCTGAAGTATTATTAAAATAAGATAATTCATTTGGCAATTGGCACAACATATTTTTATTTTCAGCATGAAAATAATGTCGTATCATATAGATATTTGAAAATAAAGCACCTTTGAACTATAGCTTTTTTATAAGAAGGGATTAATCACGCTTGTTCACAATAACTTGAGATTTAAGGTGATTTATTAGTCGATCATCAAACCAAGCAAAAAGACTGTTAAAGGTAGGTGCTAAAGGTTCATCATGAGTTTTTAATGATTTCAGTAGGTATGCAATACTCATAATCATTCTAGAATGATAAGATCCCAAACAGATTTCTTCATAAGGGCTAAAGTCAGCTGGAAGACTAGATCGACGTTGACTTTGATTTAAATTAAAATTAAAGCAGTCCTCGCCCCTTAACATTGCACGCATTTCGATTACTCCAGGATCCTCTTTATAACCTCTTGGTCTATGAATACGATATGGAATAATTTGCCATTGCACCAGCCATTTTCCGAATAAATATCCGATGCAACACATAATTATTCTGTAGGTCAACAGATTGAAACAAGTAAGAAAAACAAGCACTCGCTTACCAAAAAAACTTACATAACGATGCAGAATGGAGTTATTGTCAACCGCTTCAGTAATTTGGGAAAGTGTTAAGCGAATACCTGGTTTGGGTAAAAATCTTCTCATAATCGATTCCATAATTACGTTAATTGCGCAGACTAAAAAAACAATAAATATATGACATTTGTTTACAAGAACACAATAGCTCAAGACATTATTTGTTTACTGTTTGTCACACTTTCTTTGAACGATACGATACGATATGATACAATTAACTTCATGACAAATTGATTGACGTAATACAAACGGCAATAACTTCTCGAATAGTAAAAGTTGGGCTATTGCGCATGATCACAAATACAAAGAGCCAGTGGTTGGAACGAATTCAAAATGACGCCTCAATGACAAAGTGATTCAAATTTAGTTATTGAGTTTTTTTCATTATTGTGCTCCTGTATTTGGTCCAGTAGAAGCTGAAAATTTCGTCAGTTACAAATTGATAAATTTTAATTTGTCTTTGATTCCAATCACAAATTAATTTTTTTTTGCTTTCGAAATCACCATATTCGTTGATCATTAATTTCAAAATCTCATCCGTACCCTTGATTTTTACTTCAGAAACGCGTAAGTTAAACTGTAATTAGTTGTCATAACTTACGTTTAGTATTTAATAAACTTAATAATAAGTTGGTTAAATTATTTTATTGCATGGTCTGGCAATGTACTTACAAAAACATGCTTTGTATATGGCGTTAAAAAGAGGATAAAATCTCAAATTGCTCTCACCTAAGAGCATTTCTTTAAAGGGGAGGGAGAGCAGCTAGTTTTTCATTGGTAGGTTGATTATTGTGGGGTTGCCTGATTAGGCACTGTAGCGCTTTATATGACTTAGTAATTCATGACATAAATACATTGAAATATAAAAGTAAAATATATTTGCCTTTTCCTCTGAATTTCGAACTTCTTCTGATTGCTTTTACAGCCAGCTTTCTTTCATATCTTTAACTAAAGGGCTCTAATCCGTTTGTAAAGAGCCCCATCGACATATCACCACGAAATTCTGAGCATACTTTTAACGCTGTGGAGTTCACACTTTGCTATTAAAAAACCTAAGCTTTTGCATTTTACTTTGTCTGATAAAAAGCATTTTGACAGACTAATGATGTGAAAACTGCTAGTCTCGTTAACGTTAATTAGTTCTCTCTGTGCAATAGGGGCAGTACGTAATTAAATTTCATCATAAAATTTTAATAAGTACAAGTTTATAAAACGTAAGAGATCAGATTTTCGAAAACAAACTTGAATTACGTGCTGAAAAAAAATATTTTGTAATTTAGAATAACGTTAGCAAGGAATTGAATTTGGCAAAAACTTTTAATAACATACATGTTTTTTGAAGATACGTTAAAACTCATAATCTGAATTCAGTTTTCAAGAATAAAATGTACTTTATTATGATTCATATAAATTTCGTAATTGAGGAATTCAGTTGTGAAAGATAATCATTTTAATTGCTTTCCATTAAGTATATGAAAACTCATTTGTATTACATATTTCTATTAACATATCTTGAAGTTTGTTTTTCGATTATTGGAAGCTTTTACTAATAATCGATAGTAAAAACGAACTTATATAGACATAATTCCAAAAAAAAAATATTTCTTCTGTATCACAAGAGAATAATATTATAGCAATTTAATGTATTCTTTCGATAAGAAACCGGCCGACTGAGTTGGCACGTATAGAGAGGAACATTTGGCATCGTATTCGAAAGAGTCGCTGAAATTGGCGAGGTTTTGATTTGCAACCCTGCAGAATGCTTTTCTCTCTCCTCCGTCAAGCGAATCGTTCTGTGAATACTACAACGATGCATGTGGCGCACATTTTGAAATGAATAGTCGTTGTAATCCGTGCCATTCTCCATCCAATATGGCGAAAATG
The DNA here is from genome assembly GCA_019973935.1 of Trichonephila clavipes. Classification (NCBI taxonomy): domain Eukaryota; kingdom Metazoa; phylum Arthropoda; class Arachnida; order Araneae; family Nephilidae; genus Trichonephila; species Trichonephila clavipes. The sequence goes on from BMAU01015550.1 coordinate 105,756, forward strand.
TAAAAAGGTCTGTTTTTATCATATTTTTCCAATTGATTTTCTTTTGTTTGGTGGGGTTTCAAAATTGCATTAAAAATTGGGTAGCAGTATTAATTCTAATTAAGTGTTTTTTTAAACAAAATGTGTGATTTTGTTTATATCAATCTTCATAAAATTATTTGACGATGACTGATACACGACTAAAAATTAATTTTTCTTCTTGATTTTGAATAATAAATGGACTTTATCTTCCTCCGTTTTAGTAATACTGTTCCAAATATTACATTAGTAGAAACAATTTTTCCTGTCGGGTATTTATATGTTGTGTATATATATATAAAGAGCAAATCCTGTGTTATTTCATCTTAGGCAGTGGTATTTATAAGCTAAGCTATTTTCATGGGAGGGGTTATATTACAAAAAAAAAACGTTCATGGTAATCTTTATAGTAAAAATTTAAAATGTTTGTGTATGGGAGGGGTTTGAACCTCCAAATCCCACCCTTGTTTACCTCCACTGCCTCAGAGGCTCATCTTTTTTTAGCCACATGTGATTTCTAACTCTAGATGCAAATTTAGAGGATAGGAGAGAATTCCTTCTCTCCTATGGGATTTATCATCTAGTAATTGTGAGTGATATGTCCTGGAATACTGAGTGAACTTTTCTTGTTTATAACCTTTGTCAACCAATACTAATTTTTTTGGTACTTATCAGTTTTAGATATGAAACCAAACATTTAGAAAATGCAGCAAGTTCTGTTTCATCATCATGTTTGTTGTGAATGTATCTTATTGTGTAATGCCGATATTCCTGTTGGCATCAACTCTGAACAGTCACCAAAACACAATTGCTATAACTAATAAGTACTATTTTTTTTACTTTTTTTCTCTTATTCAAAAAACACTAATATAAATTTTATTTTAATTATTTGCATTGCTGTACTTACATTTTGTTGCCATTGTATTGGTAAATATTTGACATAGCTTGGCTAAATATGGCTCTTGTGCCAATAAAATCACCCAGTCTTGTTATACTGTTCCAGATTAATTTAATTATTTATAATATCTGTGTCACTTATACTCCAATAGGTTATTTAATATTAGAAGAAAAATAGAATCAATTTTTGAATACTCTCTTCTAGACTTGCAACCTTTTATCACTGTTTTGTTTAATTGAACTTCTGTTTTCTGCAAACACACTCAATAGTTACTTCAATAGCATGTAGAATCAAAATAAAAGGCAGAATTCATAGTAGTAATTAACACATTAAAGTGGTTATTTTTATCTTTAGAGAACTTGGTTCATAATAAGTATATCTGATTAAAACTTATCAAAGATTTTAAATAAACCAGAAAGCTTTTAAATATAAAAAGAAAATCATAAAAAAACTGAATAAAATTTGTAAGATTTAAGATATAAATCACTAATTGAATGAAATATAAATTGCTTTATATAAATTTTCCTCAAGATTTAAAAATCTTTCAGCCATAACTAAGATTTGGATAAAAAGAGAAAGTTATTTTAAATTAAGTACTTAAAGATCTCATTTAAATAATGGTACATTAATTTATGTTTAAAATAAAAACAGTTCATCGTTGAATTCAAGCCAAAACTAAGTTCAAGATCATATGTACAGGAAAGCAATAAAAATATTTAAGTCTGTCAAACATTTTTTTCTGAAATTCATATAAGAATTATTGGCTAAAATGTAGAACAGGTGGTCCTTTGGATTTGGCTATGTTTATCTAAATGCCAGAATGAATTTGACTCTTCATTTCTTCTGCTTCGCTTCATACCTATCACTACATAAGTAGTTTTGTGTCTGATCTGGTTGCCAAAAAATTGACTCCACCAAGGAGCCACCTTTTCTACACTTTAATTATTAAAAGCAACTGATGTTATGCAGTAGGTGAAAGTGGCTATGAATGCATGTTTATCAGTAATCTCTTCTCAAAAAATTGCTTGAAATGGACATTAAAAGTCTTCAGAAACACAGATTATTTTTAATTGAGGTTATAAAATGTATCAAAAAATCTTTTTTTATATATATTTGCCATGTGGTAGCAACATATGGTAAGAATCTAAACTACAGAATTCACTTTCTTTCATACTATTTGCTCATTGTAAAAAATGTCCATCTAAAATTACTCCTTATCAGTGGCATATGCAAACTACTCTTATGGGAGGGATTTAAATTTTACAACATGTAGACGAAGATGTCAAAACGATAATGTTTATGTTTAAAATTTAAAAATCTCTTGGTGCTTCGGGAATGTACATGTTGAGGAAATTGCGATTCTTGATGCAGTCACATTAATTTAAGTACGATTTAAAATTGGAACACATCTGAAATACTTATAACATTTAAATTTAAGAATTGATCTCATTTATGCATGATCGCGAGAACAGTCTGATAGTGGAGATGTTTACAAAACCACCTCACTCGACGAAGAATAAGAATGGAGTGCCGGTTTTTCTTTTGACTGCTTACTTCACTTCGCATCACCTCAGTCTCTCTTCACTTCTTTGTTCGGTGCTCTGTTGGTTCATCTCCCCTACCAATATCATCTCGCAATAGCAGCACTCCACAACCACCACAGTGTGTGTTAGGGTTTTGAATCTCCAAACCCCACCCTTTTCCATTTTTTAAAATTCATTTTGTATGTCATATTCTCATTCATGTTATCGTTTCTTTGAGGTTCATCTTCCTCAAAGTCCATGTAATGATTGTTTCTCATTTTCCTATGAATAATATTGCAGCATTTCTAAAACCATTTTTAAGCATATTACTTATAAAGACTAAAAATGTATAAGTTCCATTAAATTCCTTGATTTTTGTAGTATATCTTAAATTCATTTTGAAAAAATTGAAATTCATTCTTGTTTATGATCTATATGAACAAATAATTTTTTTTACTGTAATTTTATAATCAGTAATGACATTGATTTCAAGAATCTTCATTAGAGGTTAATATGATGCATTTTTAATAAAGAGACAATTTTTTCATCAAAATGTTCTATTTTTTATATACAATTCTTGTGCATCATTCTCATATAGAAAATCTTATTTTTTCACCTGCATGTATATAAGCAAAAGCCTTTTGTATTACCGCTTTGTAAATTAAATAAAATCTTAACTTTAGAATATTGCATCTTTGCTATTTTTGTTATTGTATCTGAATTCATGTGATTTCTTAGAATATGATTTAACATTGTATAATTGTCTTTAGCTAAATCTAAAAATATGATCAGAATATTTTGGTATTACAAAGAAATAGACGAGCATAAAGTCTGTTTTGAATGCATTTATAATTTTTTTCTAATTATCTGTTTTGTACAAAATGTTTAAACTCTGCATCAAGAAATAAAGATTCTCAACTCAGAGAATTTATTTCATAATAGTGACTTGTGAAAGCTGTATCAAAGTTTAAACCAGATATAATTCTTAATAGGGTTGTAATGCCACAACCAGCATATATTAGTGTCATAACTCTTCTTGAGTTACATTTGAAATCTTAATACAAGAGATATAAATAGATAAACTATAAAATCAAACCTTATTTCTGAATATAAAACATATGAATTAACTTATTTTGGCTGTCATTTTAACCTAAGAATTAAAACAAGTATTAGACACATTTTATTTTTATATAACTTATTAAATAAATGAGTTTTACCTACCTATCTTAATACTTTAGTAGTTTTATTTAATATAGAAATATTAAATACTCAGTGTTTAGAGTTTTAGGAGTTTTTCTTATCTTTTTTTTGTTTAAATTTACCCTTTTGTCATTAAGTTTATTTAAACTAGGTGTTGGCGCCAGTTGACGAGAATTCGTTGTATAGATTGCTCCGAGCCAACTGTTGTAACCTTTTTGTAAACAGTTCAAAATGTGTAGTGATCCCATATAGTTGGGATCCGTTTTGCTTATTAAAAATTGTCAAATTTACAGTCCACTTAATTATTTTAGTCAACACTAGGGTTTCAGCTCAGGAAGGGGGGGATATATGTACCCACTAAAGTATTTGCATGCATCCACTGTAAAGTGTTAGAATAACTTGAGGAAAAATTTGCAGTGTATATATATATATAAACCACAATGTTTGTTTGCCTGATCTATTTTATAATCATGCCTTTTTTCCCCCCAGTAAGTCTCGGGTAAAAGTTTCTAAATAACTCATCTTGTAAATTTTTTAAAAACTATCTTTTTTTTTTTTTTGTTTAATTTTGGTTTTAAATTATTATTTTTTGCTTCTTTAATTATAAGTTTTCCCAGTTCTTTGTTTTGGTTTCTTTTTTACTTTGTACACTTCATCTTAATTTTGAAACTGTAGTTTTACTTTAAATACTTTTTAGTGCTTTCGTAAGAGTATCCGTGGAAGTATTTAAATATTTATCGATTTAAAAAACTATATATATACATTAAATTCTTCTGTATATATATATTACTTGGTTTTTTATTATTTATTTTTTTTATTAGAAACCCAACACGTCTGCATCACTATAAGGTTAGGAACCTCTAATATAGACACACATTCAGTTTAATCCACTGTTAAGTGGGAAAATGGTTTCATCTTGAGCTGGCGCATAAGATGAATTTTTGGGTATTAATTAGACAAGCACAAAATTAAGGCTCATGTTGAATTTAAGTATTTAACACATAGATGTTTCATTTTATGTTCTCTAATTATTCATAAATTTTTATGCCTAATTATGTTTATTTTTTTTTATTTTACAGTAAATCTGAAAAGAACCAAGTTTTCAAGTGCTGATAAATAAAGACAAACCAATATTAGAAATAAAACTAGTCAAATATTTACCTATATTAAGAATAGCTCTGCCTAATCTTTTTGTTCTGACACTAGGAAAGTTATCTTTTTTTAAAACTAAGGGAAAACAAGTTTATATCTTGTATCAAAACTAATAATGTGGTATTCTAAAATTTTTTTAAACTTATTTTCAAATATCCTTGAAGAATATTTAATTACAAGTGATGTTCTTGAAGAAGAAATAACACAAGCCATTCAACATATACATGAAGTTTACAAGGGCGACAGCCGTGAAAATCTTTCTAAAAGCCCAAACTTAATGCTAGATTTTAATAAAGTAGCTTATCAATGTGCTTATTTGCATAAATATGCTCCATTTCATGCAGCACTTGTATATGAGGTTATGAGCCTTGCTTTGGTACATAACCCAGGCATAATACGTGCAACGTTAAATTCTATCAAAGGGCCGTTAGAAATTTGCAGTTTAGGTTGTGGCCCTGGAACAGATGCAATTGGAGCACTGACAGCTATGCATGACCAATTAGGTTTTTTCCCATGCAATATCAAATTAATTGATATTGTGCCTGGTTGGGAGAAAACATTTCAGTCAGTAGTGAAAGAATTGCAGTTGGAGAATAGAAACTATGGAAGTTTATCTGAAAGTATAAATAAGAAACATTTTGATTGGTCATTTCTAGCTGCTGATCTTCAGAAAGAAGAGAATTCAGAACTTGATACATTATTGGGCAGAGCTGATCTTATTACACTAGTCAAAGTTGTCTCTGGAGCTGTTCACAAAAAGACATCTGCAATGATTAAGGTACAGTTACTATTATTCTTTTAAAATATTTCTTTCGTAATATTATTAATTTATAATTAAGTTCAGGTAATGTTCTATGATGTCAATGGTTTCTGAATTGTCGTGGTTGTGATCTTATATATATGGACTTTACTATTAATTCAAGTTGTGTGGGCTAGTTGTGATTTTACCAAAGCTGGATCAATGTTTGTCAAACTGTCGTTACTCATTTTAACAAATCCTCATTACCATAGTAAGGAAATTAAAATGGGAAACATGTACATGCACAGGTATTATCTTTGCAACTTGATTATGGTTCAAAATTACAAGGCCAATAGCCCTTGTGTTGATTCAATTTGTGACATTAATAAACAATCATGAATTGCATGAAACTATCAATTACCCATGATTATTAGGCGTGCATTGCAGTTCAAAACTTTTGGGAATAGTGTAAGTGTTAACTGCATTAATATATGTACAGTCATTGGTACTTGCGTATTAGGATCACCACAACAAAATTGGCACCACGTGTGAATTTCACTTTGATATAAAAAGAATAAAGATTTTAACTTGTTTTGTATAAAACAAGTATTCCCAGACTGAGCAAGGTCAACTCAGCCTTTCACCCCTACTGCAGTGGGTCGATAAATGAGTACTAAGCTTGTTTGGGGACAAACACTGGGGGTCTCGCTTCAGACTGACCACCCCAGTGTCCAATGGTCACGTATACTGGGATGGGCATAGTAGGCCCTGGCCCTCAAGGGCTGTTGCGCCACTGAGTTTGAGTTTACATAAAAAAGTGCCAAGCAGTCATTTTGATGGGAAATGGCACAATTTGTGTACCGCCAATGTGGTTGCGGGGACACTAATATGTAAGCACCCAGTCATTTTGTATGTATGTATATTCATGCAAATCTACATATTTATTTTGATCTTGATGAAACTTTGCATGCTTGACCTTCAGAACAAGGGAAAGGCCACTGTCTACGTAAGATTTTAAAATTTAGTGCTTTTATTTAGTGCTTTTATATTAGAATATATCTGTCTTGCATATTTCAATTTTACAGATTAACATGACATTCTGATAGAGTTCACCTATATTATATTAAAGAATTCTTACATGACAACCCTGATGATCTGATTTTTAATGCTTAGTTTTAGTTTAGTGCAGTTTTGAAATCATTTGTGCTTTCCTTTTGTTTATTTTGTCTCTTTTCTAAGAGTATGTTTTTCTAAGTAAGTTGGACATTTCTTCTGTTGTAGAAAAGGAATTTCAGCAGTTTTTCTCATAATTTTAAAGCAGTTTTTATGTAATTAGCATGGCAGATTATTTATTTGTAGCCATTCTACTAAAAAATACAATTATATTTATAACAAATTTTGAATGTGTGTGTATATATGAAATTCACCCAAGAAAATTTAAGTGAATTATTACGCATATATGTGTAGTAATTCACTTAAATTTTCTCTCCAGGGATTTTAATTTATTATGGTCTTGAGACCTCCATATCCACATAATAGTTAATATCTAGTTTACCCGCCTAATGGGAAATAACCGTAGCCTTATCTCCCGCAAAACTTCAACTTTTTAGAATCAGGAAGATGCAACCGTGATCTCCTGATTGCTCTTTTATGTCTAGATTGATCATTTTCTCACATTTTTGCAAAATCTTCGACATTCAACTATCCCTCGCCCCAGTTCTTATTTATAGTTTTCTGTTCACAATGATTGATAAAATAGGTAGACATGTGCAAGGAAAACCTAGTACTAGTTTTCAGAAAATTTTTAAAAAATTAATAAAGTTTGTTTTTTATTCTGCACTGTACTTTGTTAGCTGTTGGGGTTCCTAACTGATTCTTAGGTGATGTGTTAAGTTTGAAAACCACTGGTGTAAATTTAAGGCTGGTGATATCGAACTTCTATATAATGTATAGTTCTAATTTTAGTTTCATTCGAAACCCTATTCTTTGATTTGGGTGGGGGGGGGTCTGGTTTTAGTTCAACTTTTTTCATTTTTTGTAATTTGAATTTCATTTTTCTATTATTTTCTTTTAGCTCAAATTCTTTTTTGTTTCTGTCTTTCAATAACAACATTCATCTGCTTTCTGAAATTTTTCATTGTGAATTTTCAGTTCTAATTGTAAGTTTCTTTAAGCCTAAAATTGTTAGGCCGGAAATATAACTGATACCCATTTTTAGAGCATTGACTAATAAGTCCCCCCATCCTTCAAGGAAATATTTTTCTAAAAAAAATCGGAACACATTACTTTCAATGTTATGCATCTTGCTTCAAAATGAAAATAACAGTAAAATAAATTTTCTAAATATTCAACCTCTGATTCTTGATAGGGGAGTTTATTGTAATGACTCTTTCCTGCTACACCTAAAATAAAACTTAAGATTCATCAACAAAAAAATTTATTAGAAATTAATATTTATACTTATATAGATCCCTTTTGCTCCTACCGCTTTGTTCTTCCTCGTTCGATTTCTGGACAATTTTTTTACAAGGAAGAATGTTTCAATTCTTTGATGTCTCTCTGTCTCACCGCCATGATTTAAATTTGTCGTAAATAGCAAAATAGTGGAAAGATTAAAGTATTCGCAAGCAAAAAATTTAACTAGTCCTTCCTCCTCAGTGGATATTTGGAGGTTTATACTGCTAAACTAAAGAATGTTTTCAAAAGCCATTTCTGGTCCTATTCTAAGACCTTGAGGTTTCATTCAGAAAAATATCCATCCCATATGACAGTATTATTTTTTTTAGAATGTTGAGTAATGAACAAGAAAGAACAATTGAAAAAAAACCCGACTACAATAATTTCAATGTCAATTATGGTTATTATTTCATTTACCCTGAGTTATTTCATACCCAATTGATGGAGTGTTTGTAGAACAGTAAATAATGGTGTAATGAACTCCAGCGTGTACCAACTGCTTGACACTTTAAATTAAATTTATTATAATCTGTTGTGCCTGTATCCCTAAACAAAATTGTTTTCATCAATTCCGAAATATTTTTGCAATTTTGTGCCCTCTCCTTAGGCTGCATTTTACTTACTGGTGTATTTTTTTATTTCTATGTAGGCCTGATAAAATTATTTCCAATAACTCTTTCTTAACTTTAAGAACTCATTTATCTTTTCATATTCTTAATCTTTATGATCAACAGCACATATTAATAATCGATTCTTTTTAACTATTTTTTTCTTCTACGGACTTCAAATCTTTTAAAAAAAATATCTTATTTATAAGTGACCTGTCATAAATGCCCCCAAAAAAAATTAAACCTTACATTTTTTTTTTTATTGGTTTTAGCCAAGAAAAATCTGTAAGCAGAAAAAAGTAAAAAAATCTCGAAATCCCAGCTAATTTTTTAATTAAAAATCCATGTAAAATCATGAAGATATTTATGTAAACATAACTACAAAAGATAATGGATTTTTTTTTTTTTTTTGTATAAAGTTTAAAATTGTTTTAGCATTTTAAAATTTCTTTGCAACAGAACTAAAATAAATACAAAACTCTATATGAAGTCTTATTTGTTGCTGTTCAATGAATTTTTTTAAAGCAATTAAATGGTATTTTTAACTAATAGGTTTCAATGATGCAAAAATAATTGCACAATAGAATCATTTTCAACAAATATCACCTGTATTATAAAATAAATATTAATGTAATCTCAACAGTTTTAAAAAAATGTATTTACTTAATTTATTGATGTTTTTGTATCTTGCAGAAAATTTTCAGATTAATGAAGCCTGGTGCATTATTATTATTCATTGATAATGCTGCAGGAGGATTTCAAAAATTGATTTCTAATGCAGCTTCTAAATACAAATTTGTTCCTGTATTTGGACCATTAAACCATGAATTGTATGTTAATGAGACTATACTTCGTGAGAGGTTTGGCTTTAAGAGTTGCTTCCAAACAAGATTATCTGCACAGTTTTTGAAGAAAACAAATCTAGATATAAATAAAATGGATGTGAAGCAGATGTCACTGTTTCAGAATAATGATTTGTTAGTATTTCCAAATAGATTTTGGCCAGAACATATGCCTAAAAATATTAATGTATCCTTTCAAGATTTTGAAGTAAGTAACAGGTCATTTGGATGTGAGTCTCCTTGGTATGGACAAACAAACAATTTTAATAATTCATTTCTTACTCCAGAACCTAGAAATAGATTTCCAAATGTATGTTATTCTGGAAATGCTAGTACATCTTGGCAAGAAAATGACAGCTTTGATTTTGGAAATAATTATGATCACAGGAAACCTTTTGGATTTGAATCAACATTTAATTCTCCAAATCCTTACACACCACTAGGCTTATTTGAACAAAGGCTGGGTTCAGATTTTAAACCCAGAAATTTTAATGTATGTGTTGAAAACGGTTTTAGGAATGTAAGCCCATTTTCTTCTCCACAAAACTCTTTTAATTCATCTTTGTCCCCAGTACCTTATAATTTCAGAACACAGCGTACAGTTGAAATTAAAAATATGAATAATGATTGTTTGATTGTGCAAAGAAAACCATTTACTGAATCATCACCATTTTATGATTCATCTTCCAGTATCAATAACTATTATTCATCACCAGCAGTGCTCAGTTATAGTGTACAGGATGCATCTAGAATTCAGGATATTAGTATGATTCAGATAGATGGTTATTCAGCATTTAGAGGAAAATCATTTGACCATTCATCGCAAGATTCATCTGGATACGAATCTTTTACTAGCACTCCAAGAAGAGCACTTTTACCAAACCCATATAGAATTAGAAGTCCTTTGGTTGATATTAATAATATTGTAAATAGGCATGATTCATTTGAAGGACACCAACAAACAAGTAATTATCTGCAATCTCCTGGTCCCATGCGGAAAAAAAATAATGCAAATAAAAAGCGTCGAAAGAAGCAAAAACCTTACAAGAGACATGAAGTCTAAAATTTTTTCTAATAAATTGCAGAAATTTTGAAGATTCATGTATCATGTTGCCAAAATATTTTGATTCCTTAATGATTTTCAATCAGTTGTAAGGACAACTTGAATTTTTTATTCAAGAACTCATGCATCATCTTGAGAAAATAATTTGATTCCTTAATTGTTTTGCTATAAATTGTAATGATATTTTTTTAGATGAATATAACATAATTCATTTTTTTGTTTTGATTTCAATCTTTCAGACAAGTAATTCTAATGATTATATTTTAGTGTTCGTATTTGTTATATATATTCGGATTTTAAAAAGGAACCATAGAGTGAAAAAAATAGTTTTTAGAAATCTGAATATTTATATTATCTAAAAGTAGTAAAAGAAATTAATGCAAAATAATAAAATCTGCAAAAGTTGCTGTATGTTTAATGATCTTAGCATTAGTAATTATTAAAATAGTTTTATTTTTTGAGATTTTTAGTTATGCAGCAGGTATATCCTTCGTTCATTTCATGTCAATTACTACTTTTAAAGTAATCTTCTAGAAATAATAGAATATTGTTTACTTATTTTTCACGAAATTAAGTTACGTATTGTATGAGCCATTGATTTAGAAATAGGCTCAAGCTGATTTATTTTTAAACCAATAAATTTAACTGCATTTTAATAAATTTTACAGTATTGGTAACTGTGATAACATAATGTTACTGTATTTCAAAGAGTGTACAATTATATCATACTTTAGTATGATAAATATAATTTAAGAATAAAATGTTTTTGATTTTAGAAGTGCCTCAATTATTAACAGTAAGAAGTTAAAAAAAATTACTTTTTTATTCAATATTTGAAAAGTATCAAAATATATTAAATATTTAATGTATGATAAATTCTTTCCTTACGCTTGCAAAAGAAATATGTTAAATCACAATACTACAACATATGACTTGACATTTTTATACTATTTCAATGCAATATCAATATTTTACAGCCTTCTTGACATATGAATAAAGCATCCTCATTGAGTGATGATTTATGGAAGAATTTAAACAGCTAAATTTTCAAATAGCACCAAACATCTTAACTATTTTATCTCCTTTCTCTATTAAGAATTCTTAAATCTTCTCCAAACCATGTCTTCTAAAAGCTGAAATGAAATTCTTTCATTTCATTTAATTTAAAATTATTTTTTGCAGACTTTTTTCTGACTTTCTAATATTTCTTAGCGGTAGAACTGAATGTTCTGATAACAGAAATTTAATGGTAAATAACCTACCTTTACATGCTCAGCAAATTGACCAATTTTCAACCATGCTAAAGCTAACTTTAAAATTCATCTTTAGTTCTGTGCATATTACACCATCAAGCTATAATGGGCTTTTTGTTTTTCAAGATTTTTTTCGGATGCTTCAGAACACAGTGCCACATCTAAATTTAAAATGCTTTTAACCATTACTAGCATAGTATGGACAGTGTTTCTTATGAGCTGAAAAAAGTGAAATAGTAATAAGGATTATTTAAGGCTAAGTACTGAGACTGTCTAATGTTCAAGAATAGCACCTGAATTTTAAATGTTTTTTTTCAGACAGAGAACCACTCCAATATTAATTTTATATTCTGACTTCGCTGTCCTATAGATGATATGATAAATTATGCTTATCAGCATATTTTTATCTGAATTTAGTCATTTTTCTGTCTGATTTTGTGTCTTTTTCTGTTCTATGTTTAGTTCATAGGCTCTTGTACTTTTAGCAGAGACAGGCTTATTGATTTCTTTGCCACTTCTGAAAGTCTTAAAAGCTCATATTTTTCCAAAAGGCTAACTTTTCTTTGCTGTTATTTGATGCCTTTATTTGCGCTATTAAAAGATAGTTTTGGCAGGATTAAACTTCCTGCGACTGTTGGAAATGTAAAATTCAGGTCATTTAAAAAAATTCTAGACAATAGAATAATTTGTTAAGATTGTGTGATTTATAATTTAGAATAACTTTGAATGTGAATAGATTTTTTCCCCCCCAGCAATATTTCTAGATTGTCTCGTATAACCTATCATTTCTTGGATTTTCATGTTTTAACTGTCCTTTAATTATATTAAACAATTCAGAAAGAACTTTTTACAAATAGATCATTTCCCCCAAAAAATGCTTAAAATAAGTGCAACTCAAGATAAAGCTTATAACATGCAAGCTATAATTTTTTAAAATCTTTCCATAGTAATGTATTGTTTTGTAAAGTAGTTTTTATGCTTATTATAACAAATTTGGAACTTTCAAGATTTTAAGTCTTAAATATATTTCTTCTGTTTTTTTAAATTCGCTTTTGAATACTTTTGTAGATATTTTGAGTATATTGTGTTTCCTGCTTTCAATTTAGTTTTTTCTTATTTTGGTAAGCGTGCCATTTTTTTTTTGCTCAAAGAATCGTTCACATTTGTAATGATTATGTGAAGTATACCGTATTTATTCGATTCTTAGCCGCATCCCAAATTCTCAACAAGTTTTTGTGAAAAATGAAAATAGTGTGAAATGGTTTATCGATATCCAATTTTACGAAATTAATATGAATTTAAACTGAAAACTAATAAGAAGTGAATAATTAGTTATTTTCAGGCTTCAAACTAATTTTTTTCGTTCCGCCAAAAATAACGGTTTTTGGTTCAGTTCCGAATGAATATTTTTATTTTATGTATGTTCTTATTCATACTAATATAATTCCATCATAAATAAAATGCAAGTATATGGTTGACATGTAATGATGATAATTGTATGTGTGTGTTTGACGTTAAATTAGAAAATATTGGTAAGTTGGTTATAGTAACAAAATGACTTAAGATATATCGAACCGAAATAAACCGATATTTTTTTTCGGTTCGAAGCCCTAGTTATTTTACAAATATTGTAAATTTTTTAATTCATACATGAAGCTGTAAAATTGTTCTAATTGCCCCATCCAACGAATTTTTCCCCCTCCGATTCTAAGCCGCACTCGATTTTCAGTAGCATTGCAAAAAAAAAAAAAAGTGTGGCTTAGATTTGAAAAAATGCGGTATATATTAAAATACGTCGGTTATAGAGATTTTCAAAATTCGTCTACATCGACCCTTGAAGATAAATATTGAAATTTACATGACAAAAAAAAAAAAAAAAGCAAATATATACATATTAAGTAATCCAGATTTGAAAAAAAAAATCGAATGGTTTTTATGTACGACCATGAAACATTTTTAACAACCTTCAGCACTAAACAAAATTAGTGCATTTCTTGAGAAAAGTGCACACACCTGCTGTGAAACTTATTCAGAATGTTAGTCTCGGTGTCAATGAACAATTAAGGGGACATGTTACGATTTACACAAAACTTTAATTTAAAGACTTTCAAACTTTTTTTGATTGCCTCCTATGTGTATATACTATCTAAAACAGATTATGTGCTGAAAAGTTCATGACAAACTTACAATTTGTGAAGTGATTTTAAAATGCTACTTCTCCCACAAAACTTTACCTACATGCACGAAATTTGATTTACAAGTATAACAAAGGTTGGTGTGAGATTTGCGATAACATAATTGGTATTCGAACGATACTTCTTTTTATGAATGTTTATTGAAAATTCCTCAAAAGTATAAATTCGGAGTTCAATTATTTTTTAAAAAAATAAGTATTGTTTTTGATTCAAAAATGCATACCAACTTTTGTTACATGAACTATTAGCAATAGGTAAAAAAAAAATTCAAAGCATTAGGCAAAATAGAAAAAACCGTAGCATTTTGAATGAGGACAAACTAAACTTACTTATCTCGGAAAGATAAAATAACTAAAGTTTTCATTTGGCATAGGGATGAGAATAAAAACGAACTAAAAGCTATCTTAATTCTGGGTTTTTTAACTTTAAAGCATTCAAATTTTGTGAAGTTATAAAAAAGTATATAAAGAATAATTTAGGCTAAAAAATAGATTTGATTTTTTTAAACGATTTTTGCCAATTGAATCTTAAAACTGAACCCCTTAAAACTTTTTCGCTTATGTACAACATGCAAATGATTTTGTAAAATATGAATGTTTCATGTATTAAAACTACAAAACGATTTGAATAATAAAGAAATATTTTTAAATGAATCTAAACAATACAAATAAAAATAAAATTTATTAAAAATTTATATACAAACGTAGAAAAATTTTTTTATCCAATTTTCGTATAAAAATACATATTTATCGACGAAAATTTTTTATACAAAAAATTGCTACAGCGAAACACATTTGTTTGTTTTAGCAGCTGAAACTGTCTTCATATCAGACCTATTCGATGATAGAATTCAAAAACTTTGATATGAAATTACAATACAGTTGACACCATTTTATACCGGACCTCACCTCTTATTGAAAATTTCGGGAGAGGGGGAGAACTTTAAAAGACCGATATTTAAACCAAATTTAACCTCGAAGGCATAATTGTTATATATTCAATACATATATAGTAATTTTATTACACCAAGTGGCTTTCATTTTATATTTGTCAACCATTCTTGGGATCGTTTTGCGGTTTCAGAATGGAAAAAGCTTTACACCAATTAACGGAAATGTACGGAGAGTTGTGCTTGGATGTCAAAAACATCTGCAAGTGGTGTAGGAAGTTAGCAGCTGGTCGTATAGAAATTCACATGAAGTAAGCTGGAGACCGCCATTTTCTGGTGATACGGAGGATGAGCAATTTATCACCTAGTGATGTTTCTTAAAACAACAAAGAAAAATTTTATTTTAGCTACTTTTTAATAAATAGTTACAATTAATATAAATATGTATATACATGTGACAGAATCACATCAAGTGGCAATTAATTTTTATTCATTATCGTTAAAGTATCGTATTCTCATCCAAAACAATCGTGTATATAAAATTTCAGTTCCATTGAACCTAAAATTGAAACCAACGTCACTGTATCCAATTCTTTAAATAATTAGTTCCAGTCAATTAATTATAATTAAATTATCGTATTTTTACCCAAAACAATAGTGTATAGAAAATTTCAGCTCAAATGAGCGCTTTAAAATGTGAGAAAAAAAACTTTTCAAGTTTTGACACTAATCGCCAAAAATGATGCCAACATGGCAGTATTTCTAATTCTTCGAATAATTAGTTTTAATCAATTTTTATTAATTATAATTAAATTACTTTACTGTCATCCGAAATAATCATGTATATAAAATTTCAGGTCAATTGAGCGCTTTAAAATGTATTTTATTAACGATTGTAAATTCCTAGACAAAAATATAAAGAGAGAGTAAGCTAATAGTAGGAATTGTGTGGATGAAAGAACATTTGGCGGTAAGCGTTTCAGGCAACGAGGTGAAAGATGACGTTCAACACTTCCTCAACGACTTGGGCATACAAAAACTGCGTCGACCAAAATGACAGTTATGTAGAAAAATATATAGATTTCGAGCTGAAAGTTGTAAACACATTATTGAAAACAAATGTCCTTGTTTCTAAAAGCATTTATACAACGCTTTAGGGATTACTCTCGTAATAGGTATATTGAAATAATCTATGTTCCCCTAATTAAAAAGGTTTTTAATGTCTTTAGTTACACATTTATAAATTCTCAATGAATAAAAATATTGAGATAAATGTAGAGCATCATAAAATTTGAGCTATAAGAATTAAAAAAAAATGCTTGGTTAGTTCATATTTTTAAGATAGAATGGATATTATGTAAAGCCGTTTTATTTCAAATTATAGATATTATCTAGTGATGAATTTTATGTCCATTATTCCAATACGAATTAAAGGGTATCTTCTCGAAATTTGGCTTGTCTTAAAGCTAGGAATTATATTTCGGAAACTATTCCATTTCAAAATGAAAATATAACTAAAATTTAAAACAAACGTCATTGAATTACTTAAAACCGATCTTTCTATATTTATACCTAAATATACATTGAAAAGAAATTTGAATGCGAAATTACTAATTATACATGTAACCACTATTTTAATAATCAGTTTGTAAGTTGTTTTAATTTTTGTTCCTTTTTTTTTTAACTTTGCAAGTTGCTTATAATTTATTACTTGACCATTACCACAATGTAAAGTCAATAAATTTCGAGAAACTGAAAAGAAAAATCCCCTCTCAACTTATTGCTTGAAACAAATATAATTATACTCATTGTTATTTATTTCTTTTCGATATCCGTTATATTTGCAAAATCGCAGTTGATTTTTAATAGACTTTTTTACAGGTGCAACGGATAAGGATGGGAACGGTCCTGTATCAGAAGGATCGCAGCTCAGAGGAACAAAAGATTTCATAAAAAAACTGAAAACTAATGACAACCTATACTTTTCGTAGATATTGCATTTACAAAAAAAAAAAAAAAAAAAAAAAAAACATTAAAAGTCCGTTGCTTTTGCACAGGTGCAAATTTTTCGAAAGCATGCGATTGTAAACAGACGTAACCAGTTGCGGTATGAGTCATTTTTTTTTCACTTGAGCGATCGGATTGGCAGAAGAAATACATGTACCTATCATAGTCAAAAACTTTAGTGAAGTATATATTGCTAACTCTATTCACAAGACACTAACAAAATATCACATTTGCTTGTCATTTTGAAAAAAATTCGATTTCAATAAAATTACACCTATTTAATAGGAATTTATTATATTGTTTTAGAGTCCTGTTTCAAGGTGAATCTTTTTTGTTTTAAAAATTTATGCTTATTTAATAAAAGTGTAACAAAAGATACTGGGATTAAATAGAAAATTGACTGTAGTAAGCAATGCTTACATAGTCAAGCTCTGATAATTTTTAACAATAAACTGAAGGTACTTGTGTAATAATTTATTAATTCCAATATATAAACATTTGTAATATTTATAATTTGATTCTCATTTCTTGTAGCTGATTGTAAATTAGAGAAGCTTGTCTGTCTTAAACACTGCTGAATATGTGCGTATACACATTATTCAAAACACTAAAATAGAAATTCGTCACCTGATTATGTCGCGAACAATTTATGTCTAAATGAAACAAAATTTTCAGCTGCACTTTCACAATAAAAAATAATGAAAAAGAAAAAGCATTTGTGGCATTTTCGATGGAAGATTATACCATTTTCAAGGTTATGTACTGTTAAACGGATTGTTTAAAGTCGCATTTCGAAGGTTAGTGGCGACCGATCTAGTAATTCCGAACTGTAAAATGCCCTGGCGACATTTGAGCTGGCACCCCACTTTATGTTACGTTACAGCATAGCGTTAACCAAGTCTTTTAATTCAGGATTCTGATCACACTAAAAATTAAACAAGTACAACAGCTGCATTGTTCGTAACGATGCCACCGATCACAATATATTAGAACAGAAATTTAACATTTGATCTTGTATACAGTTCAAAATGTAGGAAAAAAAAAGCTGTTTTGATAGGTGTTTCTTCTACTCAAGTACAAAAACAGTTCTGGAACAAAATTACACTTAGTTGGAAACCGTGTTCAGCTCGTTGCACTTATTCTTCAATCTCGTTTTTCTTCTGGAACACTCAAAAGCACCTTCTGGACCAATGAAGTTAATTTTCCTAATTTGAAAACAAAAATGTTAGTTCAAAGAAACTCATTAAAAATTTAGATGCTAAAATTATTATAAAACGTTTTGTTGTGAAAAAGTGCCGTAGTAATGAATAGTACCAATTAAAAAAATAGCTTGATAAGTATTTTAGAAATTTTATTACGCAAGCATTAGTTCAAATTTATAAAATATCAAAATGATGGAATATTTTCTTAAAACACTTTAAAAGAAAAATGCTGTTAAGACGAGTAAAGAAATTTTCCATATTTGTATATATATACATACAGATGATACATAAATTAATGGAAACATTGGGCTTAATTATGTTGATCCATCGTGATAAATTATGGATAACAGCAATTCGATGTGGAAAAAATTTATATACTTTAGTATAAATTAACGTTATTTTATACCATTCCTCATGTAAAGAAAGTACCACTAAAGACCCGCCGTGTAGGGCAGCGATGCACGTTAAATCTGTCGAGAGCTGAAACGTCCTCCCGTTGGTGTGGTGTGGTAGTTAGGAGAGGGGGTGCCAGCTCAGGTGTCGTCCACGTCACTTGACCATGGTTCAAAATTACGTGGTCCGTCGCCAAAAGCCCTCGTGTAGCTGAACAGTGTGACGTTAATATTCAATCAATCAATCATGTAAAGAAAGTATCACCTAACTGCAGGTGATAAAGATAAAAGAGAAATCTTTTTCTCAGATTCAGAAGGTATTTTCTGAAAGTTCGATAGCGTTTGAAGGCATTAGGCCAACTTTTTCATATTTATAAACTTCATCCTTACATTTAATAAATCAATGCATTTATGCTATATGGACGGGAATATTATCAAGAAACAGCTATTTTTCATAAGGTTATCTACACCGGTGTTCCGCAACCTTTTTATCGCCGTGGAAAGGTCAACGTTTGTTAATTTTACCGCGGCCCGCTGAGAGGGAGGACGTTGATTGTTTATATTTTAGACTGATTTAATAATTTTAATTTAATTGTATATAATCGTGACTTCAGAATAAAGTATAGTTACACCAAAAAATGAATATATATGGATTTAACAAGGAATATAATGTGATTTTCATGAAAAGTAGCCCAAATCTAAGAAAAATATACAATAGTAAATGAAAGGGAAATAATTTAATATTTCTTGTGCGGACTGGTAGTATTTGATCCACGGACCTAGGGTTGCGGAACACTGAACTACTTCATTTCGCTATGGCACGTACCAAGCAAACCGCTATTATGATACAGCCTGAGGTCCAACCTGATGCGCTAAAATTAAGTCTCGGAATAATAAACACGGTCAAAGACCAAACATGAAAATGGACTTTGTCCAATCGGATGAGCAAACATGCGAATATTTATCCCTCAAATGGCAACTAGCGAGAGTTATGCGGACCAATGTCAGCTATCTCCTTCATGAGCTAGAAACCAATCCCATGGACTGAAGAATCAGCCCAAATGATCAAAGACGGAATAGAAGCAGTGGAAAAGGAGCTGGACACTGGATAGCTTTGATTATTTGCCCTATCGTAGATTGCCCCTCCCATACCAATAACAAAATTCAGAGCGATAGTGTCGTGACTAATTTAGGCGCGAAAACTAACGAGAAAGTAATAAAACCAAACATAAAACTTAATAAGGATAAAAATAATACTAAAGATAATAATAACAAAAATTCGACCAAGGTTAAAGAAGATAATAATTCTAAGCCCAAAAACAAACCAACAGGACAGGAGGACTTTAAAGCCCCCACAAAATTCGGACGAAAATGCATAGAAATACCGATCGAAAAGGTGATTTGCACCTCTTCAAACAAATTCGCGGTTCTCGATACTGAGGAAGTAATGGAAGTTACCCCACCCAAACCAAAAGTCAAGCCGATCATGATGCGAATCAACAAAAATTACAACCTGATTCTTCAGGAAATTTACAGGACTTACCCGGAAACGACAAATAAAAATACAGGAAATTACATAAAAATCCAACCGGCCTCAGCGGAGGACCATGAAAATATCAAAAATCTGCTCGTCGTTAAGAAAGCAGACCACTGCGTAATTGAAGAACCAAAAATAATAAAGGCGGTGATCAAAGGATTATCAGCATCCACCGATGTCACTGATATCGAGTCAGAATTAAAAGCGAAAGGAGTAGCCGTCGAGAAAGTCGCGCAATTGCGTAGATTTGCGACAAAAGCCCCCTTACCTTTATTCATGATAGAGATCAAACGCTCTGTCGGAGCAGAAAAAATCTACGACCTCAAATACTTAAACTACCTTACTGTGGAAGTCGTCCCGTTTTTCGTAAGAAATCGGGCAAGTCACAGTGTTTTAACTGTAACTACTTTAATCATACGACAAAAAATTGCAGGATGGCACTCAGGTGTCTAAAATGCGGGCAAAACCACCGCACGCAAAGTTGTCCCAAAACAGATAGACTGAAAACCCCCACTGCATAAACTGAACTCGGACGGGCATATGGCGACGAGTCGACAATGCCCAAAATTCCCAAAGCAGAAACCGAAAAAGGGTGAAAACCCAACTAATAAGACGCATATCAATCACCGACCTGTCACTCCAAACGCTAGCAAAGCTAACGTTTGTAGTAATGGAACTAAAAACCAGATGGCACCACGAGAGGAAACCCCGAATCAAATACCCGCTGAAAGAGAAAAACCCACGGATAACGCAGAATCTAATTTCAAATTTGAAAAATTCGCAACATATATCAATGAATTACAAAACATAACTTCCAAATTCCCAGAAATTTTCCAGGCACTGGAAGATATGTCTAAAATAACGACATAGACAAACTTAATATTTTCTTACTAGCCATTGCACGATCGTGCAATAGCATAAAATAAAAAATAACCCATATTGTAATTCAATATCCCAATCACTCGCCGGACTTCTAAATTTAACTTTCAGATAGATCCCTAAATCCTCCCTCACTTAAAATTCCACTCCCAAATTCACCGCAGACAACCACGCCTCCCAACCAATCAGAGAGCCCCATTGCCCTTACGGACACTGAGGGTTTCTCTGGTGGACGGAAGATTAAAATTAAGAAAAGCTCGGGAAGAGACGGAATAACAAACAAAATGATTAAAAACCTACCCTCCTAACTGTCTTTAAAATTACTAACATAATTAACATGTTCAAAAACTCAGATACTTTCCGAATGCATGGAAAACTGCAGTTGTAATACCAATTCTCAAACCTGGGAAAAATCCTATATAAATTGGCTGATTCCCACAGACCGATTTCACTCCTTCCAATCATAAGTAAACTGGCAGAGAAATTATCTCTACCAGACTGAACGACTACCTCGAGAGGGAAAACATCCTTACTCCGGAGCAGCACGGGTTCCGTCCTCGTCTCCCCACCTCTCATCAACTACACGTAGTTGAATTCATTAAAGATGGAATCGATAGAAATCAGTACACAGCTGCAGTGTTCCTTGACATTCAGAAAGCTTTCGATAGAGTTTGGCACACACTGGCCTTCTCTTCAAATTAATAACCTATAAAATTCCACCCCCACTAATCCTTCTCTTAAAATCTTATATCAACGACAGATCTTTTACGGTAAAAATTAACAGAACTTACTCTCAAATTAAATCCGCTAAAGCCGGAATTGCTCAAGGATCTATTTTAGGGCCCGTCCTCTTTAACTTATATGTAAATGACATTATTAAAAGCACTAACACAATGATATGTATGTATGCAGATGACACAGCTATACTAAGCAGGCACTACAACCCCATCACACTGACAAAAAATTTAAATGAACACCTGGCTCACCTTGAAATTTGGTTCTCCGTTTGGAAAATTTCCCTGAATACTTCGAAAACTGAAGCAGTATCGTTTTCTCAAAAACGCCCACCCCCTGAAATCACGCTTCAAAACCAAAGAATTCCCTGGTCTCAGCACACCAAATACCTTGGTGTTATAATTGATAAAAATCTCACGTTCAGTCAACACGTTACACACGTTAGAAATAAATTTAAAAATGCTTCGCGTCAACTTTATTCCCTTATCTGTCGAAAGTCTAAATTGAATAGAAATAATAAAATGCTTATCTACACTCTGATCTTAAAACCCCTTCTGACACATGCTTCTCCAATCCGGGCGCATGCAGCAAGAACCAATATCAATCTCATTGAAAGCTCCCAAAATGTAATCCTAAGACAGATTCTCGATGCCCACTGGTACATGAGAAATGCTGACATTAGAGCAGCATGCAATATCCCGATCATCAGACAAACGATCCGCAAACTTGCAATTAACCTCTTCAGTAACATAGATGGACATGATAACCCATCTATCCAAGCTATCCCTACTTATCCCTTCATCCGTAGACCAAGAGACATCTTGGTCGATCCCGATTTTAATTAATTTTTACTGAACTCTAAATTTTTATTCCAAATTCAACCCTTTCATCTCTTTCTCACTGCGATCCAACACTGTTGAATCGCAGTTTGCTCTGATTGGCTAACTAAAATTAGATGGTCGCGGGTGCCTATTCCCAGAAGGATGGGAGAAAAAGATAGACCATGATGAAGATTATACAAATCACGAAAACTCCCACAAAAAACGGGGAGGGAGGACGTACCCCAAAGCACGAAACGCTCTAACGAAGCAGAGCGCCGGCGGGGGGAGGGGAAGAACGCAGGAAGGAAGACGGGACGGCCGAAGGCTGTGAATCAAGACGGTGAGAGATCACCTCAGAACCCAGAGTGAATGATGCAGTGCAGTGCAGCTAAATCGTGTTGTAAAGAGTGTGAAAAGAGTGTTATTTTGTTGTGTTATGGGGGGCGGAGCGGGTTTCTCCACTTCGTTGAAGAGTATGCATATTTAATTTTAGGATGAGGATACGTAAACAGTGTTTGTGCTTTGATAATTGGATTGTCATGAGATTCTAGAGATTTAAAGACATTTCTAGAGAGTTTAGTGATGTAATTAGAAATCGGCTCCATATGTAGATCGTTGTGTATCACGTCATTTCGAACGTACCAAGGTGCGTTCGTCATGACGCGGAGTATTTTGTTTTGTATTACTTGAATCTTTTTCATGTGGGTGGCGGCTCCCCATACGAGTGAACCGTAAGTAATAACTGGGCGCAGAATCTGCTTGTATAAAATAACTTTATTTTCCAGGGATAGAGGAGACCTCCTCTTGATGAGGGAGATGGCTAAGTGAATTCTACCCCAGAATTTCTCTGCAAGATAGTCAAATGTGCTTTTTGAACGTTAAACGGCTATCTATGTGTAGGCCCAGATATTTCACCACCGAAACCCACTGGATGTTGTCATCAAAAAGTGTGAGCTGGAAAGGCGGGTCGATGACCCCCCATTCCCTGAAAACAATTGCTTGTGATTTATCAACATTAATTGCAATTCTCCAATGTGTAAGCCACGTTTCAAGTTTATCTAGGAAGTTTTGAACAGCTTTAATTGTGTATTTCAGCTGGACACCTTGCGAGAGGACTCCGGAATCATCCGCAAACAGGCAAGTACTGTCGGTGGAGTGTTGTGGAAAGTCGTGTGTGTAAATGTTGTACAAGTACGGAGAAAGGACAGATCCCTGAGGGACCCCAGAGAGGCAAGATCCCGTGTTAGAGTATGAATTATTTACACGAACTCTCTCTCTCTAAAAGTTCTATTGTGTAAAAAAATATGTATGATTTTAATTAAATAGTCAGGGAACTGCAATTTAATTAACTTGTACGTGAGGCCATCGTGCCACATTTTATCAAATGCTCTTTTAACGTCTAAAAAGACACCTACTGTATAAAATTTGTGGGCAAAACCCTCATTAATAATGTTTGTCACACGTATCAATTGGCGCAGCGTTGAATGGCCCTCCCGAAAGCCGCATTGCTCCGGGGGAATACAATCTATGGCTTTGCAGTGAGATTTGATTCGAGTTAAGATTATTCTTTCAAATATCTTAGCAGTGGCGTTAATTAAGCTAATTGGTCTGTAGCCGCATGGATATGTTCTATCTTGATTTCTTTATAACGTTTGCTTGCTTCCACAGTGTAGGAAAGTGATTTTTAATGAGGCATTGATTGTACAATTTAGTTAAGTGAGTAAGAGCATTAAGCGTTAAATATTTAAAAGCTATATTAGGAATTTGATAGGGACCTGCTTCTTTTCTATTCTGCAGTTTTTTAATAATGCCTCTGACCTCAGAAGGGGAAGTGAGAGGGGGCGTGCATGTTGCGAAGTTGTCCAAATAGTGATCTACTAAATTTTCGACTTCTTCTATCTTGTCGTCACAGTAGGGCTCTTCATTTTCCTGAAAAGTGACTTCAAGTGCAGCTTTAAAAGCCTCCGCCTTTTCGAAATCCGAATAGGCCATTCCACCCGGACCATGTAAAGGTGGAAAGGGAGTGTGCCTTTTAGAAAATTTCCTATATAGATTATACAAGGAATTGTCCTCAGGATTTAAAGTTAAAAGAAAATTTTTCCAGGTCCTGTTTTTATGATCTTGGATTTCGCTCCTGATCTGCCTAATGAGAGCATTAACTTCACGTTTGTATGGAGGGTATCTGGTATCATTCCAGAGTTTGCGGAATCTATTCTTAGCTCTGATAAGCTCTCTGATGTTTTCAGGAAGGCGGAGGTGTGGAGTGTTTATTAATCTAGTGGAAGTGGAAGCAGAAATAGCATTCGAAACATTGCTGATAAAATTTTGAACGGCTAGATCCAAATCATCTATCTGGGGATTTCCGGGAATGTTGTGATAGATAATTTCTTGAAATTTAGTCCAGTTGGTAGATTTTAAAGTACGAAGTATTGGTGGAAGCACATTATTAGTTATAAAGTCAAAAATAACTGGATTGTGATCACTGCTAAGTTCATTAATAGTAAAAACTTCTGTGTGAGACAAGTTAACTGCAAAACCTATGTCAAGGATAGCGTTGGTGTGGTAAGTGTTGAAATGTGTAGGAGTGTCGGGGGCTAGAATATCCAATGCCGACGCTACGGCCCAATTGCACAGAATATTACCGTCTGTGTTTGCCCTGCCTGTGTTCCAGCTGGGATGCTTGGCGTTGAAATCGCCGAAAAGAAAGGCTTTGTTGCTATGGTTGAGAATTGCGTCGAGTTCCGTAGTATTAATGGAGCCGTGTGGAGGTCTATAAATACACGCCACAGTTATCTTACTGTTGTTACCTATCTGAATGATCACCGATGAATTTTCAAAGGTGTTTGAGACATTTAGGATGGCGTGGTGTCTGATAGAATTCTTAACGAAGAGGGCCGTGCCTCCCCCTCTGTGTGTTGTGCGGTCACTCCTGTGACAAGTGTAATTTGGAATGCTAACTCTGTCCGCAGGACGAAGATGCGTTTCTTGTATCCCGATTATTTAGGGGTCATAATCAACAATACATTCCTTTAATTCTACTAAATTACTTTTTAATCCATTAGCATTCCAGCTAAAAAACCTGAGAGAGTGATCCCTATTACTACAGTTGAATTTTAATTTTAAAGTTTAGTTTGTAATAAGGACAGCATTTGTCCCCACTGCGACATCATCTGGGCCATTTGTGACATGACTTCTTTGGCATCCAGAGAGTTTTTGTTCGTGCCTTTCTTAACTACTTCCGCGAAGGAAGGTGTTGGCTGTTTTTTGATTTCCTCGCGCGCAGCCGCTCGCTCCTGCCAGACGTTCTTCGTCGGTTTGTTTTTGTTGGTTTTTGTGTTGATGGGATTCTTGGGGCATCCCGAGAAGTTTGCAGGGTGCGGGCCGCTGCAATTTGCACACTTTGCCGGGGCCTTGGCAGACTTGGTGCATTCAGATGTGTCTGATTGGCTATATATACCCAGTCTAGTAAAGCTTATATACCCCATTAACTGAACTCTTGACTCGGCCAATAGAATTGCTTCCATTAATTCTAGAGTCCATATTCCCACCTTCCGAAATTTTTTCCCGCACTTTCTAATCTCGGTTCTTGCTGCAACCCTATTGGCCACCGTAACTCAGCCCACTTCTGGGCGATTTGAAGAATGATTTTCTAGCTCTTAAAAGAGCTTTTTATTCTCATTTTATTTAAATTTTTAAATGTTTCACCCACTAAATTTTTTCATATTCTAGATCTTCTTACATTAATTTTTCCCTTAATTTAATACCTTTCTAAAATGGGCATTGATATAATTCTGTACAGTCATCTAAAATTCCAGGATAGGAGATTAGAGTCCGACGGGACAATGTGCTCCAAAACTCACCCCAACGAACAGAGCGACGGTACCCCCTCCGGACTAAATACATCACAGATAGCTGCCACCTCATTGGATGGACAGTATCTCTCCCATTGGCCTAGAGAAAGTCACGACAATTACTAACGCTCTGATCGTAACTAATTTTTCACCGGTTTAAGCCGGATTCTCGTTATTTCAAGATAATTTCTTTTGAAATCACCAATTCCTAAGATCTCATCTATTTATTCTGTAAATTTATCTAAAAAGGGCAATTAATCAATCCAAGCTATCAAAAATCCAGACAACGGATCAAAGCCCTAGCGGGCTAAGTTCTATAATAATAATACCCAGCTAAGCCATTGGATGAATATGATTCTGGAGCATCTTTAGGATCCCATGCAACGAAAGTTTGTCCCCAATCTTCACAGTTGGAACCAAGCGATTAGAATAGAATGGAGTTTTGCAGGATGTCGAAAAACAAACCTTGATTGTGATGAGTAATATGTAAAAGACAAATCTTAATAGACGAAATTGAATCTTTTCGGTCGTCAGGGTTTCTCAGTTTGGTGCTATTTGGACCACTGTATGTATAATGAGATTGATTTCAGTTAAGTTTACATTTGGTAGCATTCCCTCCCTTACAAACGGGGCTGCAGATTGGCAACTACCATTACAGACTTCGCTCATTCCCAGGCAGCTGGTACAACTTTTTAGCGTGTCACCATATCAGTGAATACCAATTGCCGCAATGTAATTTTGTCGTCCAGTTTCTTACCCAGGTGGAGGTACCTGAGCTTTGACGATGCGAAATTGTGTTTGGAATTTTTCATTTTGCCGAGAGCACCCAAGCCAAGTAAATATTAATGTCACGCTGTTCAGCTACACGAGGGCTTTTGGCGACAGTCCTCGTAATTTTGAACCATGGTCAAGTGACGAGGATAAGCTGGCACCCCCTCCTAACTACCACACCAACGGAAGGACGTTTGAGCTCTCGACAGATTTACCGTGCATCGTTCCCCTACACGGCGGGTCATCAGCAGTACGAGGTTCGAACTCATGACACGCCTGCCACGAGTCCGTTACCTTGACCGCTAGGCTACCGTGGCCACCCCCAGGCTACCGTGGCTCAGTAAATTACGTTTTTGACGAATAATTAGTGCTATTGTCTGTTGATTTCCGACAGGACGACTCTATTTCCATTTCCTTCCATAATTTTCATGTTTAGAAATAACATTGGTTTCGATGCCTGGCCATAAGTTGAGAAAATTCATGTTATATATCCACATTTTTGTTTGATTTAGATCAGGAGGTACTCAACCTTTTTTCCCGCCGGGCCATAAACATATGACAGGTATTTTACGTGGGCTGCACCATGACTTTACTTTTATACTATATTAACCTTTCTATCAAACACACCAAAAAATATGTATTTTTATGCATCTTTTGATGACTTATGGGGTAGTTTTAATTTCCTTTTATCCATTACCGAGCCTCTTGCCTATACTCTACTACAGAAAAAGAAAATTGATAGAATTTCCCACTAAACCTTTAGTACATTGTTCTTAAATAATTGAATTGTCTTAGTGCAATGGGCCATGATCCGGCCACTCAGAAAAGGCCGGCGGGTCACAAGCAGCCCACAGATTGAGTATCACTGAAATAGACACTGAAGCCATCTACTGAGAAGCATTAATAATCATTAATTTCAGCAAAACCTGGGGATTTAATCTTTTGTTGTTGTGTATGATGAAGTGCGAAGGCAGAAACGATGGTAAAAATTAAACAGTGCCAAAGGCGCGAATTTCAAGTGAATGGGTCATGGAGAAGATAGAACTATACAAAATTTACAAACAGCCTGATATTATAAAATTTGTCAAATTAAATGGGCTGGTCATCTGGCTAGAATGAATGAAGATCGTTGCTGCAAGAAAATCTTTCTTGCAAAGCCCATGGGAAATAGACCTCGGGGCAGACCACCGTTAAGATGTGTCGAAATGGATCTTAACATTTTAAAAGCCAAAAACTGAAAAACACAGTTGCCAAAAGTAGAGATGCCTGAAGAAAACTTCTGGAGAAGGTCAGAGCTGTCGAGCCACTGACGACGAAGAAGGCGCGAATCGCTGCCTTGGCAATGTCTTAGGCGTTGTTTGTGTATAATGTGTCCATTTTACAGTCAATGTCAATTTTGAAAAGGGCGCGAGAAATGGAAGGGCAGCTAAGAAAGTGCTTGGGATCCAGTTGCGTGCCCGAACAGTGCTTGCACTCCATATATATGTTCAGGCAGGATCACCATGCCTTTTACCTTCATGCTTTAAATCTTTTAAAGTAATATTAGGTAAAACTGGTGTCTTATCTGTTATTACTGTATCACTTAAAATAGATAGTTTCCTATGTACCCTATCTGCACACATAGCAAACTGGTGTTTTATCTTATATTTAAAATTTGCACTGGAGCTTTGCTTTGAGCTTCTGTGTTTCCATTAATTTGTATTCTGTATATAGCAGGGGTCTTCAGACTTTTTCAACTCATGGAACCTTAGAACTAGAAAGTATTTGTGTGGAACTCTATTCCCCCACACACTTAAAAGAATATATCTTAAAAAATAATATTTAAAGTAGATCAACAATATAGATCAATGCAAAGGCAATTAAAAGTATTGCATTTATTATTAAAATATTAATTTACTTTTAATTAAATTTTTTTCATTAATAATTTTAATCTGTGATCCAAGTGTCACCAACCCAACAAGCATTAAGTTTAGTAATAGGGATATGTTCTTGCTTTTTTTCACACAAACTGACGAAGTCTAGGTCTATTGAGAGTAACTACAATTGTATTACGTATTCTGAATTTGATTTGATTCTGTTTCGGAAATATTTCACTCAGGCGCATTATTCTGAATGGCATTAAAAATGTTTATAGCTGAGTGAGAAATACTGTGTATCTTGCATGAATTTACAACCTAAAACTTAGGATCTGTTCTTGCTTAAATTTAGATTTTTAACATCGAATCTGTTGATATGTTGTAGGTGTTTATCCACAAAAATAAAAAGATGCACTTTCCATTAGAAAACTTTTATTTTTACAAGACATTGTACTAACGAGTATAAAATTCTCACAGAACTCAGAATAGTAAACAATAAAATGTTCTCACAATAAGTATTAATTACTAGTAATTAATACATGTAACATAAAACGTTTTAATTTTCCCTTCATTATATTATAATAAGTTTAAAAGCATTACAAAATAAAGTTATTAGGTATGAATAGAATTTTTAGTTTCTTAATGACAGAGATGAGCTTTAAATTCTTTTAGGTATACAAACATTTTAGAGAAGATGACTCCATTTTGCACACACATTTATAAGTTTCTTTTCGATTTTTTTATCGTGATTCGTAGAACCCCTGGGTATGCCTGTGGGAACACAGTTTGAAGACCACTGATATATAGTGACAAAATAGCAGAAACACCTATATCTATGTAATAACTTAAATTGATATCTACTCATAATTCAAATCACTTTTATTTATAGCATCCAATTCATAAATCCTAATACCCTATTTCGAAACGCATCTCTTATATTTTTCTAAAACATTTTGGCATATTACTGATTCTTTAGTCCTTGAATTTCTGATAGATTTCTTGGCGATTCCAAGAAATATACGATCATTAATGGTTTTCATGCGCCTTAGTAATAGGGATTTAATATCCACTAAGCAATGATGTCATTTCTATAAATAAGTACCGTAAAATCCGGCGTATATCGGGCACCTATACTTTCAAGCAGCATTTTTTAATTTTAAGGTATATTCGCCGTATAACGCACCCCCCTTTTTTTACGAAGGAACCTGCAATGCACGTTAGCCATACCTTTATGTTTCAAAGCCATTTATTCGAGGTATTACCCCAGGATTTAGGAAAAACAGTATATTTCTAGAAAAACAACCCTTTAAATTTATATATAAGGTATTGCATTTCATTTAATTAAACAGCATTCCGATCTGTTTTCAATCAAGTTTTTTTTTGTGTATATCTTTTTTTTTAGTTTTGAAGCTATCAGTGGCGCACACAAGAGTTTTTCAAGGGGGGTCCGGGGTCGAAAGTTCACCATTCTTGTATCATGCTCCTTTTGATTTTGTCGATTTTCGGGAACAAAACACAGTAAAAAACTAATTATTGAATAAATAATTAGCATTACTTAATAAAATTAATCATTAATAACAAATACTTAATTAAATTTTACGAACTATGTACTTAGAATTATAATCAATCAGAAAAAAAAAAATCAAGGGCTTTGGGGAGGTCCAGACCCCCAGGACCCCCTCTTGTGTGCGCCACTGGAAGCTATCATTTTTATACCCGGCGTATAACGCGCACCCGTAAATTTCGATCTTGTTTTTGTGTTAAAAGTGTGCGTTATACGCCGGATTTGACGGCAGTTATTCCCTTCGCCTAGACACGTGACTGAATTTTTAAGAATGCGTTTTCCCCTGTATATAAAAACTTGATTTTTGAATAATTTGCTGTCTTGTATTTTGGCACTGTACGAGGTGCATGCTCCAATAAATAACGCAATCACGAACAAGATTTTTTTTAACTTTTCGGCCACGACCACGTAGTCACCTCTAATCAAAATGTAAATTTTTCGTGTGCAAATATATTGTATACTAGCCGGTATACCCGTTCTTCGTATGGGTGAATTTAAAAATTAAACAATGCAGACTGAAGGATAAAGAAGTTTTTAATGAGTTAATTTTACGTGAGTTGTAAATTAAACAAAGAAAAAAGCTTTTTGCATATCTCAGCTAAACAAAACAACCATGTTCGCTAAATTTTAAGTCTTTAGATATAACAGCTGATTTTATTATTGTTATTATTATTTACGTCACCCCGTAACTTTCTTGTGGGTCGATTTTTTAAAATAACTATCTGCTCAGCAAAAGTAACACATTGTTACAAATTTTGTGTAATAAATGCTTAAAATAGTTTAAATAATTTGTATCTGAATGTGTAACACGTTAATATTACTTTCTGATGCATTTATTTTATGTTAAATAGCTGTTACCCGCGACTTCGTCCACGAGGAATTTAACACAAAAAAGTGTTTATTCACTTCGCAGAGTTATCGAAAACTTAATAATTATGTATTCTACGTAAAGAAATACCTATGCTATAAGTATAATGTCATTCTTCTACTTTGTGAATCTATGTTTCTTTTTTGTTTTACTTATTTATTATTTTCCCTTCGTTTTTTGTTGAGCAAGGGGTGAAAGGGACGCATAACCTTTCACACTGTCGATGGGGGTGAGGAATAAAATCATTAGGATCAAAATAGGTCTAAGTAGCAGTAGGGTGAAACGCGAACACAAAGGAAGCCGCTAGGAAGGGGGTGAAAGGGATGCATGACCTTTGACAATGCAGTTAAGGACTAAAATCATTAGGATCAAAGGAGATGAACGGGAAATGTGGTGAGTGCCAGCAACCTAATCAAACAGAAAAGTTTGATATAACTGCTAGCAATCGTTGAGACAGAAGGCATGCGAAACAAAACAATTCCTATTAAATAAAATAGTCCCTATTGAGAGAATAAAAATAATCCCTATTGGAATAAATAATCACTATTTTAATCGGATATTGCTCACTATTTCATTGGTTTTAATTTTATTTTCTCGGAATCCTAATTTTTTTTTCTAAAATAAAAGTAGTCTTAAGTTATTTCTTATAACATTAGCTATCTGCAGTGAAAGTTTCGTCAAAATTGGTCCAGCCGTTTCAGAGATTAGCCAGGACAAACAGACAGACACAAATTTTAAAAATTGACTTTTCATATGAATACCGTATATACTTTTAAATGCATTTAGTAAAAAGCTGTTTATTTCAAATTACAAACAGACACTTCATTTTTATTTATATGTATATATATATCATACAGAAAATAACAGATACACAATAGAAAATCGAATTTAAACATTATCTTTTAAATTTATATGCTTAAAAGCAGATTTAGGTATTTAAAATGTTTACCACAATAAAATACAAACTAGAAAAACAAAAATATCACGATTAAGATTTATCATACCTATGGCTCTCTTGTAGAGTTTAGGCTTATCTCTCCAATAAATAGTGACCATGTAAACTGGTATTCCAGTGATGGTTATGGCTATGCCCATACCAGTTTCCCATGGGCTGACATAGAATGGGAAAGTCACTAAAAATCCACAGACTACTAGGAATGTTACTGGAAGTATGAGGTTCACCTAGAAAAGAAACCACAGAAAGGATGTTTCACGGATTTAAGGATTGCAAACAAAATTTCGATTCTTCATGAATTTTGCATGAAATTATTTACGTTAATTTCAAATTTTTATTCAAAATGAATTATAAGAAGCAAAGTAGATTTGAAGATGAAATTTTTTCCTTATTTAACCCTCTGACCGGAACATCAATTTTTTGCCCTTTCTGAGGAGCATCCGTCTGACAGACGGGTACACAATTTTTTTAAAAAATTTTATTACCTTAAGAACTGTTTTAAATGTCCTTATCGTTCATGAAATGGTGTATGGCTCAAATAAGATGCGTGGGGTTAAATCAAGAACAACTTTTTTCAAGATATATATATATATATATATATATATATATATATATATATATATATACCGGGTGATCAAAAAGTCAGTATAAATTTGAAAAATTAATAAATCACGGAATAATGTAGATAGAGAGGTAAAAACTGACACACATGCTTGGAATGACATGGGGTTTTAATAGAACAAAAAAAAAAAAGTTCACAAAATGTCCGACAGATGGCGCTTCATCTGATAAGAAAAGCAATAATTAGCATAACAAATTAAGACAAAGCAAAGATGATGTTCTTTACAGGAAATGCTCAATATGTTCACCATCATTCCTCAACAATAGCTGCAGTCTAGGAATAATGTTGTGAACAGCACTGTAAAGCATGTCCGGAGTTATGGTGAGGCATTGGAGTCGGATGTTGTCTTTCAGCATCCCTAGAGATGTCAGTCGATCACGATACACTTGCGACTTCAGGTAACCCCAAAGCCAATAATCGCACGGACTGAGATCTGGGGACCTGGGAGGCCAAGTATGATGAAAGTGGCGGCTGAGCACACGATCATCACCAAACGACCTGCGCAAGAGATCTTTCACGCATCTAGCAATATGGGGTGGGACGCCATCCTGCATAAAAATCGTACGTTCCAGCAGGTGTTTATCAGCCAGGCTGGGGATGATGCGATTCTGTAACATATCGGCGTACCGCTCACCCGTCACGGTAGCAGTTACAAAACCAGAATCAAGCATTTCCTCGAAGAAAAAAGGCCCGATAACGGTAGATGTGGTAAATCCAACCCACACCGTGACTTTCTCGTCGTGCAATGGAGTTTCCACGACAGTTCTAGGATTTTCAGTAGCCCAAATTCTGCAGTTGTTGGGTGTTGACAGACCCTCGGAGCGTGAAATGAGCTTCGTCGGTCCACAACAAATTACTCAACCAATCTTCATCTTCCGCCATCTTTTGAAACGCCCACACCGCAAATGCCCTCCGATTCACGGAATCGCCAGGTAACAATTCATGAT
The DNA here is from genome assembly GCA_019973935.1 of Trichonephila clavipes. Lineage (NCBI taxonomy): Eukaryota > Metazoa > Arthropoda > Arachnida > Araneae > Nephilidae > Trichonephila > Trichonephila clavipes. The sequence continues at coordinate 139,600 of BMAU01015550.1, forward strand.
GCCGATGGATTTTGTACGGATAGCATCGGAGGGTACGCCTAAGTGCCAACCAAACAGTAGTGTATGGAATGCCGGTGCGACTGCACGGGCGCTGACTTCCCCGTGCATAGACGAACCCGCTACAGTCTCCATTTCATCCTTAACCGTCTCAGCAGCATTCCGCCGTGTGCTCGGTCGGCCACTACGGGGTCTATCGTCTAAACAACCCGTCGCTTCGAACTTCGAAATCCTTCTCGCCACAGCTGCATTTGTCAACGGACCTTTACCCCTTCGTATGGCGATAGGAACGTAACGCTGCACTAGCACATTCCCCATTCTGATAATACAGCTTCACTAATAGTGCCTTTTCAGGTAACGTCAACATGCTGCGACTGCTGGTGCAACTGATTCTCTCTCTCATGACAGCCCCTGTCGCGAACGGAGCTAACGCGCGAATTTGTAGTTTAACTAGAGTGGCGCTGTAAGCGCATTCCTTTTTTTTGTTTACTTTTGTCAGTAGTGAGTAGTTGAATCTGTAATTCGAACGTGAAATGTATCAGTCGTCTATTTTCCTTATCCATTAAATCTTTTTTGCATCAAAAAGGACTATCATTCTCTTGGTTAAGAGTCTATTTAATCGAATCTTTTAGGTCAAGCTCATCCCGGGCGTTAGAAACGGAAGAATAAGGTAAGTGATACCTTTATTCTTATATTAGAATTTGTGAAATTAGAAAATTAATTTTTTTCACATGGCATCCCTGCCGCAATTCGAGCTTGAAATAGTTTTAGAATTTTGAAAGCAAAGAAGTTTGAACTAGAATTTAATAAAATAAACAGTTATTTTTTGAATATTTGATAATCGAAAGGAAAAAAGAAATATTTTAAATGGTGAATTTTTATATTTCAATCTGATACATTGAACTGTGTTAACTTTTTGAACACTAGAACATTAGAAATTATTGAAATGTTTTGAAATTAGTAGAATTATAGAAAATATTAAGTTGATCTGAACTTGTTTTGGAGTATAAGCTGTGATTATTTTAATATACTAAATATGGCCGAAGCACAATCATTTGAGTTGTTAAAAACCAAACGAAAATCATTGAGAACAGCCGTTACTAAGATAGTTAATGAATTAGAAACTGAATTATCGAATTCTGATTTAAATGTTGATAGATTATGTGAACTGGTAGAAATTCTATGCATCAAATTTGAGCCTTTAACTTTAGTTGATCAACAAATGGAACCCCTTTTTAAGCCCGAAGAATTCGATGGTGAATTTGAAATCGCCGAAGAATATAGAGAAAAAGTGTTACTTTGGCAGTTTCGTGCGAAAAAGAAGATTAATGATTTTTCAAAACCCCATGTTACGTCGCCCTCCTTACAGACTACATTATCACAATCATAAGATGAACATTTTCGGAACTCTGATAACATTCGCATTAAAGTCCCAAAATATCATATTACACGATTCTATGGAGATGACGCTTCTAAATGGTTAACTTTTTGGAATAGCTTCGAAACAGCCGTACATAATAATGAATCTTTAAATAAAGTCGATAAGTTTAATTATTTGAAGGCGCATTTGGGAGGATCTGCTTTAAACACTGTTGAAGGTTTTCCTATTTCGGCAAAGGCCTATGATGAAGCCGTAGACTTATTAAAGAAAAGATTTGCTAATCCGGAAATATTAATTAATTCAAGCGCATATGAACAAAATTTTATCATTACAGCCTTTAAAAAATTCTAATGACCTTCGTTCTTTTCGGAAATTTGTTGATAACTGTAATGTTCAATTAAGTTTAAATTCATTAGGCGTATCTTCCGCGAATTATGGAAAAATTTTGTGCCCCATGTTGTTAAAACTTATTCCATCTGACTTGGTATTAGATTATCATAAATTACAACAAAAGAATTCTGGCTCAGATATTCAGCAGTTGCTCTCGTTTCTTACGCAATCCTTGACACACACACGGCGCGAGAGCAGACTTATACTACAAATAAATCATCTTTTGAATTATACAATCGTAGACAGGAAACGAAATCAAATTTTTCTCGAGAACCCAGATCATATAAACAACAAAACCAAAAAGTTTTCATACTGCAAGCGAACTACTAACGGCGCCTGTTAAAGAAAATAAAGACAAAATAAAACTCATCTGTATATTTTGCGATTCCATGACTCATAATTCGAATGAATGTGAATACGTTATTAATATGTCTTTATATAGAAGAAAGGAAGAAAAAATATTTTATTACGAAAAGGAGCTTGTTTCAACTGTTTAAAAATCGCAAAGCATTTATCCCGTAATTGCCCAATAAATAAAACAAAATGTGAAATTTGTTTGGGTTTACATAATAAATTTTTTTGTTTTAAGCAACTGAAAAGAGAAATAGGGTCAACGTCTACCGATCTAGCTAACCAAAATACCAGGGAAGTTTTTTTACAAACATTAGCTGTCTTTATAGAAAATGGAAATTCCAAACAACTGGTGAGAGTGATATTAGACACTGGTAGCCAAAAAAGTTACATTTCAGAATATGCTGCAAAATTTATAGGCTTAAAAAGTATTGGGAAAGAAACAATAACTCACGGAATTTTTGGAGGACACAAAGTGACCGAAGTTCATAATAAATATTTAATCAATTTGCGCAGTTATGACGGAAAATATTGTTTCATAATGGAAGTTAATGATCAGAAAAATATTTGCTCAGGAATCTCTAGAATTAATGACTCTCGCGTTTTACAAAAATTGGCAACACATAATATATTTATTAGTGATTCGTCCGCAAATAACAAACTTTGCCTTTTCGAAAAATATTCTGATGAAATACATATTCTGTTAGGATCTGACATAGTTGGAAAATTTACGGGTGAGGTAAAACAACTTTCTGAAGGGCTTACAGCTGTGAATACTCGCTTAGGATGGACAGTTATGGGGAAAATAAGCTGTGAATTTAAATTTGAATTAGAGAATTCACTTCTTGTTCATTCTCTTTTTACTAACAGAGAAAAAATATCAAACCTTTGGGAATTGGATTCTATAGGAATGAAAAATCCCATTGAAAAGAAATCGAAATTAGAATTACAAGATCTTTCTTTGAAACATTTTGAGAATACGGTATTGCGAGATGATGAAGGTAGATACATCGTTAGTATTCCATGGATAGAAGGGAATGATAAACTTGAGGATTACTACAGCTTTGCTAAGGGAATATTAGAGAAAACCGTAAAAAACTTTAAAATTTACAGGCAGACTATTTGATTATGAACAAGTATTTGTAGACTTGGAAAAGGAAGGCATTATTGAAAAGATTGCACAAGATGAACCAAAAAATGGTGGAAATTTCATTATTTGCCACACAGACCTGTATTCAAGGAAAATTCAACGACTAATATTTGTCCTGTGTTTGATGGGTCAGCTCATCATAGAAAATCTTGTTTGTTGAATGACTGCGTAGAAAAGAGGCCCAGTTTGATTGAAATGATACGAGCAATTTTAAATCGTTTTCGCTTAGGAAAAATCGGAGTCATATCTGACATTCGAAAAGCTTTCCTTCGGATATCTTTGCACGAGGATGACATGAACTTTTTACGTTTCTTGTGGTGGGAAGGTAGTAATTCGGAGAAAGCTGTTATCTACAGGCATCGTCGAGTGGTTTTTGGCGTTTCTTGTAGTCCCTTTTTATTAGAGGCAGTATTAAATTATCATTTTAAGCAGGCTCCTGAACATTTGGAAAAGGCTGCTGAAAAATTGATAGATTCGATGTTCGTTGACAACTGTGTGGCGAGTGTCGATTCCTCCGAAGAACTTTAATCTTTTCAAAGAGATTCCACAGAATTGTTAGCATTGGGTAAATTCGATTTACATGGATGGCGACATAGTGACATAGAATCAAATTTCGACTTTCAAGATAATCAACAGAAATCCGACCCAGAAGAAATACTAGTTCTTTTACTTATGTGGAATGTGAAAGAAGATACGTTTTCCATCTCTTACAGAGAAACAGAATCGAAAGAAGAAGTCACAAAAAGAAGAATTCTTTCATTGGCTCATCGATATTTTGACCCGATAGGATTCACATGTCCTATCACCCTCATCGCCGAATTACTTAAAGAAGAGTGTTGGAAGATAGAAACTTCATGGAACTCCAAATTACAAATAGACATCGAAAGAAAATTTGAAAGGTGGAAAAACCAACTTACAGAGATACAAGACCTCAAGATTCCATGGAGATTATCGAATCTCGATTTTAAAGATATGAACCTATCACTACAAGTTTTTTGTGATGCTTCGCAATCATCATACGCTAGACAAAACTTTCGTTTACCTATTATACTTCCCTCCAATCATCCAGTAGTCAAAGCACTCATTATTTATAAGCATGTACAGTTAGGTCATGCCGGAATTCAGATGCTTATGTACACTCTCAGAGAAAGCTATTGGATTCTGAAAGGAAGAAAACCCATTAAAGAAGTCATTAAGACTTACATTATTTGCAAGCAATTCAATGCGAAACCTATATCGGTATCAGAAGGACTCTTACCTCAAGACCGGGTGAGAGATGCTGCTGTTTTTGAAATTATAGGATTAGATTTGGCAGGACCTCTCATTCTTAAGAATAGGGAGAAGAATTGGATTTTGATATTGACCTGTGCTGTCTACAGAGCAATTAATCTTGAATTGTTAACCTCCGTTTCGACTGAAAGTTTTTTGTTTGGTTTAAACAGATTTATAGCACGCCGAGGCCGACCATCCGTCATTTACTCGGATAACGGCACCAATTTTAAAGGTGCTTATCGACTTTATCAGAAAGTGAACTTAGAAAAATTGAAGAATGTAGAAGAGCTAAATCCAATTTCACGGAAATTCATCCCTCAACAGGCTCCTTGGTGGGGAAGGTTTTGGGAGAGATTGATCGGACTTGTGAAGAGGACTTTAAGAAAAACTCTGGGAAAAACTTCCTTGAATCATGAAGAAGTGTATACGGTTGTAGGTATAGATTCGAACCGGGCACCTTCCGTTTCGAACGCCAGTACTTTATCGATCACGCCAAGACGATCGTCTTCGCGTGATGTCTAAGTACTAGTTTACTTAGATACCGCTACACGGTTCTTTGCGATAGTGAAAGTTTAATTATATAACTCCAGGCCATTAACTTATGTTACAGATGACGTCGAAGATTTGGAATCTCTAACTCCAGCAATGTTTTTGCAAGACATTAGAGAAATTGGTGTGCCGGAGTTAGATCAAATAGATGAAAATAAGTTGAATAAAATATTAGTGTACCGAAATAGAATACAAAATGATCTTAGGAAACGTTTTCGAGTAGAATATTTAGGTCAATTGAGAGAGACAAGAAATATAAAAGGAGAAAATACCTTAAGTGAAAGAGATATTGTTTTGGTGGGAGATGACCACACCAAAAGATTAAACTGGAATTTAGGTAAAATTTTGAAACTGTATCCTGGCAAAGACAAGAGGGTTAGAGTAGCCCAAGTAAAAACTAAATTTGGCTCTTTTCTGCGTCCAGTGCAAAAATTGTACCTCCTAGAGGTGATGGAGAAAAACAAATCATCTGTACACCCTACTAACTCTCCTTTATTTTCAGATGCTAATGAAGGAAGTCATTTACCTATTAATATAGATCATGAACTGAGTAAACCCCAGAGGGTGGCAACCTCTTCGATGCAGCCTTGTTCCAGTATTTCTAATGGTGAAGCTGGACTGGAGCCCAGAGCTGAGACAAGTGGACACCAGCAGGCAGAAACCTCTTCGATGCAGACCTGTTTCAGTGTTTCTGATGTGGAAGCCGGAGTGGAGCCGAGACTTGAGACCCTTGAATTGCCAGATGTCTTAATTTCTGACGGTGAACTTCAACAGCCGGGACCTCGACATGGTAGACTCTTGAAACCCCGAAAAGGACTGAATGACTCTTGTTGAGTTTTTTATTTTAAAAATTCAAAACTCAATGTGGGGAGTGTCGCGAACGGAGCTAACGAACTTGTAGTTTAACTAGAGTGGCGCTGTAAGCGCATTCCTTTTTTTTGTTTACTTTTGTCAGTAGTGAGTAGTTGAATCTGTAATTCGAACGTGAAATGTATCAGTCGTCTATTTTCCTTATCCATTAAATCTTTTTTGCATCAAAAAGGACTCTCATTCTCTTGGTTAAGAGTCTATTAAATCGAATCTTTTAGGTCAAGCTCATCCCGGGCGTTAGAAACGGAAGAATAAGGTAAGTGATACCTTTATTCTTATATTAGAATTTGTGAAATTAGAAAATTAATTTTTTTTACAGCCCCTTTTTTCAATTCAATTTTCATGCGCAGTCTCTGACGTTTTGTTGTCCAGCGCCATCTGTCGGACATTTTGTGAACTTTTTATTTTTTTTTTTTTTTTTTTTGTTCTAATAAAACCCCATGTCATTTCAAGCATGTGTGTCAATTTTTACCTCTCTATCTACATTATTCCGTGATTTATTAATTTTTCAAATTTATACTGACTTTTTGATCACCCGGTATATACATTAGACAATTTAATTAAAAGCATGAAACAGATAAACGAAAATACAATTTTTAATATTTAAGTCTTTATGAGGCACACTATATTAATATATTTGTATCACTAGAATTGTATCTAGGATTTTTACAAAAGGGATTAGAAGTTATTTATATTCATGTAAAAATAATACCCAAAATGAAAAAACTCTAGGAATATCCGACTGATAGAAAGTCGCACACATCGTGAGTTGAAAACTCGCCTAGTACCATCATCCCGCAGTGCCTTCGTCTCAAAAGCGCCCCAGAGCGCTTCTTGATCACGAATTTATAAATTTTCCCCAAGCCAAAAGGCTTAGGGTCTAAATTTAGCTTTTTATCATTGGGAACTTAAATTAAAATTTTAATTTTATCTAATTTAAACTTTGTACTTAAAAGTAAAAACTCTCACCGTAACTAGTAAATCCTAGCTCCGCGCCGAGTGATGTTCACTGCGGTCGGAATCCGAGAGGGTGACCCGATCGGATTCATTTATGCGGTTGTTCTCGCTTCTGCTTTCCTTTCCGGCCATCAGATGGAGGCACGGACCTTTCTATCTAGCAACTGTTTTAAAATTCGTTTCACATCCAGCAATCATTAATTAAATTGTTCTTTTGAACGATAGCTATTATTTTTGAGAACTGGATATTCCTCATTTACTTCTATTAATTATTTATCATGATTGTATCACATATAACTTCATTGCGTCGTAGAAACTCCTATATTCACCTTTTTTAGTCCTGCCCCCACCCCCATTTTCACCGGCAATGTGCAAGTTGGTTCATTATAAATTTTATTCAAAATTTATTTTCTCCCCCTATTTATGCATGAGATCTTAGAATTCTATTTAAGATCTTGACTCGGGTCGTTTATTTTCGGATCGAACCAATCCATTTCCACGCCCACTTTCTGCGAAGCGACTGGCCTCGGCCAATCAAATCGTAGTAAGCAGGGCATAATTAAAAATATTAAATTCCAGTGGACAGTAGGAATATTTGACCCATGACCATTGCAAAATTACGCATAAAAATGGACTCGTATAGGAAAAAATTATTGTAAAATTATACTGTACGTCACAGTAGAAATGATTGGTTTACAATTTATAGATGTAGTCTTGTCTTCCATTATAAGTACAGTATAATGAAAATAACGCCAATTTACGGAACGGGTCAATTTCAGAAGTTACATTGTAAAGTAACACAGTTAAACGTACGATTTACGTATTTTAAGTATTTACGAATTTACCTATTTTATGTATTTATGAATTTCAGTTTCTTGGGCGTGACATTATTCGATAAATGCACTTTTTTTACCGGAAAAGGAATAAGGTAAGAAAAGAATTGGGGATAAATTTACCCCAAATCAAGATTTTTAATCGATAAGAGAAAATATTTGCATAGAAAGGACAGTAATTACAAAATTTGTTCTCACCTTGATGGGTCTCTCGAGATCTGGTTGCTTATACCTCAACCACAACAACCCTGCAACTGAAAGAGTGACGAAAAGTGCTTCTACGAAGGCCGTGTAATTGATGAGAACGTACACTTCCGTCGTAGAGAGGTAGGCCAAACTTAAAATGCACTATAAAATGTTTCAATGAATTAGGACACAATAGGAAAATATATATATTTCTTGCCATACAATAAAAATTATTATTCAAAATATTTAGCAGGAGATATTCACTGATTTAGAAATGCGAGTAACTTTGGCAAAATACAGTCAAGGTATAAAAATGTTTCGATCATTACAACAGTACATTAAAGAAAATTGCACAGTTTGTAAAAAAGCACACGGTTATATGGTTTTCTTAGTATACCGACGATCATCTGTCAAAAACTTGAAACAATAACTTTTATTTTTCTTTTCTATGGGGCTGCACATTGATATTTAACCTTTGCAGACCTAGTACATTCCCTCGGAGCTGGTATCACTTTTTAGTGCGGTATCATATAAAGGATAAGTGATTTTGACGCCCAGTTTCCTCCCCAGAGGGAAGCACCTGAGCTCTGGCGATGTGAAACCGTACTTAGGATTTTAATTTTGCCGTGAGCACCCAAGCCAAACAGGTACTCTAAGATTTTTTTCATTTTGTTGTATAATCATACGACAGGGCTGCTGTCGATTTTCTACATCATGAAATCCACTGACTTGGGCAAGGGTCGAACCCGCAACCTTGAATGCAGAAGGCCAGCGGCAAGCCACCCAGCCGGCGTGACTTTATTTAATAATAAAGCTTATAAAGAATAATGCAAAATATTTTGAGAAAAGTTATTTGTTAAGCATATTTAAGTAACATATTATATATATATATATATATATATATATATATATATATATATATATATATATATATATATATATATATATATATATATATTTAAAAAATGAACTGCAACAACAAAAGTTTTCTGTGAGTTTAAAAATGTCTTCCTAATTCCATAATCCAGTTTTATAATAAAAAAGGAATGTATTACTGGAAATGAATATATGAGAGTGAGAAATATTTATATATGGCGAAACATTCCCTGGATTTATTAAAATTTAGTTTTTTTTAAATATAAGTTCGTTACATTTCTTCTTTTTTTTATATGTATTGCTATTCACCAACATACAAATAGTTACATGTCTGCTATCTACTGGCTCCTCAACCACCAGCAGCATCTGGCAAAATGGTAGTATGTCGAAAAAACTATGAGAAGAGAAGTGTTTCTGAAATAGCGTGATGAATTCTTCATATGTAACCTAAAACTTGTACAGAGATGTTTAAATATAATTTACTTAAAAATTTAAATAGGCTCTTCATTTTGAGAAAAAAAAGTCCATTCTTTTTAATTAAAAACAATATCGACTCACCACCTGTCCTTAGGGAAGAAAGCAGGAAAGAAGTTTTTTACCTGTTTAATTAAAGAATGCTTTTTTGCAGTACAAATTCCAACATTTAAAAAATGTATGAGAATTAGTAAATTATATTTTTACATTTCACATAAAAATTATCAGCTTCTAGAAGTTTTTGCACCAGGTATAAGGACGATACAGAGAAGTAACATTGGAAGTCAAACAGTTGCGAGCGACCATGCGTTTCACTTGCTTTATGTAAAATTATGATGGTGGAGTTGAATACCTATGATCAATATTTGTGTGAGTATTGAATCTGTGCTATTGTAAATTTGTACGAGTGTGATATTTGTACCTGGTAAAAAAAAATCTATTTTAATTGCAGGAGTGTTCCAGAAGAAATTGCGTTTTACCCCGAAAGAACTCGTCATTGTCAGTAAATTTTGTGGACCTTTCCTGCATCTGAACGACAAGTTCAACCATGTAATAATATATTATAAATTAGTATTCTTCTTTAACTGATAGCAATGGGAAACCCTCTTTTTCTACATATAGAAAATTACAAGATCAATTTTAATTACCAGGAAAACAAGACTTGGTGCTGGCGTCAGGTAATTTAGATTAATCATTGAAAGAAAATTTGGTAAATGACCTTCCCTAGCTCCAACAAAAAACAACCTGAAAGGAAAGTTCAAATCAAACTTTATTCCAATGAGAGATAAATATATTGAATATCGTAAACCACATTTTCTAAAAGTGTATGATATAATTTTAGAAGTATTTGATACACTTACCTGGCAGAAGCAAATATATTTCCATTCAAACCTCCAAAAGTTGATAAAGCAACAGAAAATGGCATAATCCAAGACATTACACCCAAAACCCGTTCACCGAAAGTCTAAAGAGGAAAATAATTATTAGCAATTTGTTTAATGTGAGATTCTAAATTGAAAAATAATAATAATAGAAAAAAAGAAGCTTTTTTTTAAATAAAAAAATGCTATGAAATTTTATTTCCAGTTAAATATAATTCATAATTTTACCATAGATTATTTAAAAATAATAATCCGTTTCGTGATTAGCAATAATAATAATAGTTCATGTAATATTCTTAAAATACGGATGAATTGGGGAAGGTCTTCAATTTGACTTTATACACGGTGTATCAGTACAGCTGTTACAGACTTTCAGGACAGTACATCTAGACAACGGAAATCACAGAGCAATGCATGGTCGAAAACTCTTTCCTGGCGCGGTAGTGATGACACAAAACACAAGACAGAACAAGAGCAGAAATTCTAAGTACAGAAAATTCGCTGAGAAGTCAGGGACGTAGTTACTGCCGTATCAATGATACGGGGTCCCTAGCGCCGATTCTAGCAGATGTGCACCGCACGTAGGCGGTCCAAACAAGGGCCAAACCGCAGATCGCATATAGTTCTAGCAATCAACCAAGATTTTTTTTACAAATTTCTCAAAATTAAACTTAGTCGAATAAACATGTTGTTTAAATAATTGGAAAATCAAAGTAGGTCCCGATTTCCCAATAACATAGCGTAAGAAAAATAGAATGTTAGCGCACACTGTGTTGAGAGAGAGAGAGAGAAAGAGGTAGAGAGAGTGAGAGGTAGAGAGAGAGAGAGGTAGAGAGAGAAAGAGAGAGATTAACTGACTGACTGATTGAATATTAACGTCGCACTGTTCAGCTACACGAGGGCTTTTGGCGACGGACCACGTAATTTTGAACCATGGTCAAGTGACGTGGACGACACCTGAGCTGGCACCCCCTCTCCTAACTACCACACCACACCAACGGGAGGACGTTTCAGCTCTTGACATATTTAACGTGCATCGCTGCCCTACACGGTGGGTCTTTAGTGGTACTGGGCTCGAACTCGTGACAAGACAAGCCACGATCCGATACCTATACCACTCGGCTACCGCGGCCGAAACAGAGAGAGAGAGAGAGGTAGAGGTAGAGAGAGAGGTAGAGGTAGAGAGAGAGGTAGAGAGATAGAGATAGAGGTAGAGAGAGAGAGAGAGAAATAAGTGGCTTGTAGCAGAGCCGGCAATACCGCAAGAAAAGGTGGTTTTTTTGTTTGTTTATCAGTGGTATTGGCGGCGAATTGTGGATCGATGCTTAACAAGAGAGTCTCAAAAATGATTTTTGAGAAAGTTGCTTTACGAAAATATCTAATATAGTTAATATTACCTAAGACATGGGAGTGTTTAAATTCAATGTGAATTTGGGGAGATAAAAAGTTTTCAATTGAATCATAGCCTTATAATTTAGAAAAAACAATATAGAGGAAAGAAGTGACTTTTGCATTTTAATTAATGCTTTACGTTTTACTCTTAAACAGGGAGATGAGTTTATAATGTCAGCGTTTAGTATTAGCCAAAATATGAAAAATTCTCCAGAGGGGAGGCACATTAGGTCTTCGCAAGTGGGCGGCCAACACCCAAGGATAAGTCCTGGGGTATGGGGCTCCAAAAGGTATAAGAAAAAAATCGTAACATATTAAAGGGCCCCAGAAAAAGATCTCCAATGAATTTTGATACAGGACCCACTCAGGGCTAGCTACGCCAGTTTGGCTAGTTTGCGTGATAGATGGCGCTACGTAATCCGAAGAATTGGTGTTTCAGTGCATTGGCCTGCTTGATCACAAGACTTCACTTGCCTTGATTACTTCACGGTTGTGTGTTTTTTAGATATCTAGTAATATTTTATTCATCTCAATGTAATTCTTGAAATTTAAGTTCAAGAGTACTTTTTTTAGTAAATGTATTTTTCTTTACAATGAGCAAGTTTCAATAGCATCACTGTCACTCTGATTTCAATGATTGGAGGTTAACATCCGAAAGAGTTAGGTACTCTGACAGTGGCCAACGAGATTATTTCTTATGGGAGTACGCCACGGCACTGATGTACGCAACTCCCGTTACCAGTGCTGAGGACCTAGTTTCACGAATTGCAGAAGCTGCAGGGAAAGTCCGAGAAATGCCTGGCATTTTCGTCAAAGTTAAAACTTCAATGCGTCGGAGATGTGAGGCCTACATCATGACCCGGGTCATAATTTCAAACACCTACTTTGATGACAATAGTTGTCTCTAATTTTCTTTATTAGTTTTTTGCTGTACTAAGCATAACAAACATGTTTTATCCTCTTATTCATGTCCTGTCTTTTTTGTGTTTTGTGTCGTCACTACTGAGGTAGGAAAGCGCATCCGACCATGAATTGCTATGCTATTTCCCATCGGCTAGGTGTACCGTATCTGTCTGGATATTTTGTAAACGTTGAACACTGGTACACCCTGTATTTCTCATTGGTTTAAACATTTATAAATGATTTACTATGCAGAAAAAAAATGTTTTTATGATTGACATTCTACTGTATAATGAGAAAACAAGAAAAAAAAAACAATATCTTCGAGAGATGAAGATAAAATACTTGCCACAGCTACAGCATTTGATGATAATATTTCATCAGGTGTAAGAACTGTAAAATATGCCACATTTGCCAGAACGTAAATCACTGTAACCAATGGCAAAGAAATATAAATGGCTCGAGGTAAGTTCCTATAATTAAACAATCATTATGACTATCAAATTTTAAAAATGTTACAAAGAAAGTGAAGTCCTTTCCTCAAATGAGAAGAGGAGACTTCTTAAACACTTTCATGCAAAATCAAAGCTATTACTTACTTAAATGGATCTTTAAGCTCTTCAGTAACAAAATTGAGAAAATTCCTGCAATATAAAAGAACCAGTATCAGAAAAATTGGTGTCAAGATCTATTATGAAAATGAATTCTTCGACTTGTAATTTTAGAATTCATCACAACGTATGAAAAATATTAAATTTTGTTTCAAAAACCGTGATAGTAGACATTAGTGCTACAACGACTATTACATTAGTAACACTGTTTTAGAAGCAATACGAGAAAAAAAAATTTGCGATTGAAGTGAATGCATAGGTAAATCATGATGAATTCTTTTTGATTTCCTGAAAGGAATGCTGTAAAAATTTAATGACGCATAGGTGTCTTGTACTGTTTATCATATTAAAAGGATGTAATAAAAAATTTTGAATTTTGAAAGGAAAAAACAAACAAACTAAGAAATACCTGAGGAATTATTTATCTGGTGAAAAATGGATGATATATACGAGGAAAAATCCTGATGTTTAGGGATTTGAAGCAAATTCCTTACCTAATTATTTTAAACTATTGACGAAAAACTACTTTCAAAATATTTATTTTGTATTCCTGTGTTCAACGCTCATACAATCCTCTTCTTACAACCATCTAAAGCAGCGGTCACCAAACTTTGACCTCACGGACCAGTAAATTCATAATTTAAATCCCGCGGACCATTAATAAGATTTTTTAAGGGTTAAATATATTTATAAAAAAAAAATTGTGATCTAAGGTCACATAAAATGTACCTAGTTAATAAAACGAAACTATTGACTGTAACCAAATTATGTAAGCTTTATTAATATAAAGCATAATAAAATAAACAAAAACTGTTAAAACAAAACAATTAAAAAAAGGGTTTAAGTACATCAAACATTTAGAATAGCAAGTAATTAAATTTTACGTACTATGTAGTTAGAATTATAATCAATCGGAAAAAAAATCAAGGGCTTTGGGGGGAGGGGTCCGGCCCCCAGGCCCCCCCCCTTGTGTGCGCCACTGACCAGTATATATAATTTATAACAAAAATTAGCACTTATCTTGATAATTTTTGTATGGTTTATAATTTATATCTTGATAATTTTTGTTATACATTCCTATGAAATGGCGTTATTCTATGAAGTAGCGTTTTTATAACTTTTCATGTGTTGTAATTAATTGAATTATGTTTCAATGCATCTTAAAACATAATTTAACATGATGAGTAAATACATTCCACATTTTTCTGGGGACCAGCGAAATTTTCCCGCGGACCACAAGTGGTCCACGCACTACCACTTTGGCGACCTCTCCTCTGATCTATAGGACCTTCTGTGACTGACGACGCTTTAATCTCATCAGCTGACACATGATGTTCCTATATGGATTTTATTTTATTAAAAAAACAAATAAAAGTCACTCGTAGCTACGCCAAGTGAATAGGCTGGATATGAATGTATTTCAGTTTCGGTTTTGACAAAAAACTAACTATTTAGGACAGTGTTTCTCAAACTGTGAGGCGCCCCCTTGGGGAGCGCGAGCATATTGAAAAGTCCAGAGCAAAAGATTATTTTTAAAAAAATTATTAATTTACCGAAAGTGTAAACAAACAGAATACGTTCTGACATAAAAAAAAACAATAAAATACACATTTACACCGATGTATTTATTATACTTATAAATATATCAGTGCTACATAATGTATTTTATAATTAATGTAACAATTCTAAGTAAAAAACAAGTTTATTAATGACCAGTATCAGTGGCGCACACAGGAATTTTTCAAGGAGGGGAGTAAGGGGGGGTCCGGGGTCGAAAGTTCACCATTCTTGTATCATGCTTCTTTTGATTTTGTCGATTTTCGGTAACAAAACACAGTAAAAAACTATTTTTTGAATAAATAATTAGCATTAATTAATGAAATTAATCATTAATAGCAAGTAATTAATTAAATTTTACGTACTATGTACTTAGAATTATAATCAATCGGAAAAAATCAAGGGCTTTGGGGGGAGGGATCCGGCTCCCCAGGCCCCCTTGTGTGCGTCACTGACCGGTATATATAATTTATAACAAAAATTAGCACTTATCTTGATAATTTTTGTATGGTTTATAATTTATAACTTGATAATTTTTGTACGGCTGATCATAAGTTTCGCAATTCGCTTCCAATTGCCAACCATTTTCCATGCAGGCACGCGTATGTGATATAGTGGGGGCAGGGGGGGAGGAATAAAGGAGCAAAAATAATCTGGAATAAGTAAATTCTTTGTAAACATTGTCATGGTCCTTTTATTGCATTCCTAAGTCTTGGAATAATTTTGCGGATAGCGGTGCACAGAAAAGATCGTACTTCGGGAAGACGTATATATACGTCTGGAGAAATAAAGGCTTTGGCTTAGCGAGATGTTTATATACACGGCGGGTGCTTAAGAGGTTAATGTCGTATCGTAGTTTTAGCGTCATAGTATAGTATTATTGAATTCAGTACATTATTATTGTATGGGGGCGCGATGGAAATTATGATTGAAAATTGGGTCACGAGTATTGCAACTTTGAGAAGCACTGATTTAGGACCAATGTGTAAGTACATTGTCCTGTAGAAAGGTACCATTATTGACTGCCAAATTTGAAGCTGTTTATAGAATTTCTAAGACGATGAAAAATGTCTAGCTATTGTTCCATGTTTACTGTTCTGTTTTTTTGGAATAAATTTTGAATATGAACAATTCCTTAAGAATTAATTCAAAAAAATACCATAAGAATTAATACTGTTTGTTATGGATTCTCAGATTTCTTTAAAACATCGATATTTCTCGTACGCTTTCGTATGTTTTTAATCGAATTTCTAAAACATCTGCAAGTGTTTTACCAAACGCAGACAAGATTTAATATTGCAGTGTTGTTCTTGGAAAGTCTATGTTTCTTCCCTTGCAGAATAAAGATAACTTTCAAACGGAGCAATTTTAACTAAATGCTTTTATCTTTTGTCATGGGTGGCCAAAATTCCCGAACTTCAGATCCTACCTCGTATACAAAGGAACAAACCCATTTTTAAACAAAGTTTTTAAATTAATTGCATTATTTTCTTTTAATTGTTTTACTTCTACAAAATGTCCCAGGAAAAGGCTGCTTTATCATGCATTTATGTCTTTGCTTGCACTCTGCTTTAAAAGCTAATTAAGTTTAATTGTGGAAAAAAAATTCAGATAATCATTTCTCATTTTTTTTAAATGTAAAAATGCATAAGTTTTTATTGAAATATTTAGAAAAAATTGAACATATTTTCTAGTTAACTAAGTTTATTAAACCTGAAACCTAATGCTAAAATAGGGTTTTAGATAGATATAGATCTTATTAACCTCGCAAAAGGTTCACTGGCGACGGATTTTTTTAATTTTGAGCCCAGATCGAGTAATGAGGGCAATTCTGAGTTGTTTTCACACTAATTTTTGAGTCTAGTTTTCACATACTCTACTGTGAAAATTTAGAATCTTGACTGATTTTTAACGTTCAATAGTGATGGGCCTTTAATGGAACCAAGATTCGAATATGTGGCGACTGTGACAACTTTTACGTGGCCCTTTAGAAAGAAGTTGATAAAAGAAATTTAAAAGCATCGATATTCATAAATGTCCTCTATTTTCAAAATTTAAAAAACATATTTAGCAGTGTACTTGAATCAAATTATTTTAAACTTCATTGGATTCTTCGCATGAAAATGGGTTTTTTTTGGTACTTACGTATTATATCGTTGACCAATTTCGTCAAATCAAACGACGTCACCAAATGCCGCGGCATGCAGACAATATTGGAAATCGTTCCCGAGCACGCGCGAAAGTAATAATAATGATAACAACATTTGGTGACATTTTTTGAATTAGCAATATCTTTTCGTAAGGTAAAATTGGTTGACGGTATAATACGTATGTATCGATTTTTATATTACGTAAACACTGCAATTAAGTCTAATAGTCGTGAATAAAAAAGCATTATTACCATCCTGCATATGAGAAAAGTCCAGAATAAAATGATAAAGCAATATAACCAGGGTCTGTAGTTGTCCCTTGGAAAGCATTGTCAAAGTTCTGCGTATTTCCTATTAAAAAAAAGAATATTAAAACCAAAAACTAAAATAAAAGTAGCATCGACTAAGTTTCTTGATTTGCATACATTGTATGCCTAGAAATATTTAACAGAAGCATTACATAATTCTGCTTTTTTGAGTTGAAAAATAATATTCATTCATTATAATATTCATTCAATCAGTTTATGTTCTTCATAAAATGATAAACTTTAAAAGAGATTAAAATTTATGTACAACAAAAATATATACTTAATTATAGATAACTCCTTATTCAGATAACTACGAAATTCATCAGTTATTTCATTTAAATAATTTTTGTTTTTGAAATGTACAATTAGAGGGTTAAATGAATATTTTTCTTTATTTAAGCGTTGATTAATGTTTGAAAATAAGGAATGTATAAGGAATATATACATGAGAACTATTAAACTATTTACACTGTATTAAGTGAAATAGTTTTGAAAAAAAAATTAAAAAAAAATTCGAGTCAGTCAAAATTACATTAAAAATTCAATTAAAGTTAATATTTAACCACAGGCAGGTTGTAAATATACACACATATAATAATAGTTTGTTCTACAAACATTCTGTAATATAAAATATAAATTAATCAATTTAAAAAAAGTAAAACAGAAATTTAACAAAGAGAGAACGCGCAATCTTAAAAGAGCAAAATTTGGAAGTTTCTGCCCAATGATATTTTAATATAATCGAAATGTTTATACTTATGCACGGGTAAAATTTTCTTTAAAAATAAAACATCAGGTAAACAAAATAAGTTTATTTCTTAAAGTTCCTCGAATAATACAAAATAAAGACCTTGTGTGTGTGATGTAATTTTTTTCCCTCTGCGGCAACTTTAATAGAGTTGTCATGTCATCCTGATGAGATGATTAAAATGCATCGATGAATAATTCATATATAATTGATCGATAAACTCTTATATTATATTTTGAAAAACTAGTTTCCTTTCCAATGGAAACACAAATTAAGGATAATGTAATTAGATCATATGAATATAAAATTAATGCTATCAGCTACGTGTTAGAGTTTACTGAATATCATTACGCAGATTTAAAAAAATGACAACTTATTTGATTTATTACAAATATTAGCAAGCTATTTAAGTGTTATGTATAAACAAGTATATAATATAAAAAAATTTTTTTAAGTCAATTCCTACTTAGATCAAAGAAAATCTTTATTTTAGCTACTTTTTATTAAATAGTTACAATTAATATAAATATGTATATACATATGACAGAATCACAACATTAAGTGGTAATTAATTTTTATTAATTATCATTTAAGTATCGTAATGTCATCCAAAACAAACGTGTATGTAAAATTTCAGTTCAACTGAATGCTTTAAAACGTGAAAAAAAAACCTTTTCAAGTTTTAACACAAGTCACCAACGTGGCTGTATTTGTAATTCTTTAAATAATCAGTTTTAATCAGCTGCTTTTTATTAATTATAATTAAATTATTGTATTGTCTTCCAAAATAATCATGTAATAAAATTTCAGCTCAATTGAGCGCTTTAAAACGTATTTTATTAACTATTGAAAATTCCACCAAGATAAATAAATATATAGAGAGTGTGAGTTAATAGTAGGAATTGAAAAAGGTATACACATATAATGTGATGAATTTTTAAATTTATTATTTTAATGAATTGTTGAAATGTATCTCCTTTTAAAATCTTTATCTTAAAGTTTAAAATTAGCAAGTGATAATATAGTTAAAAAAATTGGAAAAGCATGAAATAAAACCATTCATAATCTTAGTTTGCGTAAAATAACCTCTTACCCATAAAGAAATGATAAGCACCGGCGATGATAATTATGATCAGAGCGGCGACTTTAGCAAAAGTGAACACATCTTGAACACGTGTAGCCCATGTAACATTTCTGCAGTTTATGTATGTCAATAAACCTGAAAATATATATTGAAAATTACTAATCATTTAATTTACACACATACGAGAAATCAATGTAGCTCATATAATAGTTTTTTCTCTAACATTTCGGTTTATTTCAAGATGATTTTACTTTGCAAAGCATGTTTTAATTTAGAGTCACCAAATTTTTTCCAAATTATAGTCCATATAAAAATATCTATACAATTTTCGTTACCTTGCTTCATATAAAGAAATGAGATTGAGTGAAGAAATAATTATACTTATATTATTTATTTAAAACACAGCCACACACATTCTTTAAAAAAAAATTATTATTTCAAGCAATTTTTTATTTTATATCGAATTATAATTAAGTATTTGCGAAAGATAAGTTTGCTGAACATAGTTATCCGCATAATACCTTCGGCATCTTTAATATTCTTATCATAAATATATGCAGAATTAAGTTACTGAAAGTGAAAGTACTGCATGTCAAAAACCATGAAATGAATGACATTTCTATACAAATTATTAAGACATAACTTCTAGATAAAAAAAAATGACAATAAAGCATTTCACTCATATTTCTTTCCATTTCATATGCTTTACAAATAAAATTAGCTACATCATAGATGTATTTAAAGAAAAAAAAAAGAAACATGCATTAAACTATTTTCGTTTAAGAAAGAAAGAGAGAGAGAGAGAGGTGTTGGAAACCTAAAATCTTCTTAACATGACAATTTGTAAGGGTGCCCTTTTCCTTGATTATCAACGTCAGCTAGAGGTGTAAGAATAAATGAAGAACTAATAGCTGCCATGATCTTAATAGGACTTTATTAAGATCTTTAATTTAAATGTCTAACTGATTAGATAATAATAATATATGTGAGAGAATCTACGGTGGTTAAACACACAATCTATATA
The DNA here is from genome assembly GCA_019973935.1 of Trichonephila clavipes. Taxonomy (NCBI): domain Eukaryota; kingdom Metazoa; phylum Arthropoda; class Arachnida; order Araneae; family Nephilidae; genus Trichonephila; species Trichonephila clavipes. The sequence continues at coordinate 159,541 of BMAU01015550.1, forward strand.
ATACCGAAATAGCGTAACCCGGACCACTATCTCAATACTAACTCGTCTAAGCTCAATTCCTAGACTATCACAAATCCGAATATTAAATAGTCACTCCTACCTTAATGTCTAATGAAGTAGCGATCAATATAATCCTAGTTGAAGTTGCAGTTCACCGGAGTGCAATGGTAGGCACCTTGACCAAAGGGCTCTCTGTCACGAATAACTTCTATTGGCTGTCACTTAACCTTTCCAAAACATCTTCACGCTTGAATCACGGATTATCATAGCATACCTCGAATTGCCACACCGCTTACTCTAACTTCTGTTAGTTAAAAATTTCTTAATTTGCATCTTTCCTTCACTTCTGGGTTTGGTTGGAAAAGAGTTGCCATTAATTCTGGCCCCAAAGAACCCAAAGGACATGTTAAATGAAAAAAACCGCGTGAGCTCGTCACAAATCTTGAGATTTTTACATTTTCAAATTGTATAGATTTAAACCTTTCTAAAAATACCTTATTTTAAACTCTAGGGTAATTAGAAGCCATTTAAACCTATTTTTAAATAATCATTGTAACTGAGCCACGCCCATTTAAATGGAGAAAAATGTTTGACCACACGGAACTGAGAATTTACTAAAATTACACATAGGGGAAAAAGACTGAAAATCATGACTGCATATGTCACAAAGGGAAAAACAACCTCTGTTAAACACAAAGCGAAAGCCGACTAAAACACCATCGAATACTGATGCAGCTAAGACATAAGAAAATGACACAACACAGAACTCAACTAGAATATGCATATCTCCCAAAAATTATTTTCAGAATGTGCGGCGGTCTTCACCAAAGGACTCATTTCTCGTTGAAAACGAGTGACGTCTCAACGGTCAAGCAGTTTCGCGTGGCAAAGTATCCCAGGCTGGACACCCGGGCACTGATGTTCTAAGGGAAGTCAACATCTGACCTCTGATCTAGCCAACAGTAAAGCGCCGGCTTCAAAGTACACAGCGTGAGGGGGACTTGGACCAATAGTAGAATGGTTTTCCCGAATAGGTCCAAAGAGAAGTGATTCTACATCCCTTGTCACTTTCGTGGTAGGGATGGCTATTTCTTCCGAAAAAGATCGATTTTTAAATCGATTCGAGTCGTAACCTGATGAATCGATTCACGAAACAAATCGAGGTCTAAAAGATCGATTTCTAAGAAATCGATTTTTTAATCAAGTCTACATTTACGATGTGAAAACTATAAATCCCCATTTAATGAAAAACCAGAAAGGTACCATAATAAACGATCTCTTATCAGTAAAATCAGGAGATGTTTTAGTTCAAGGAATTCGACAATTACAATTATTTTTATTACCATATCAAAGTATCAGGTATAAAAGACGACATTTATTTTCTAAATGTATTTGTTACATTAAAAAGTTTAGAAAATTGTGATAATATAGCTTATACAGTTCTCCCAATGATAAAGATAAATAGTTTTAAAGATAGTACACACTCATTCTACTAATTGTAAATAATTTTATGGTTTTAACCAAAACAGAAAAAAAATCGAATGTCGATTTTCTAGGATGAAATATTGATTCACTTTATCAATTCAACTTTATATTTCTATTTAAAAATCGATTTTTTTGGCTCGATAAATCGATTATTCGATAAATCGATCTCAGATCGCCATCCCTATTTTGTGGGTGGGATGCATTCCACCTTTAAAGAGCCCCTCGAACCGCTAAAAAAGACAGAGACACCAACACTGACACACAGAGACATTGCTAGAAGCTTCTGTGTTCCAACAATCTTTACCCAACAGCTTTACCAGTACCTGCGCGCTCCAGCATTTATTTCTCAGCTCGTTTTAACGCCGCCTTCATCCGGAGAAATCCATGGCCTTAGCAGCGAACTCAACAGTGCAGAGCTTAATAGAACCACAAGCATACCGGCAAATGGATTAATTGTTTATTAACATCGCACTTGGAAGCTATACGAGGGCTATTGACGACGAACCACATAATTCTGAACCTCGATCAAGTGACAAAGACGACACCTAAGCTGATACACCATTCCCCAAATTTCAAACGTGAGGACTATGAGGACGTTAACGTGTGGACTATGGACCATCAGTCTTCGCATACCGGTTCTTCAGTGGTGCCAGAATTCATTTCACAGCAACGACGCCGGTTACGAGTTAACGACCGTAACCACTCGGCTGCCCCAGTCGATATTGTTAGAAAATAACTTAAGGCAGCGGTTTTCAAACTGTGGGGCACTTCCCCCAGGAGGGGGGCTTGATAACTGCGAGGGGGGCGCGAGCATATTGAAAAGTCGAAAACAAAAGATTATTAAAAAAATATTAATTTACCTAAATTAAACAAACAAATACATTCTGACTCAATAAAAGATAAAGTACATATTTACACAGAAAAAAAAAACTTATAAATAGATCACTACTGCACGATGTATTTTTATAATTAATTTAACTATACTAAGTTAAGAGCAAGTTTAATAATTACCAGTGACCCCATAGGCTTGTCATATATAAAATTACATACACAAATTAACACTCATCTTGATAATTTGTACAGTTTAACATTAATCCTTTAACTGCCGATTAAAAATTACGCGATTTGCTCCCCAATGCCACATTGGTGTGTGAGGGGGGGAAGAGAAAAGGAATAAATAAGTAAATCCTCCGAAATAAGCAAGTCCTTTGCAAACACTGTCAATACCTTTTTAATGCCAAAAAGCCTTCGGAATAATTTTACGGATGGCAGGGCTCATAAAAGATCATACTTCGGAAAGACGTATATATACGTCCAGGACAATTAACACTTTGGCTGAGAGAGACGTTTATATACGCCGGCGGCACTTAATAATTTAAAGTCGTATTGTAGCTTTAGCGTAAAAGTATAGTATTATTGGATTCAATACATTGTTATATATATATTGTATGGGAGGGGCGATGAAAATTAGGATTGAATATTGGGTCGCAAATATTGAAAGTTTGAGAAGCACTGGCTTAAAGCAAATCTTTATTAGAATAGCAATTAAAAAGCCATTTACGACTGATGTTAATGCTAAAAGCCACACCCATTAAGCATGATCAGAGAGTGCATAAAAGAATGTGATATGGTCCAATAAATCCTCATTTTCATTTTTTCCCACAACTGGATGCATTTACATAAGGGGAATATCTACACCTTATCTGCAGGATAAAGGTGTATCTACGAGATCTACAAGTAATGTAATACCTCGACTCTTATGCTACCCCGATTTACGTGAACTTGAGTTACGCGATTTTCAAATCTCGTCGATTTGTCTTCTGTTTGAGCGCTAACTTTAAAAAAAAATGTGCGTTTGGAAAAAACTTTTTTTTTCATCACTGAACCGGAATCAGTGCCAGAACCTGATGAAATGAGCAAAAAAAATAAAAAAATAAAAAATAATTTAGAAGTGGATAGTGATGAAATTCAAGAACTGCTGGATTCCCACAAGCAGGAGCTGGCAATTGATGAGCTCATAGAAATGTATGAGCAAGATATTGAACTTGAGTCATTAGACCCAGTTCAATCAGTTGGTTGAATGACGGTTGGGAATTTGACAGAAGGGCTTAGGTTAATTGAAAAAGTGTTACAAATTTCAGAAAACATGGACTGCAATCAAGGGTGTATTTTTTTCGACAAAACAAGGAAAAAAAATTATTAGCATAATAATTTTAGCACTGGTATAATTTGGAAAATACAGATGTTCCACTGAAAATGAATTCCTATAAGTCCATTCCTATATAAATTTCAGGCTCTTTCACATGTTAAAGGTCTTATTAAGTAGAATTTTTATATTCTTTTATTGAGGTTCCATTATTTTGACAATCACCTGTATAAGCTTATTTTAGATGTACCCTTTGAAGAAAGTTATATGAGAATATTTGCTATATTAGTATACATAAAGACATGAAAATAATAAAAAATAGGGTAATATTTCTTGTTTGTTTGCTATGTTCTTAGTAACGGGTGTTTTTTTTGAGAGGTATAGAACTTTAAATTGCAATAAAACAACGATGTATTATTCGATTGACATGAATTTTTTTTATTCGAAAGATAATCTTATGGCATTACATTTTAAATATGATTTCTGGCATAGGACTGCCACGGCTGGCTCGGATGTAGTCCAATCTAGACGTCCAATTTTCGATGACTTTTTCCAACATTTGTGGCCGTATATCGGCAATAACACGGCGAATGTTGTCTTCCAAATGGTGAAGCGTTTGTGGCTTATCCGCATAGACCAATGACTTTACATTGCCCACAGAAAATAGTCTAGCGGTGTTAAATCACAAGATCTTGGAGGCCAATTCACAGGTCCAAAACGTGAAATTAGGCGGTCACCAAACGTGTCTTTCAATAAATCGATTGTGGCACGAGCTGTGTGACATGTTGAACCGTCTTGTTGGAACCACAGCTCCTGGACATCATGATTGTTCAATTCAGGAATGAAAAAATTAGCAATCATGGCTCTATACCGATCACCATTGACTGTAACGTTGTGGCCTTCATCGTTTTTGAAGAAGGATTCTACCAGCCCATAAAGCGCACCAAACAGTCAGTTTTTCTGGATGTAACGGTGTTTCGGCATGCACTTGTGGATTAGCTTCACTCCAAATGCGGCAGTTTTGTTTGTTGACGTAGCCATTCAACCAGAAGTGCGCTTCATCGCTAAACAAAATTCGCTTATGAAAATCGCGCGCGACCATTATTTTCGAAATAAAATTGCACAATTTGAAAGCGTTGTTCAGGCGTGAGTCTATTCATGATGAATTGCCAAACCAAACTGAGAATAAATCACTTGACAGCTGTTAAATCGGTCGCCATCTTGGAAAGTAATGCCAACTTAAACTTCTATACCTGAAAAAACAACACTGTGTATAACATTTTGAATTTGGGAGAATGAAGAGAATTCGTTATCTGTATGGTATGATGTATGTGAAGAAATAAAAAAAATTGTTAATATGCACAGTTCACCATTTTGCAAGGTTATTTGTTACTTTATTATTCATATCATGCACTACAGCTTTTTTAAAATGTCCTTGAAAATTCGTTACTTTTCTTTTAATGAAGTACACAATTTAGAAAGTTCTCAGATGTGTGATTATGGGTTAATAAATTTGTCTTAGATTTTATGTTAATGATTATAAGAAAAATAATAGTCGTAAAATAACTAGAAATAGACTTTGTAAAGGATGTTATCTAGGGCGAAATTCCCAATTTCAATGCATTTTTGATATTTGTAAGCAGACTCTAAGTTTGTATCTGAATTTTAAGTAGGCATTTACATATTTAAAAGAAGAAAAAAAAATACAAACGACCTTGAAAACTAGGAGAAAAGATAAAACAGACCATGACGTCTCGAAAATTCTACGATTCCATTTTTGTCCAAGTTGAAATGTTGGAATTTGTGTTTTGTAGAATGTGGGATATAGAAGTTTGGAAATATTGAAAATTTCATAACTGTTGCAAACTATAATATTACGATATAGAGAGTTACTTCACAATGTTCTCTCAATGTAACTTTTCGTAAAAATTTTACATATTATTTCTTTAAAAAGAGCACATTTTTTAAAAATACAATCTAGCATGATTTCTAATCACAGTGCATATGCTTAATACAAAAGATACTCAGTTTAATATTTTTTATTTAATTTTTTTCATTTCTGGTGCATTCATCAACGCAATTTAAAAAATGTTGCGATGATTACACACCCTAAAATTAACGAAAAAGGACACTACTTAACATAAATTTGATATTTATTGAATTTATGGTTTATTTTGATAAATCACAGATCACACATATGTGATATTCAGTTTTTCCCTACCATGTATTTTTTTTTCAGAATTACAGGCAAAGTGCAACTTAGTTATGAAATATGACAGAATAATACACATTACAAGTAACATACAATGGTATTTAGGTAATTACTAAGAAAAATAATGATATATTAAATAAAACGCAGTAAATTCTATTTTTATTTCTGAAGAACTCAGTAGGAAGAAACAAGTAATTTTAACAATTGCAGAACCAGGGCCGTAGCTACCGTCGTATCAATGCTAAGGAGGCCCTAACATGTGAGCAAAAATCGAGGGTTTAAATCGCCCCAAACATGGGCCCCCAAGAAATTTTTTGGGGAAATACAGAGGCCAATTAGCACTAGCTACATCAGGGTACAGAGCTGTAATAAATCACAAAAAATCTATTTTTAAGTGATAATTTAAGTTTTGTTAAAAAGTTAGTGATTTTTTCTTGTAATATGTATAAAAAAATGCTTTTTTAAAAAAATTTTGTCAAAAAAATTAACCATTTAAGGTGTAAAAATTAAAAAAAAAAATCCTATCTGTTTGTTTCAGTGCTATTACTGTAGTCTACTAATTAAATAAACTGAAAATGAAACTCTTTGTTCATCTTTAGAAACCTAACTGTGAAGAAATTACCTTAAAAACAATAGTTTGTGAACCTTCCTTAAAAATTCCAAATTTTATTCTTTTCATGTTTTGTTTTAAAAAATTGAGAAGCAGTGATATTGTCTATTTGTCCTTAAAATCGTAATAAATATAAATATACTAATATTAGTTAGACGAGAGGATCTGCAGCATCCATACCCCCATCATACCCCGAGGTTCTGTAACACAGAAATTGATTAATTGTATACAGCAAGCATTACAACAATGAAATGCAAGAAACAATGAACAATGTTACTTTCTATGACCAAGTACTGTTGATACTCAGTAGTGTTTAAAATTGAGCATTGTTTCGTCTTCAACAGTAGTTCAAATTCAGAATGTAATTTACATTTAAAGAATACGCTTGGTTTACAATAGCTGCCCCTCCATTTTGCGATTTTATTTCGATTCCTGCTTTAATTTTCGGTTTTCACTTAACGTTATTATTCGATCTTTGCCTCAAAATCTGGCCTTTTTTCAAAGTTATTTTTAAAATTCATTCAAATTTTTTTTTAATTTCCAGTTTGCCTTTAAAAATGAACCAAGACACCACTGAAATAATGATCCTGCTTGCAGGGGCGTGGTTCACCATCAAGTTTTTATTGTTTAGTTACTGGGAGATTCTATTTTGGCCACCTATCATCTTATTGCTTGATGGATCCCGACATGTTAACACCTTACATCAAGAAAGAATACCGGGAGATTTGGACCCAGAAGCAACAGGCCTTACCACACAAGAGGACTGCAAATTCCAAGAAAGATACAAACATTCAGACAGTTTGGACAGATTGATACAAAAATTGATGGAAGAAGAAAAAGAAAGAATTTTAAAGAAACAGCAGGAAAAGTCCAGTGATTTCAAGAAACAGTAAGAAAAGGAAAGTGTTCAGATTTTACAATAGATGAAGAATAGTACAGCAAAGGAACATCCATACCGATACAGCAAGAAACACAACATATAATTACCAAATTTTCGTAAAATAATATTAACATTGAAGATTTTACCTCCTGTGTGATGAAATAGAATAATTTTTAAAGTAACATCTACTCATAGAACAACTTTAGTCTCCCAAGGCCCAGTACACTACATCTATGCGAGCAGGATTTAAAAAACAAACAAATAATACAATTGAAAACCAAAAAAAAAAAAAAAAAAAAAAAACCAAAATAAAATGAAAAAGGACAAAAAAAGTTTATAGTAAAAATTTAAAAAATATATAAAATAGAATAAAACAAAAAACTGACATAAAATAAAAAAAAATTATTTGTAAATTAAAAAACTTTGTAAATTCAAAAAACTTTGTAAATTCAAAAAACTTTGTAAATTTAAAAAACTTTGTAAATTTAAAAAACTTTGTAAATTTAAAAACTTTGTAAATTTAAAACACTCTTTGTAAATTCAAAAATACCTTATGTAGCACAAAATTTTGTAAATATTTTTTTCTTTAATTTAGTATGTATACTTTGTATGAAAGTATTTGAGGTTTTCTTAAGGTTTTTTTTATTACATATCATATGTATTACTTTGTTTTTGTGTTTTATGTCATGTTTTTGTGTTTTATGTTTTTTTTTTGTGTTTATTGCTTTGTATTTTTTTTTTATTGTTTTTTTTGTATTTTGTTTTGTGTTTTTTTTTATTTTCTACATATATATGTATGTAACTTTTTTGTAAATATTTGTGTTAATGATATATAGTAAATATATATCTAAAAATATTGTGTCTTGTTTTATTGATAATTCATACACGCACTAAAGTCATAAATCTTTCAGGTTACCATTATTTTGGGTTACCTGTTTTGAAATTTCAACTGTATGACTTACACTTTAAAATTTAGGGTATTCACCAAAATAATCATATAAACTTTCTTACTCAAACGCCGGAAACAAGTAGTGTGTTACTCCAACTTTGAAACCGAATTTAAACATCTAATTTGTTAATCATCCTAAATTGGATTAATGGTAGGCAAGTTACAAGTTCAAATTACGTTCTGTTGAAATAAAAAATAAATATGAAGTCAAAGGTTGTTATAAAATGAAAGCTTAGAGATATTGAATGAATGAAAGATAAATAATTACATCGTATATTAGCTGGATATTAAAGTAAATCCAACTTTTTTAAACATTTCCCTGCTGAAGAAAATAAATTTTCTCAATTTTTTATTTCTGAAATGTTGCTTAAAATAAAATACACAAGGCATACAGTTTTTTGTTTAATTTGTATTTAAAATGGTAAAGATTAGATACTTAAGATTTTTCATCAGATATTAAGAAAAATAACATTTGAATAGGAAATATCTTTAAATATAAGTTCAGGCAACTTTTAATGTTACACAAATATATGTCTTTTTTTTTCCTTACATAATAATTTTAACTTTTCCAAGCTGATTGAAAAAAAATTGAGTCAATTCCTACTTAGGTCAACAAAGAAAAATTTTACTTAAGTTTTATTTTTTATAAAATAGTTACAAATAATATAAATATGTAAATACAGATAACAGAATCACACAATATTTAATATTAAGTCACAAAATACAGAAAGCGATAACATATCTAAAAAAAAATTATAGTTTTATTTTAAAAAGAAATTAATGTGCCACACATATTCCATGTAAATCAGAATTATGTATTTATGCTTATATAATTAAAATTATAATCGAAAGTGATTAAATATTTAAAGAAATTTAACTCAACGCTAAAGTTATATGACAATTGTAATTGTAAGAAGTCTAAGCTTAAAATTTTACACGAATTAATTTACATCTATAGTACGATGAGTTAGTAAAAATAATTTATTTTACTTCCTTTTTACATTCTCTACATATGTTTTTAGTTCATTTGGTTAAAATTAAAATATTTCCCGACTTTCAAAGATGAGGAAATACGCACATTTACATTCCAAATGATACATTTTGCTCTAGCTGTTCACTTAAATATACGGATGACAGAAAAATGTTTTGCTTGAGAACCAATCCTAAGAAACTCTGTCACAGAGCTTAAACGCATAACCTGATCGCACGTACAGAGTACGGGCTACCGATTTGATTTGATTTAATATTAACGTCGCACTGTTCAGCTACACGAGGGCTTTTGGCGACGGACCACGTAATTTTGAACCATGGTCAAGTGACGTGGACGACACCTGAGCTGGCACCCCCCTCTCCTAACTACCACACCACACCAAGTACGGGCTACCGAAAGCTTACCCGTACGCTGTAAGGGCATAGATATTTTCCTTTATTTTTCATTTGCGCATATTTTTAATTCTTAAAGTGAGATTATTAGGGATAGTGTTTTTAGTTGATGCAGTTTGTCCATGGTACTGAAATACTTCCAAGCTGGGATTTTCATTGATGTGAAGGCGGGAGAATTTTTCATTTTCGATTTTTGAAACTATTCCATAAAGAATTGGTATTGGTAAGACAATGTACATTTCTAGAGAAGAAATGAAAATGGGAAGGTAATTCAAAAATGCTGATATTATCTCTGTCCCCATTGCAATGTAAGTCTTAGAGAGTATATTGTACCATGCTTCAAATTGTGTGTGCATATAGTATATGCACACACAAACAAAATAAACTATTTGAAAAAAAGGTACGAGCATTAAAATTTTTGTAAGTATGAGAGAAATTTTTTTTAGATACACGAAACATTCTTCATAACATGCAAAGCGTACTTATAAAAAGTAAACACTTAAGTCTTTTTGTGTGGTACATGTGTAGCCCCTTGCTACAAAGAATTTCGTGGGTCTTGATCTGATGTTACTGTCGATAAAGTTGCGTGAGTAACTACAACATAACAACAGCACAAACGCTATCACTTGAGTATATGAACGAATAAGTATTAATTACTTTTGTTTATGTTTTTAAAGGAAATAAAAGAAACTTTGCCTAAAAGATCAATTGCAAAAATGAGTTGGAATGTAATTAACTAAACTTTTTGAAATTATGATATAAGGAAAATCAAGTATTGAAAAAAAAAAATATGAATCAGTATATTTTAATAATTCATTTTCTCTTCGATTTACAATCCTTCCTGCACTTACGACCGCAAAAAGTAAGCAAAAATAGAAAAGAAAGAAAAATTACATTGTTGGGATAGTAATATATTACAATGATACATCAATATAATACACATATGTAAGGTATTTATATTTATAAAAGTATTTATGCGATTTACGATCTGGTAGTGTAAACGAAATTCGATTCTATTTCGTTAAAACTCTGTATATTTTAGATAACTATGAAAATTGTATTTTGGAAATATAAAGAGTTGAATGACGATAAGCCATTGTAACTTTCGAAATTGTGGGTTTTAATGTTATTTAAATTATTAAATTTTATTTAAATTATATGGACATTCTAAGCATACAAATCACACGGTGTATTAAAATGGTTTTTTTCATGTACTTTGAATATCTTTCAAGTAATTCTTTGGTTCTTATCTTTGTGTTCAGCCAATGAGCTATATTTGTAGACAGAACGTACAGTTTGGCCTCATATACAACCTTTTCTTTTGCTCCATGATTCACTCGCAAATTCGATTCTCAATAGCTTAATATTCAGCAATACTCGTCGGCAGTTTTTAATTGTTTAAATCGTTAAATTAAGGTATCCCACTACGTTCGGAACCGTGATTTTGCAAAAGCGCATAAATGGATAATTTTCATGATATTTAGTATCACTTAGATTGGAATATATGCATAAAATTGTTTTAAGGACATTTTGACAAAAACATTTATTTAAATACAATATTTTGGCAAAAAGAATAATCTTTTTCCAAATGTTTTCCTTTTGTGCAAAATGCTTCTTTTATAATAATATTTTGCCTGTATATAGCTCAGACCTCTCTACAAATGCTCAACTAGAATTTTTGAAATATATAACTTAGAAGTGGGTTTATTCATATTTTACGACAACACAGGGGAGAAATTTTAAGTAAAAAACGCCACTAATTATTTCAATTGGAGGTAACTCTGAAAATAATGTGAATTTTTCAATAATTCTAGTTTAGCCTGCGTAGAGAGGTCTGAGCTATATACAGGCAAAATATTATTACAATAGAACCATTTTTCACAAAAGGAGAACATTTGGAAAAAAGATTATTCTAAGTTAATTTTTTGCCAAAATATTATATTTAAATAATTTTTTTTTGTCAAAATGTCCTTAAAACAATTTTATGCATGTATTCTAATCTGAGTGACACTAAATATGACGAAAATTATCCATTTATGTGGTTTTTTAAAATCACGGTTCCGAATGTAGTCGGATACCTTAAATCAAGTTTGCAATGTTTGTTATAAACTATTCGTTATAAATACAATGCAAAAAACTATCATACAAATATTATATGATTTGAATTTCAAAAATTTAATATCAATCAGAATAATTTCCTTATTATATATCTGCAGAGGAAACCAACACAGTACTATGCATATTTCTTTAATTGAATTCAAAGCTAAGAAATCTTTTGATTGATCCATACATAGTATTTCATTTTCAAAGCAGACTTACATCTGTTCGCAAATTGTAAGATTGTGTATGACTTATGCTTAAACACTGAAAAAGATAAATTTAGCATTTTCTAATGATATCGGATGATTTTTAAAGTCTGTCTAGCGTGAAAAGATTTATGTCAAACAATCTCGGAATATCTAATCTCTCGTCACTTATTGAGTCCTGTCAATTGAAGAATATCTTTATTTAAAGTAAATGAATAGAATCAAAATTTAAGAGGTTTTTCAGATATTTATTCCAGCATTAACACCATAATCTGAATTCACTATTGCTTAAGAAAATCTACTCATTTTTTTATATAGGAATAGATAATTGTTTTATCTATTTTACTATATTTTGTTCCCTACCCTTTAATGTCAAATAAATATTAAACTTTGAATTACAACTGATAAAACTGATTTTATGGGATGTTCCGAAATTACAAAGACTTAATATGATAAACAGCTCCTTAAATTAAAACCACAATAACTTATATTAATAATACGTCATTTTTTTTTCTATCTGAAAAACATGGTTCGAGGTTTGTATTCTTTTCTTTAGCATCAAACTTTAAACGTGTTTAAAACTTTCTAGAATACGGTCAGTATATTAGAATTATAATATTCTCAATTTTTATTGCTTGTAAGACCCATTCTCGAAAGGTTTATATTGTTTGAATCATTCTCAAAAAGTATTGAGCTACAAGAGGGATAATAATGTCAATCATCATAGGCTTCCGAGACATATTTTCTTAAAATGTCGGAAAAAATTTCAAGGACAAGCGAAAATCTTTATTGTCTTCACAAATACGCATCAGGGCTTATACGAATTTAAATATGGTGTAAAAAAAGAACAGTTTTATTTTTCCATTAAAATTATTACAGAAAAGCAGTTTTTTTTAAATTTGCAAATTTATTTTTTGTTTTTACACAAGCGTAAAGCTGTAGAAATTGATAAGAAAAACCTTGGCTTTAAAGGATTTATTGTTTTATTCATTTTCTGAAGAATCTTCAAGCTGTGAACCTGCTTAGCAAATCACACATATGTACTAGATAGAAAATGTAATTTTTATGAAAATGGGAAGATGAAAATATATATATATAATTAACATTGATTGAGCAAGGTAAAATATTTAGTTTTAACCCTTAAATGCATGAATTTTGTTTTGAGTTTTAAAAAAATCGTCTTTTATAGGATTGTAATCATAGGTCACGAAAATAATAATAATAATAATAATAATAATCCAGGTAATAATACTGAGAAATGGTGCACACAGGAATTTTTCATAGGGGGTCAGGATTGAAAGTCCACTATTCACGTATCATGCTCCAAAATGCCTCCCCCAACAAATTATTTTGGTTTTGTCAATTTTCGGAAACAAGAAACAATAAAAAATTAATTATTGAATAAATATCTAGCATTAATTAATAGAATTAATTATTAATTACAAATACTAAATTAAATTTTGCGTACTATATACATAGGATTATAATCAATCCAAAAAGAAACCAAGGGCTATGGGGGTCCAGACCATGGACCTCCCCCTCTTATGTGGGCCACTGATACCGAGTATTTATTTCGAAAAAAGTTGTACGTAGAAATTTGGCAACATACAGTATTTCCCTAAAATCTTGCGTATAGCCAATAAATTACGCAGCCTACAGTCTGCGTGTTAAAAAGTCCTAGGTTATATAGAGGAAACTATTTTATATATTTATTTCCATGTATTAAAATTTAAGAATGGGGTATTTATATGAAATGTTTTTGATTAGTAAAGTGCATCGTATGATAAGCTATTATTCGCGGTATAACTATATGAATTTATTTGAATATTTTGAACATTATTCACACCAGAGTTTAAACATTGATCTTTAACATTTAACGCAAACAGTCTTAAAAATAGAAATAAAATAACTTCAGTTCTTTGGACCATTGGTAATGGTAAAAACTATATTGCCATAGCAGCATAGTAGAAATTACTAGATAAATTATAATATTACTAATTTGGGAAACTATATATATCGGTAATGCTGACGATAAAGTCTTATTTATTTTTTTAATGGCAAGATGTTTCGCAGTTGTACCTTTTCGGTTAAATATTCAAATTAAAAACAAAACATGTTTATGTTTATTTTGATTAATGGCTAAATTACTTAACATCAATTCCCCCCCCCTTATTTCTTACATTGAAGGATATAAATCTGTCAATGCAGATTTGTATTTCTAAATACAAACCTCGAGCTATTTAAAAAATTCACCCCTTTACTGGAATATGTTTTTCTCATTATCTGTACATAGTTTGATTTCAATTATATTATCCAGATAAAACACAAAAGTTCTGAACATAGAATTCAATATAAAAGGTGTCAACAAAACTTAATAAATAGCAGGTTTATAATGCAAAAAGAGCTCTGAAAGTAGCTAAAAGAAACAATTTTTGAGAATAAGTTGAGGTAAAATAGTAAAAGAAAAGCTATAAAAATAAATATTAAAAAAACATTTACTCAAAATAATTCTGTGTAAGATTGTTATTTAACCAATGAAACCTTATCCAACACACACACACACACACACACACACACACACACACACACACACACACACACACACACACACACACACACACACACACACACACACACACACACACACACACACACACACACACACACACACACACACACACACACACGGTGAATCAACCATTATCAAGGGCATTATTAAATAATAAATAAAAATAATTAACTATCACTTACTTATAGGCAGGGCAGCTATTAATCTTACTGCTATTGGAGAAACAGGACAATGTGAAAAAAAGGCTTCCAATATGTAGTTCGCAAAAGTCAATGAAGCAATGGCAATATTAACTGGTGTCATTACCACAGCACTTGCCCACATATATAAAAAAGCTGGTAATTCTCCAAAACTCTTGTGTATGTATATAAAATGGGATCCCGAGTAAGGAAAAGTTGTTCCTAACTCTAAAAAACACAATGCACCTATCATTGAAAATAATCCGCACGAAGCCCATACCACAAGTGACATTCCAACTGAATGTGTACTTTTCAGAATTCCTTTAGGTGACACAAAAATTCCAGCACCTATTATAGCACCTAGTGTAAGAGCCACAGCTGTTCTTAGTCCAATATGTGGTTCCACAGCAACATTTTCGTTATTGGAACCATTTTCGTTATTTGAACCATACTTTTTGTTCGATGAATTCAGCAATTTTGCTTTCTCGAAGCACATTTTGCCTATATTGAAACAGTCGAACATTTATTAAAATATTTAATACTTCCCAATACTAATATAATTCCTTCTGTTACGTAACAAACCAGTGCTACCGGTGAGTAGAGCAGAGCAACTATCTTGTCTATCACTCGTAGTGGAGCAGCTGTATTCATGAATGCTAAAAGCGGGGAGGGACAGCAAAAAGCGAATAAGATTCACCTGTGTTGAAGACCTAGTAGCTATCGTCAAGATAATTGATTCTTTTTTCATGATTTTTTCACTCAAATCAACACCTGAACAAATGCCGTGAGCATTATGCATGTTTCGGCAGCTCGTGAAGAATCTACCCATTGTTGATTACGAAAATTATTTGCTTCCATTCTTTTCTGAATGCATTGTGCTTTCTCTCTGTAAAACATATCCTAGAAAGACATTCTAAAGCCTCTATTCTGCAATGTTCTAAGTCATATATATTTTCATACTCCTCTGCTCTATGGGATTTGAGATCCTTATTCGTATATCAGCCAATTTATGGATGTCTGGTTTGCCTTGTTGGATATATTGTTTTTTACTTTTCTTTGTCCTTGAGATACAACTGATACAAAATTGAGTGATGCATAAAACTGAGCTTTTCATTAGTATGCAGGGCGTTTCGAATAACGTAAGCTTTAAGAAATTAAATGCAAATGTCGATTGTCCTTCTTGATTCCAAGTAATCAGACAAACGTAGCAGTTAAGATTTAAATATAAACTGGTAATTAAAGCTGCATTACCTAATTAATAATTAATATCCGACAAAAATGCATCCCTGTTTTATCTCGTTTCTTACCCTGATTAATTAAAATGACATAAGAGATGATTTATTTTGTGAAATTCTAAAGAATATAAAAAAATACTCTCATCAAAGAAAATATGTACCAGGTGAAGGTAGATGCTTAGGAATATAATTTCAATAACTTAAAATAAAGAGAACGCAATTTTTATGTCCTTGAATAGAAGCTAATTAATATCGTATACGTTTTAACATATAAGACACAACATCGTTCAAAAATATGCATTGTACTAAAATAATCACTTTTAGATCAAAATTAGCTTTTGAAAACTTTATTTAGTTAAATTAACTATGCTTTTGAAATATGTAATGGGAAAAAAATAATGTTAGAATTAATAATTTGTAATCAAATGTAGATAAGGAAGATAACATTGGGGAGCTAAATGCCTTAACCTCCGAATTTTTTCTTCTAAATTTTTTTTAATGAAAATGTTTATAACTTAATATGGTTAGAAACTGTGTGTGTTATGATTATGAAATGAGAGAGAGAGAGAGAAAATGAACGCTGAACTCTAAAGCAACTAGTGATGTACCTAATAGTTCTGAATCACGGTCAAATGACGAGGACGACACCTGATCCGGCACTCCACTCTAACCCCCTCCCCCGCCCACACGCCAACATGAAGATTTTGAACTCCGACAGATTTAACGATCAGCAACCCATCTACCCGGCAGGTTTTTTGTGTCACTTGATTGGGGACAAAATTATATATAAAAAAATATCTAAATAGCGTATATTAATAGTATCCAAACATTCTCCTTCATGTTCCTTGATCATCATTCTGCGGTTCAAAATTAAGAAATATTGCATGTTTAGTTGAATATTTTGAAAAGTATCGAATGAGAAAAAGGTAAAACTAACACTTTCAAACACAGACGTAAATTTTTAGTGTTGTTGTTATTGTTCCTGATGCCACCTGATCGATGACGTCAAATTAAGGCTAACGAAATGTGGCAAGGGGCTAGTTGTACGCTTGTCGTTAGCCGTAGCTTTGAGCTTCATACAGGCGACAGTATGATTTGACTTGGTTCCACCCCAATTTTAAGGGAGATCCCATCGATCTTCCCTTATCCCCAACCTCCCTTGAAGCTCGACGGCTATTTAGAGTGCAAATACTATGCATTTACAAACATAACATCAACCAATTTGAGAGCAGTTTTTGAGCTCTCAACCAAGTCAAATTTTTTCAACTAACATCAAAAAGAAACTTTGGGCATGCCTCCCGGGTCTTCTTGCAACAACCAATCACGGTGAATTACAGTGAAATACGTTTAATGCGAAAACGCTTTAGACGAAATATCAACTAACACGAAATAGTACAACGGTTCCGACAAAGTACTATGAATTTTCATGCATTTTTTTCTCTTAACGAGTAACAAAAATCGCTTAACACGAAAAAATCTCGCTTCTGGAAATAAACAATACACGCAAAACCCGAGCTGCGAAATGAAAGAGAGGTGGTCACATGTTTCGTAGAAAGGCTAACTTGGCTTTGAAATACCCTCTGAACAGCCTGTGACAAGCCAATTTTGTTTATGTGTAATCTACTCCTACCCTCACTCCTACAACAGTCAAACAAAAAATCTCATCTCACAACAGTTGGCTTTGGAATTCGGTGACGAGTACATCGCCAAATGAGTAAAAATCAGCAAGTTGTTAGCGTTCTTTGTTCTTCCTATTTTAGAATTTTTTACGAATACAATGACAAATGGAATACAAAGGAAACTTCTATTTCGCTTAAAATGCAGATGGAGCTTCTTAAAGTTTTTGATCAAAAACATAAGAACTTGAAAATTTTGAATTAAATTTCATTCAGTTCTTAGGAATGTTTTTGTTTTATTAATTTTTATTTAATTCATGTATATACATGTATGTATGTAAATAAAATGAACTCTAATAAACTTAATTGTGTTAAATATATGTTCATATGTTGTTTTTTTGCAATATTGTTTAACACGATATTTTTTTAATATGAAAAAATATTTCTGTCCCCTCAGCTTCGCGTTAAACGAATTTCACTGTACATCGCATATTGAATAGATACGGATTGAGGATAAATACGGGATTACAGATACGTATACGAGGGATAGTTATAGATTACAGATACGGGAGTGCGAGGACTGCGTTGAAACTCTTATGCCCACAGATAAACAATCAACCATAATTATTTGCAAATATCTATGCCTCCTCCGTGATTCGAACCCAGAACTCACGGTAAAGCAGTCAGCGTTACTGTTCCGGATGGGCGGCTTATTTTAAGTGTAGATAACGTAAGAGTATATATGCGTGCGAGCTGTGTGTATTTAAAAGGCAAATGCACTCTGTGCGATCTTCTTGCTCTCTTCCTTCTTGCACCTTGGCGACTGCGACTTCAATTTTCATGACACATTCTCGGTAAAGTATTCAAAGTGAACAGTTAAAATGAATAACCATCAACGTTTGGATAGCAGAATTAGGGTAACACAATGTGTGCAACTGATGGAGATGATTTAATGAGAGCAGATCAGTACTGAGGTCGTTCAAGAGCCTCGATGACTAATAAATATTGATATTTGTCTTTTACGTAATGGGAATGCAGCTTTTCAGCTTCCTAAACTGCTATAAGAATCCAAGTTTCCAGAAGGTTTCGTGAGAGAGATTTGCTTTCAAGATGCGTTGTATACGCCCCACTAATTTCTCCGTACTTAAGAGTATGATGCAGATAGCGCACAGAATATCGACATTGGAGAAGCAGTAAGAAATTAGTCTTGAAAGAAGATGACTTGCTACATGTCTAAGAAAAGGGTCAATACGGCAGTGTGATTTGATGGCCTGGATAGGCTGTTGTGAAAAAAAAATGTAAAATGAATAGATGGCGCTGCAAGTCATCTGAGAGTTATAATTTTTAGCTTGAAGAATCAGTTATGTAACGTTTTTTGTGCTGTATCCATGTCTTCTGTGTGTATCGTCTAATAAACCAGAATGTCTAAAAGGATGGACTGAATCATTGAAATAACATACAAATGTAATGAATACAATAGTCTAATTATGCAATGGAATTAAGGATTTGGGAATTATAACACAGACCTGACGTTGGATAGGTGCACAAATCCCTCTATCCTTCATGGGAATTCCTAGGTACCTATGAGCTATAAGGATGAAATTTTGAGACCCATGTTGGACTTTTCATAAGTACGGAAAAGAGTTTCCAACATTCTTACGAAAATTCCAATATTTTCAGATATGCGAAAAACCTTTGTTAAGTGGCTACGCGGCATTAATTGCGAAAAAAATACAAACTATATTAATTGCAATATTAAATACAAAATCAATTAAATCCCAAATCATATTAATCAGCTGGATACAAAAGTTATTTTATTAATTAGAGTACATTGATATATTGAGCATAGGTTTTAGTTTACCCACGAGTGAGAAAATTCGGTACTTAATATACCTTGGTCCACAATTTTAAAGACGTCGTGGCAAAATATATTAAATACAAAATCAGTTAAATCCCAAATCATATTAATCAGCTGGATACAAAACAATTATTTTATTAATTATAGTACATTGATATATTGTATATAGGTTTTAGTTTACCCATGAGTGAGTAAATACTTATTATACTTTGGTCCACAATTTTAAAAACGTCGCGATATACAGCCAATAGTGGAAACAGTTCCTTCGCACTTTCGAGCAGAGGGAAAAAATTATGACAGCATTTGGAATAATTTTTTAAATTGGCGATGTCCTTTCGTCTGACGAAATTGGTCGACGATATAGTACGTATGTACAATATTAAAGATTTTTTAGTACTTAACACTTTTCAGTGAATAATTCAGTGAATTAAAAAGGGTTTGTAACTTTCTTCCAACTATTTTATTTTTTCCCAACTGGCAGCAATTTTTCGTGGACTGATTGAATGGTATTTATATGGTTGGAAGAAATTCGTGAATAATTTTTTTTTCCATTTTTTATTACATTAGTTAGCTTCCGCTTTTCTAACTCTATATTAATTGTATGAAAATAAGATTTATACATCAAATATTTTTTTAAAGAGTAATGTATAGTTTTTTACCCCCATGAAATTAATATGCAGCTTAAATTATGATATTTTACATTTGGGAGGTATTTTACTATTAAATTGAGATCATTAAATACGCTTAGTCCAAAATTCATTAACATTTAGTGATAGTGTATTTTGATTATATATGTATAATTTAAAAATTCTATTGAGCTACTTTGAAGAAACTTGAGTATTTGGAAGAGAGATATCAAAGAAATGATTAAACAGTAATAACTTGTTTCCAGAGTTCAAAAAGAAAAAATTAATGTTTAAATTATGTAGAAAAGATTAAAAGGATATCGTAACTATTAGAGAAGACAGTTCGTCTAATTTTGAAAAAAAATGCATTCAAAAATTAAATAGCAGCAAAACCTGTTGAAGAAAAACCTGGAAATGCATAGATTAGATAAGATCAAAGGCCATATAAATTTACTTTCGTAACCTTTAAAAACAAGGAAATTAATTATTAAATTAAAAAAAAATAAATACTTATACGATGTTGTAAATAAAAATAATAAAAGGTAAGCAAATAAACTAATTTCATATATGTTATTAAACTGATTTATCAGCTATTCTATAATTGTAAACAATTTTTTAAGCAGCCACAGATGAAATTGATTCTAAATTTTCATTTATACAAGCATTTATTATTTTTTCGATTTATAAATCTTTTGAAATCTGTGTGGGTGATTAAGTTTTATCAGCATATATAGATCATTTCGAGAGCATTGTGTACAACAGGCATGTCAAACACATATGATATTACGGGCCACTTGGTCTATTTTATTATAAATTGGATAATAATTTTTATTTATAATAAATTATAAAAGGACCACATGTTTTCACAGTCTTCAAAAAATTAAAAAAATATGATTTTTATAATGTATTATGCATTTATTAGACTCAATATAAAACTCAACGTATTGTATATTATACATAAGTGATTTTTTTATGTATTTCATATTATTTCTTAAATTTAAACTATAAATATTTTTTTAAAAAAAATTACTATAAGAAATTTAATTTAACACTACTTATTTGAAGATTTTTGACATTGTTTTCCAATTCCTCTACTATTAGTTCACAACACTCTATATATTTTATTTATTTATTTATCTTGGTGGAATTTTCAATCGTTAATAAAATACATTTTAAAGCGCTCAATAGAGCTGAAATTTTATATACAGATTATTTTGGATGAAAATACAATAATTTAATTATAATTAATAAGGATTAATTGATTAAAACTAATTATTTAAAGAAATACAAATACAGCCACGTTGGCAACATTTTTGGCGACTTGTGTCAAAACTTGAAAAGGTTTTTTTCTCACGTTTTAAAGCATTCAGTTGAACTGAAATTTTATATACACGATTGGTTTGGATGACAATACGATACTTTAATAATAATTACTAAAAATTTAATACCACTTAATGTTATGGTTCTGTCATATGTATATACATAATTATATTAATTGTAACTATTTAATAAAAAAGTAGCTAAAATAAAATTTTCTTTTTGATCTAAGTAGGAATTAACTTAAAATTTTTTTATATTGCACGTGTGTGTGTGTGTGTTTTCACAAAGCAAGTCATCCAGATTTGATTGAAAATATAGAGCTGATGGAATTTTTAAAACTGGCGATAAATGTTGATTGGGATTAATCTTGATATCTCTCAATTTTCCCTATCTTTCAATAAAGAAAATAATTTCCTGTATAAATAAGTGTTTCCGAACATAGCCATTGTTAGCATCAAAAAATAATAAATTTTAGGAAACCCATCTACTGATAAATATGGATAAAAATCTTGAATTTCAACTTCCATAGATTTTTGCTTCCACAAAGAATTGCATTGGATTTCAATTAATTTTATTTGCAAGCTTTTCATCAATAGTTTCAATATCGATAGATAGAGGTAAAGCAAAAGTGCAAAACTATACATTGCAGCTTTTAAAGTTAGGAAAATCTTCGATCTACAATTCCGCGTTTCTAACAATTTAATTTGGTAAGCGTATTCTTAGTAAATTTTAATTTATGGGATTTAATTAATAGATACTGACAGCTTTGAAAGCGAGAAAAGTTTTCTTTTGCCGTTTACTTTCGCCAAAGTAATAACACACTTTCAATATTATCAAATAGAGTTGTAACAACATGACTGTCACCTTGAAGCTAAAAATTAAGTTGATTAAAATGCCTTGTTATATCAACTGAGAATTAATGAATATTAACGTCGCGCTATTCAGCTACACGCGAGCTTTTGGCGACGGACCTCGTAATTTTGAACCATGGTCAAGTGACGAGGACGACACCTGAGATGGCATCCCCTCTCCTAACTTCCACACCAACGGGAGAACGTTTGAGCTTCGACATATTTAACGTGCATCAGCCCTTCTACAAGCGCGGGTCTTCCGCGGTTCTTTGCTCGAACTCATGACACGACGACTACGAGTCCGTGACCGCTAGGTTACAGCGGCCTCTATCAACTGAGATAGCCAGGGCCTTTATTGATTATCCATCTTTTAATTCAGCACATTCAGAATTTTTGCTTCCGAGAAAATTACAATTTTGTCCAGCAATTAGAAGAGTCGCTTTAACACTTAATGATTTGAAAGCCCTTGAACTTCTGTATTATTTGGTATAGATTGTTGTATTTACTTTCTATAGCTTCCAAAAATGAAGCAAATTGACGATGATTAATGTTTCTGACAATGATTAATTAACGATTAAGTATCTGAAGATGATCAATTGACGATGGTTATGTTCTCGAATATCATTAACAATTTTGGTGACTATTTTAAAAACATGGCCTACATTTAAAACTTTGGATCGCAGTTCTTGTTGGTGAATAATGCAATGAAAATGTTTTGAATTATTATTTTCATACTGTTTTTATGTTTCTTTTAATCTTGCAACAACTCCTTTAGGTCATGATAGTGCATTATCATGCAAGACGAATCAACTTTTCCATTGTTAACATATTTCTTCAAAACATGTATAAGTGCATTCAAAATATCAGCTCCCGTGGTTATCATGAATATGATGTGTGTGTGTGTTTTCCAAAAAATCTTCATTTATTTTTAAGTTAACATCGCATCCATGAATAAAAATGATCATCTGAGCGAAATTTCGAATATCTGTACTTTCATCAATATTACATTAAAGTAGGCTTGAAATGGTGATATTGTTGAATTATATGCTGATTTCTCTCTCAAATTCTCGGCTACTTCATCAAGTTCTGTTAGCTACAAAATTCCGGCTTATACTTTTAATTTGCTTTGTACTGGACATAATTTTTCCGTTGTTTTGAATAAATATTCACTAATAAATTCTCTTTCAGTAAATGATTTCGATCTGTGTGCTTGCGTCATTAAATGTGATAATCTATAACTTTTACAGCAGCTGTGTAGACGTCAATAAATTTAATGAGTTTACTTTTTGTTTTTGAAGAATTGATGTCAATTCATACGATTTGTCATCACGAAGTTTTGAAAAATATTCGTCATATAGTTTGCTTCATGATATATATATATATGTGTGTGTGTGTCATAGAACTTTTTAAGATTATAATATATAGTAAATGAAATAGAGTTTTTGGTAACAGACACATTTTATTCTTTGCTTTGGGACACACACACACACACCTGCAGTTTCCATTTTCTAGAAAATAACGACGTTCTTAAATTGGCCTTTCTTTACTCATTACTGAAATTAAATTTTTTTATTGCTTTACCTTTTTTAATTAATTTTTTATTTTTTGCTTTCATTCACAAATGATTTAGTTTTCACTGCCCTTTATCTTAGCCGGGTCTTGAATATTTTTTCCAACTTTAAAAAACACCTCTGACTGCTTCCTGCTGATTGTACATTAAAAAAAAGGGGGAGAGAAATAAAAGTCCCCCACACATGAAGAATCGCTATACCATCTATAGTTAAGAGAGAATAATGCACTTTAGAATTATATAAAAATTAACTTATTAAGTAAAATTGGAAGCCCAGTGGCTGAGTGGTTAGCGCATCGTGCTTCCACACCACATGTCCGAGGTTCAAACCCCGGGCTGGGAAAGGTTGACTCAGCCTTTCATCCCTTCAGTGGGTCGATAAAATGAGTACCAAGCTTGCTTGGGAACTTAACACTGGGGGTTTTCGCGTTAGACTGACCACCTAACCGGAACATTTGCTCATGCATCTCAGGACCCAAGGTCGCGTATACTGAGTTAGGCACAGTAGGCCTTGACCATCATGAGCTGTCGCACCACTGAGTTAAATTAAAATTGAATGAAAACGTTTTATAAAATATCAACATTTTTTTTAATCTAATGGCCATTTTTATTACTAAAAAGGAATTCTTTTAAGACAAAAATAGGTAACACACAAATATATTGTAGATTATATATATATATATATATATATATATATATATATATATATATATATATATATATATATATATATAAATAATATATATATATATATATATATATATATATATATATATATATATATGTAATCCAAAACATGAAAATACACAGATAGTTAGAACCTCAGATAACTATACTAAATAGGAAGAAATAGGCACAATAGTACTATAACAAACTCCTGGCCTTAGGAACCAAGATTGCAGGTTTAAACGAGTTTTAGGGCTAGCCAACCTTCACCTGTAGTTTGTCATACTATGTACCAAGAAAAAAGGAAAGAATAACATTTGGAGGAATTTAAACATTATAATAAAATCACTAAACTAATAAAATATAATTATAAAATTGTATCCTACAAGTATTCACATTATACATTTAAATTCGATGCAAAACGTAGATAGTAAGACTCACTCTTACTTCGGGAATATATGTAATATATATATATATAAAAGGTTACATCAAATAAATTTTAAATTGAAAACTTTAAAAGCCTGATATTAAAATTTTTTTAAAAAAGAATAAGTGGGTCGCATGCAGCCCGCGTGCTTGACACGCCTGGTATACAGTAATACCCCGAACTTGCGTGATTGGTGGAACTGAGTGATAACCGTGTAAGATCACAGGTATAACTTCGCATATAAATACATATAAATTATTTTTGGCTACAGCAGAAAAAAAAAAAGAATTTAGGGGAAAAATGTTAATAATAATAAAATGTCAATGTGTGTAATATCTTATCTTGGGTTATCAATTCTTAGATAACTCAACCACAAAATCGCAAACTGAAATTATATTCATCTAGATCAGCGGTACTCAACCTGCAGCCCACCAAGCCGTTTTAGGTGGCCCGGCCATGACCTATTGCTTTGAGAAATTCAGTTATTCAAAAATAATGTATTAAAAATGTGGTCGGAATTTCTTGGACAAGAAATCAAATACATTAATTTTTCTTTTTTGCTTTCGATGTCATTCGGTTGCGAATTGTGGCCGTGGTAGCTGAGTGGTATAGGTATCGGATCGTGGTTTGCTTTGTCACGAGTTTGAATCCCCTTACCACTAAAGACCCGCCGAGTAGGGCAGCGATGCACGTTAAATCTGTCGAGAAAAGCCCTCGTGTAGCTGAACAGTGCGACGTTAATAGGCCTATTCAATCAATCAATCAATCGGTTGCGAATTGATATTCTTTTTCTATTTGTAACGGTTATGGTTAGTGATAACAAAGAAAAAACAGTAGAGTTGCGGGTGGAATTAATTTTTAACACTCTTTCATACCTTGCAAGCGAAAAATATTCAAATGATTTCGAGGTTAACTCTTTTGTTGTGAAAAACACAAACACGGATCAGTACTTGTTTGATTTGTCACGAAAGTGTGCTGTATTTAAAAATACCAGTAAACAGGAATCATTCAATGACACTTTTCCTTCAAGATCTCTTTCAAGAGATTTAAATAGACCTTCATTGAATATTCTTTGCAACAGCAACAAAGTGTTTTGTCAGTGGTAATGTCACAGAAGTATAACAAAGACATCCTATGAAGTTTGTGGTATTATTGGTAATCATATGAAATCGTTTACTGATGCAAACATTGTGAAGGAGCGTTCCTTAAATTCTTTTAATAGTGTTAGTGACAATAAAAAAAAATATAAAAAAAATAATAATTGAGGAAAACAAGGCATATCAATTTTGATCAATATTTTCCACATTTTAAATTTCCAATGTTATATTGGTCTTAAAGCATCTCCCCCCCGTTTAACCTCAAGTTGCGGCTCGCGTAAAATAGGTAACATATGCTTTTCGGCCTGATTTTTTTTCTTTACTGAAAAGCTGCTTTGACCGTCGACCTTTTTACTAATTCATAAATTTTTATTTTTATATCAAAGTCTTTAATACTGTTAAGTTTATATTACAAAGATGAAGTTTTCTTTTCTTATTTGGTGTAGAAGAATCAGTTCAATTTCGTTTGGATGGCATAGCCATCTCTTAAATTTAAGTAGATATGCTAGATATAACAAACATGATAAAACAATTATAACATATAACAAACAAACTCTCCATCGATGTCCAGCTTCCCCCGGGTCCCTGGGCGCCCAACCCAAGCGCCCAATGGATAAACCGGTATTGAATGAGAATTCTTTGAAGTTTTTCATTGATTTGCTTATTAATGTAGTTGAGGCATACTGATTTGGATGCATTTTTGGACAAAATGGAGAAAAAAGGTTTATCAAAAAATAGTAATTGTTATAGTAATTATAGCGTTTCCAAAATCATGAATAGTTAGCATTATTTTCACAAATTAGGATAAGAAAGAAAGAAACAGGAAAAAGGAGGTAAAAATACGGCTTCATTGAGTAAAGCTTTGATTCAAATTTCTTGAAACAGGAAATCAACAAAGATACTACGCTTTTAGTAGCTTTTTAAAAAATAGATACAAGCTTATCTACTTTTCATCGCCACCCAATTTCCTTCTAGTTTTTTTTCTTCTTCTTTTTTTATTAACGTATCAGATCTAAAACGGAGAACTGTCAAGTAAAACATTATTCCTGTTTTGTAATCGAAGGATTCACACGTTTTTGAGTAGAAAAATATTGAAAAAACAAACTGTAAAAAAAAATTTAACAACAATATTCGACATGTTTAAATGTTTGAATACAACACAAAGGTCAAAATTGCATAAGTTCCCAATAGTTACATGAAGAAAAGTTTGCTTCGATACAATGGCAATAAAACTGTTTATTGATTTTTTAAGACTTAAGTAGGCTAATTGGTATAACACTTGGACAAAACAGAATCATATTGAAGTACGATAACAAAGTACTCTGTAATGGTAACAATTTTCAGATTATTTGAAATAAATATTTTTAAAGCCACAATTTAGCATGACAAATGTAATTACTACATTTCTGTTCAATATATAAAAGGAATGCAAATAAATTTAACCCTTTATCTATCGCATTATGATTTACTGCAGTTTTTTTCATGCAATATATTTTTTCTTTTTGGATCACTTCATTGAAAACTAAGGGATATTCATAAACAAAATACTCAACTTAGAGAAATTTAATCCGTGAGAGCTAATTAATTAATTAAAGATATTCAACTGTAAAATTAATTGTATATGTTACCGGCAAAGTATGAAATCTGGCATTCTATAGAATGCCTAAAACTAGATGGAAATGTATGAAATGATTTTTATTTCATACATTGCCTATAGGCATTCTATAGAATGCCAAATAAGAAACCGGCAATGTATGAAATACAGCAATTAGCTGAGTCATTGTTGGGGTAAGAGAGCGAGAAAAATGACTGGAACACTTCTTCTCATTTAAAACTCTATAATGCACTATTCACTTTCCACCCCACCCATGCAAGCTATTGAAGCTACTACTGTAATTCTAACCCCTTTCGATCACGATCCCATCTCGATTGTCAGTGTTTATATACCGCCGAATTCCGACGAGTATACATTCACTATCGATATTGAAAATCTTATTCAAACCAGCAGTAACTATGTTTTATTCGGCGATTTCAATGCCCCACATACTGCTTGGAACTGCAATACTAACTCTTCTAGAGGCGTACGCCTACTTGACTTTGTTAACCTGGCTAATTTATACATTGCTTACCCGGATTCTCCAACGAGATTCGGGATTAACTCTGCTAATACTTTAGACATCGCTGTTATTAGGAACTTTTACTATTCCTATACTATAAACTCCCTCTACGATCTATCTTCTGATTATAACCCCGTCCTTCTTAATTTTACGCTCAAACTAAATAAAGATCTTACTAACCCCAGAGCCGTTCACACGAATTGGCCGCTTTTCTCTAAACATCTTAATATCAAGCTTTCTCTATTAAATTATCATCCAAATTCTATTAAATCAGACTTGGATATCGACCAAAAAATTTCAGAGTTCACCGAAACGGTCCGCGCCACCCATAGCCACGCCTCCCGACCAATAGAAACGCTCCACAAAAGCTACTCACCGCCGTACATTCACAAACTTAATAAGCAGAAAAACCAATACAGAAACTTATATCACAGAACTCTCGACCCACACTACAAAAGACTTTACAATAGAGCACAAAAAAATGTTTAGAAAGAACTTCGCAAATATAGTAACGATAACTGGACCGCCAGATTGCAAGCTCTCAACACACAAGACAATAGTCTATGGGCGGTGCAAAAATTCCTTAAAAATAAACGCTCAGACATTTCACCTTTAAACTGTTCCACCGGCGCGGCTGTTACAGATAATCAGAAAGCAAATATCCTTGCCGAATCTATTCTTACTAATTTCACTGAAAATACTAGACCAAATAATGACTACGATGAAGACGACGAGTTAATCAACAAAACTGTAAACTCCTTTCTCTCTCCCCCCTCCCACTACCACTGAAACTGCTTATCCCTCTGATATTATTTCGTACATTAAAAAAATCCAATTCTAAAAAAGCGCCAGGTAAAGACGGCATCAGTAATCGTATGACCAAAAATTTCACCCTCAAAGCTATCCTCGTTCTAACTATTCTTATTAACAAAATTCTAACTCTTAATTACTTTCCAGAAGCATGGAAAGAGGCTATTATTTTTCCAATTCTTTCAAACAAAAATATTCCTTCCAGTTATAGGCCAATTTCTTTACTATCTACCTTAAGCAAAATTACTGAATCTATTATTCTGACTATAGACTTAAAGATTTCATCTATACAAACAATATTATTAACCCAAACCAATATGGATTCACTAATAAACTCTCTACTCTACACCCGCTGCTAAATCTAACAGAAGCCATCTCAGAGGGTTTTCAAAGTAAAAAGAGCACCGGCGCAGTATTTCTGGATATCCAGAAAGCCGTCGACCGTGTGTGGCTAACAGGTCTTACATATAAACTTATTAATTACAATATTCCCCCACCCCTCATTTTTCTACTTCACTCTTACAATTCTAACCGTTCCTACCAGATTCGTGTCAAGGATACGCTGTCAAACACAAAATTCATTAACTGTGGAGTGGCGCAGGGCAGTCTACTTGGACTTCTGCTTTTTAATTTATACATAAATGACATTCCAGATTACACTCTTACAAAACTTAACATGTTCGCAGACGATACAACCGTGCACACTACATACAAAAGAATCACTTCCGTCACATATGCACTGAATAAACACCTAAAATTACTAGAAAAATATTACGACAGGTGGAAAATCAGCATTAATGTTGAAAAATCTGCCGCCGTACTACTTACTAAAAAACGAAAAATACCACCACCTACTATATACAACACAACAATTCCATGGTCTCAAAGTACAAAATACCTCGGTATTACGTTTGATAAAAACCTCACTTGGAAAACACACATTCAACACACACGCGTCGAAAATTCCGGAAAATGTTTAAACTATTCCCCCTAATTGGCCTGAATTCTGAATTACCTAGAAATAATAAAGTGCTTCTCTACACAGCCGTTATGCGTCCAATTTTAGCCTACGGATGCCCCGTGTGGGGATACGCCGCTAAAACTAATACTAATATCTTAGATACTCTTCAAAATTCAACAATCCGAATGATCGTAAAAGCTACCAGATACATGAGAAATGACGACATTCGGAAAGCCATTAAAATCAATAGTTTTAAATCCTACATTCAAAAAATCGCAAAAAACTTCTTTAACTCACTGCAATTTACCAATAATAGTAATATGATTAATTTACCTAACTATAATCCTCAAGATTCAACTAAAAGACCGAGAAGAATTCTTCTCGACTCTTATATAATCCACCTTAAACTTTATTATTAGTGCAATTTTTATTGCACAACTCATGCTAAAATTTTTCTATTATCTTTATATATCTCTTTTTAAATTTTTGTCGTATTCCCTACATCTGGGCTTGCCCCTCCCCCTTAGTCTTAAATTTCTTTCTGAGAGATTTGAGCAGCCAATGAGAGTCACTATCCTCACCCGCCATGAACCAATCAGAGAGCACTTTCTCAGCTCTCTGCCAAATCTCAGATTTCCGAATGACCCAGGAAATTACAACAACGATTGTTTCGTCCAATCAGCTGCCTGCTACATGCTAGCATGATAATAGAACACAGTCTCGTTCCACATCTACTTTCATGCCCAGTATTTACACCGAAGGCACCGAGAAGAATGACTTGTGTGTACGTGCGACCCTTTGATTGACAGGGGAGAAAGAATCTCAAGATTTCACCCCTGAAGGTCACCGCCTATATGTCTCAGGGAAACGATGAAATTAGGGCTTTCGTCAAATCCCTAAAGGAGATGATCAATTCATGCAAGATGTTAAAATAAATTCTCTTTCTCTTTTCCCTGTTGGAAGTAAGTGAATTAGTTAAATCCCCAAACTGTTTTAGTGAAATGATGAAATGAAAAAAAATATGCCCCTTTTTTTGGTGCTAGGGGACTGATATTTCGGGGATCGTAATAACTTTTGTTATGGTTAGGATCTGCTGGGACACATCCCCCCGGTGCATTCCCACCCCCTCTACAGCTATTTGGCCAATATCTCGATACCCGAGCCTCATAGTCCTTTCGAATCTGGCTCGTTCGATCCTTTTATAACTGCTCTTCCAGTTATTATAATTTCATGCTCATAGGGCTATTCCTTATATTGTTTTTAATTGCTCTCTTTAAACTTTTAAAATTTATTTAAATCCACAATATCTTGGCTCTCCTGTTAGAGTCTCGGACTTGAGATTTGAACCAACTGTTCCAATCATCGAGACTCATCCAGTTATATATTTGACTCCCATTGTGTAGGCATGGGGAGGGCTTAAGCACTAAAATATCATGTTCTCATGTTAATCCTATGGGGTTTGAAAAAATTTCACCCCCCCCTAAGGAATTGAGCTTGGGACTTGATTTTTGGAGGTGCGCCATATTTTCGTGTATGCGTGAGCCTTACGTGGAATTGGCTCCCTCCGGTGCTCCCACCCTACAGGGCTTCCCCATTAATAACTCGAATCTTATGCTACCTTGGTCGACCGCACCGGCTGCATTCGATTGTTCTCCCTATGAGCTCTTCAAATATGTAATTTTATCCCAATAGCCCCATTCCATCCCCCTCCCCATTTCACGTTTTTAAACAATTTTAAAATTTTTTTAAATTTCTTATAGCTCCGAGGGTTTTTGACCTGTATGGTTCGGAAGTACAAGGGCTTATCCTCCCAAGTGTCTCCTCTCCCAGGACAGCATTTTGCCACAATATTTTAAAATAACATCTCTTCAATGTCATTTTCAAGATGATATAGTAAGTGATTTTATTACACCCTGAACATGTTCAATGTCATTTTCAAGATGATAGTAAGTGATTTTATTACACCCTGAACATGTTCAATGTCATTTTCAAGATGATAGTAAGTGATTTTATTACACCCTGAACATGTTCAATGTCATTTTCAAGATGATAGTAAGTGATTTTATTACACCCTGAACATGTTCAATGTCATTTTCAAGATGATAGTAAGTGATTTTATTACACCCTGAACATGTTCAATGTCATTTTCAAGATGATAGTAAGTGATTTTATTACACCCTGAACATGTTCAATGTCATTTTCAAGATGATAGTAAGTGATTTTATTACACCCTGAACATGTTCAATGTCATTTTCAAGATGATAGTAAGTGATTTTATTACACCCTGAACTGTTTCAATGAAATGATGCAATGATCTAGTCAGGATTTGAATTGGCAAAAGGCTGTCCAGGGGGGGGGAGACACCTGGGAGGTCGAGTCCTTGTACTTCCGAACCATACAGGTAAAAAATCCTCGGAGCTATGGGGAATTTAAAAAGTTTTAAAATTTTAAAAATGTTTAAAAATGTAAAATAAGGGGGAGGGAAGAAATGGGGCTATTGGGATAAAATTACATATTTGTTCATAGGGAGAACAATCGAATCCAGCCGGTGCGGTCGACCAAGGTAGTATAGGATTCGAATTATTAATTGGGAAGCCCTATAGGGGTGGAGAGCACCGGAGGAGGCCAATTCCACGTAAAGCTCGCACTAATACGAAAATATGGCGGACCTCCAAAAATCGAGTCCCAAGCTGAATTCCTTGGGGGGGATTTTTTCCAGTCCCCAAAGGATTAACAGGGGAGCATGATATTTTAGTGCTTAAGCCCTTCCCATTCCTACACAATGGGAATGATGTAGATGACTGGATGGGTTTCGACGAGTGAAACAGTTGGTTCAAACCTTAAGTCCGAGATTTGAACAGGAGCTAAGATATTGTGCATTTAAACAAATTTAAAAAGTTTAAAAAATTAAAAACTATGGAAGAAATAGCCATATGAGCATGAAATTATAATAACCAGAAGAGCAGATAGAGAGGGATCGAATAAGCCAGATTTTATTTCCCTTAAGAGGACTTGGCACCCTAAAAATGATCAAAATATTGTTTGTTTATTTTTATTTAGTTATATTCTTTGCATTATTATCCTTCGATTGATACATCATTTTTGCATGCCTGAAAATTAGAAGTTGGAAAAACTTCAATTGAAAAATATAAACAAACATCCTTCTTTAGATAAAAAAAATATAAGAGAGATAAAAAAACTATTGTAAAAAGTGAAATAATAACTAAAAAAAAGAAGCTTTTATAAATAAAGCAGGATATTTCTTAAATATTACATTAATGTAATTTGTATTTCTTTAGAAATGTGTGCACGTGAATTTTTTTCATTAAGGCTTTTTTTAAAATTTTTTTATTATTATTTCAGTTCTTATTCATCATATGTTTTCCATAAAAATATAATATTTCAATATTATGTGGAGAAATAAAACTTTAAAACTTGTGCAATTGTAGAATTTTTTTTTTAAAACATTTTCCTTGAGTTTTCTGATGCAATTACTACTCTCTAAAAAGGGTCCTTTTATAAAATATATGATTTGAAATAATTTGAAAATGCGATTGTTCTGACGAAAATATGTATAGCTAATGCTTTAAAGATATATTTTATGCTATTTAAGCTTTTAATAATAATTTTTTTAGAATTACAACCTTTACGGTGGTTTATCTCAGTTTGTGTTTTTTCGCATTCAAAAAATGCTACTCCTTCCATAAATATTAATCAATCCCTTCAATTTTCCCCTGTGTTTTATGTATAATGCATGTAAAAAAATTAGGCATCCAGTTCGTGCTGTAAACTTAATACTTTTTTTTTTAAATTTTAATGTTGGAGATTTTGGCACTTTCGTTGAATTTTAGCATGCATATCTACAATTTTTTTTTCTCAAACATTAATTAAGTTATTGTAAAATCAATTCATAAATTTGTTTAAGACATTCTTAGGAAAGTTACAAAAAAATTCAGTTTAAATAATTAGAAAATACAAAAGGAGTATTATTTTAAAATGTTCCATATGTTTTTTAAAAGTTTCAATTTTTCTAAATAGTGTGAATAATTTACACAAAATTTCATCTCGTATTATTTTCTTGAATAAAAACATTATATGTAATGCTAAAATAAAATTTTTAAATGCATAAATAAAAAATAATTGTTCAAAATATGCCAAGTCCCCTTAATAAGAAAGGAAATAATCTTCTTCAATACAACGTAAATTTTTCTTTACGTATTTTGAATAAAATTTTTTAATGGCATTCTTATTATTTTTCTTGTATAACATTTGCATTTCTTAGGAATGCACGTCATTTATAAAATAGCTTTATTAGGACATTTTTCATACTTCGCCTAAATAGCATTTGGCATTCTATACAATGCCTAGGCAAAGTATGTTATAATTCTCCTATTTCATACTTTGCCTAAAAACGTCAGGCATTCTATAGAATGCCTAGCATGCCTATAGAATGCGGCATTTCATACTTTGCCGGTAACATATACGCTGTTTATTTTAAATAAATAGTCAAATCACTTTCTAAGGTTTTCATTAACATACAAAAAAATTAGGCACTGAACTTTTGAGAAAAACTATTTTTTCGGTACAAAAATGATAGTCTTCGTAATCCTCTGAAAACGCAATTTCTGCTATAAAACTATTCGCCTTCCCCGCTAAAATACTCATCATAGAACCCATGCTGCCATATATCTTGGAAGAGTGAATTTCAAAGAATATTCCTGCTAAGTATCGTCAGAATATACGTCAAAGTGGTTACTCTATGTAATTTTAAAGTGAGTGGTACTTATAAGTACCGTCGGTAGATAAAAGGGTTAACACAATTTTTAGGTACTACTAAAAAATTCAGATCTGAAATCGAGATTTTCCTTTCGATAACTCATATTTATTATATATCAGTTTATAATGCAAAAAAGTTTTGGTAAGAAAAATAAATAATTACTTAATATTATTAAACAGATTAGACAATGATTGCGTATATAAATATTTTTAAAAGCTTATGTTCACACATGTATACTATATACGAGTTAATAAAATGGCTAATTTTCAGTACGAATAATAATTAAAATGAAAATTCAAATAAGAGGTACTTACACAAGATCAAACCAGCTATAAGTCTAACAGTCGATGGAGGTATGAGACAAGTAGGGAAAAAGGGTTGAAGCACATAATTAGCAAACGCCAAGGCCGCAATGGCATTGCCTACGGGTCCGATGATGACTATGAACACCCACAGGTATAAAAAAGCCGGCAATTCACCAAAGCACATTCGCATGTAGGTAAAATCACAGCCTGACATGGGAAACGTTGTACCTAATTCAATATAACACATAGCTCCCATCATAGAAAACAGTCCAGTAAGACTCCACACCATCAATGCCATGCCAACAGATCCTGTTTCTTTCAAAACTCCTTTGGGAGACACAAATATCCCTGTGCCAACTATGGCACCGACAATCAAAGTGACACCATTGAGTAGACCTAAGCGTCTCTTGATTGATATGGTATTATTACATGAGTCTCTATTCAATGGTGGGGGGAGCAGGAAGCTTTTTTCTGACAAGATGGATTCTGAAATCATTTTGTTCTGAAATCTGAAACAAAACGAAGATCGGTTTAAAAGAGCTTTCAAATTACCACATCTTTCTGTCTGCTATCAGCAGCTGGTTAAATATTCGCGAACAGTTCGACACATCAGTAGATAGTTCGCTAAAGGATATATACACGCTCTTTTTTGTGATGCCATCTATTAATGATACGAAATAGTATTTGGCACATCATGCACTTATTGATTGCTTTGAAAGTATAAGATGATTCTTTAAACGCACGAAAACTTTATAATGCCGTTTTCATCCGAGATCCATCTATTGTGTATGTTGTAGCATTAACAACTTGCCTTAAATCCAACAAAGGTTAACAGACATCTTTCCTGGAATTGATTATAATAGGAACTGGTTTAGATAAACAGAGACGGTTTCAGTTAAATATGAGTCATTCTGATCGAAGTTCATGGAGTTCATACCCCGATAAAAACAATGAAAGGGAAAAAAATGTGAACCGCTTTTAGCGAGTTGCTTACACTGAGATAGAGGTCAGATATTTCTAGATGAATCTAGTTCTTCGCTTTTAAAGGAGAAACACGTAAAAAAAAGCTCAAAAAAGACCAAACAAAGACGGAAATCTTTGTTAAGGAAGTGGACAATGGTCAAAATAAATAGGAAGAGGATAAGAGAATACTGAATGCCTTTTAATAATAACTTTTAATCGAGTTTATAATAATTTATCAAAATGGTGAGAATTGAATGCTTGAAACTCTTTTTTTTGTAAATGTATGAGGAACCTTACATGTAAATTTCTGATTAAAATGATTAGAATTGTAGACGGATGTGTAAAGTAGATTTAGAATAAAGATAATATGTTTTTATGCTTTATAAAAAAATCAGATCCTAGAATTTTCTTAGGTTTCAATTTTTAAGAGTTAAATTGGCTTACACCGATAAATTTTATCCCCCTTTCCTTCCCATCATATTTTCCAGAAAAGTCTTCCTTTCATACGATCAAAAAATTTTGGGAAAGTAGAACCGATTTCCAATATTCTGAAAAGGAGACTTCCCAATTTTTATTTAGAACATATAAAATGACTTGTGTGAATTTAGGTAAAAGTTTTCTTTAAACATTTGTATATATTAGTAATCATTACTTTTGTAAAATATATTTCAAGTATTTGCTTTTTTTACATGCATTAATATTATGCAGTGTAATAACTATTGGGTACCCCTTTTAACTAACAAGGCTTGGTAGTAGTATATTATTCGCATGATCTTTAACTGTGAGACAAAAAGCTGAAACCTGAGCGAAAGATGGGTAATAAAGAACGCGTAATTATGCCGCTAAAGAGATTGATATGAAGGAGGACCCCTTTTGGTTATGATATCATTTGACAAACCTTTAATGTAAATGATATTTAAAAATGACAATTAAAATTTCCAAATCATACCAATATTTCTTTATAAATGCAATTGCGTAGGGATTTTTTTGTAGAACATTCGGGATTCTTCTCGGCGGCAGTGGTATTCTAGTGTGATCATGATCACTAACTTGTGTTCAGCTTGTCTCGGGTTCGAATCTTGATGCCACCGAGGACCGCTGTGTAGAGGAATTTCAGCACATCAGATCCTTCGAGACTAGAAATCCTCACTTGGGCATGATGAGGAAATTAGGAGAGTGGGGTACCAGCTCAGGTGCGGTTTTGGCCACAATTCAAAATTACGAGGCCCGTCACTAATAGTCCTGGTGTTGTTGTGGAATGCATCGTTTAATAAAACTCATAACTTCTAAGATTCTTCTCTTTGTGATATTTTAACAATTTCTGCAATTCATGATCTTTTATGAAGTTACTCTGCTATCTAAATATAACAATCCTTTAAAACCTCATTTTAATTCAAGGCCGTCTTCAGGTAACGTTAAAGAATAGGATCCAAATTTTGAATATTTTTTCATATATAAAAGTACTCATACATTAATATTATATTCTGGCTTCACCATCCTGTAGAGAATCACTTATTTTATCATAATACTCATTTTTATCCAAGTTCGACACATTTTTTTCTTTTATAAAATGTGTTTCGCATTTTTTCTCCTATACCGTAATGCTAAATGAGCTCTCCCTTTTATGTCAAAGAAAAAATTAATTATTTATGAAATATTTTGAAATTTTAAAAACACTATACTATAAACAAATGCATGAGTTACAATGTCACAAATTTTTATAAAAATTGAGACATTTTTTTCTGTCTGAAAATGTGCTCCGTGTCAAGTTTACGCTCTCGTAAATATGACGAAAACAGCCTTAATATGAATTAGTATCATAGCGACGACTGAATCACTTAACTCTCCAATACAAGGATTTTAAGCCCTGACACATTTTCTTTATACAGCCTGTGGTAGCGTAGTGGTAATGGTCACGTACTCATGACCAGCGGTATCGAGTCAAGGGTTCGAGTCCCTGCCAGTAAAGATCCGTCGTGTAGAGCATTAATCCGCAACCTCCGGTCCGTGGACCAGCACCGGTCCATGGATCAAATGGTGCCGGGCCGCCTAAAGAACATTAAACTATTGTCATTTTGTTTGAAGTGGTGCATTACTCTCGGATTTGTGCAACTTTCCACGGAAATCACTTTATATTCCACATTAAATCACTTTTATTCATTTTTGGTGTAACTATATTTTATTCTGAAGGCATATTTAAATGTAACTAAATTAAAATTGTTAAATCAAAACAATCTAAAAGATAAACAATCAACGTGTCCCACCATTAAACGGGCCGTGGTAAAATTATGAAACGTTGACCGGTCCGCGGCGATAAAAAGGTTGCGGAGCACTGGTGTAGAGGAATTGATTTGCATCAAATCTGTCGAGACTGACATTCGTTACGTTGACGAGGTGTGGAAGCTAAAGAATGGTAGCCGTTAAGGTGTCATTCTCGTCGCTCAAATTTGAGGTCTGTCGTCAAATAGGGGGTCATACTGCTTTGAAGTACGTCATTAATAAATAAATAATACATTACACAATGGCCTTTAAAAACGCTCGAGAATCCAATCCATTACCCATCTACAAAAAGTGTGTGGAAATTAGAAGAATTATTTAAGCTCTTGTAACGCTCAGTGGCTGAGTAGCAGCGTATCGTGCTACCACACCATAGGTCCAAGATACAAACCCGTCCTGGCAAGGTTGACGTAGCTTTTTATCTCTTCAGGGCTCCGATAAATGAGTTCCAAGCTTGCTTGGAAACTCAACACTGAGGGTTTCACAACAAACTGACCACCTGACCGGAACATCTGATCATGCACCTCAGTACCCAAGGTCATCAAAACTGAGATGGGCACAGTAGGTCGAATGGGCTGTTGCCCATTGCTGTTGAGATTATGTCACTAACAGAAAGACTATTTAATCGGGAGAGTGAGAGTTATATTAATGTCGCACTGTTCAGCTTCACGAGGGCTATTGGTGATGGAACTCATAATTTTAAACCGCGGTTAAGTGACGAGGGCATCTGAGCTGGTACCCCCCTCTTCTATCTTTCACCCCACATAAATGAGCGGACGTTTGAGCCTCGACAGCTTTAACGTGCTACTATGTTCAATACTTAACGGAAAATGAAACGATTGCAGATTTACCGAGGCAAGTCAAGAATGTTATTCACTGATGCACAGCTGTGAAAGGTTTCCTCTTGTCAAGAGTTAAAATTACAGCCTCTTGTGACGTTTGGATGATCGCAAAATCAGCAGTTCGTGTAGCTGCCATTGTTGGCTATAACCGCTGCCTCACGCTTCGGCATAGAGTCAAAAAGGCTTTGGATGTATCCTTGGGGTACAGCAGTCCATGAGGCTTCCATATTGCCAAAGTTAATCTCATATAGCAGCGGGTAGTATCTCCCGGGCCAGTCGTTGTGCAAGCGTGGACCACGCGTTTTCTAATGATGATAGATTGGGAGAACAAGCAGACCAAGGAAGCAATTCAATCTTATGGGTAAAGAAGAACTCTTGAACATCGCGTTCCACGTGTGGTCGCACATTATCCTGTTGGAATATGGCTGATGGCAAGCGCTGAATGTAGGGAGAACCATGGACTCCAACATCTCAAAGAAGGAGCACTGACAGTTCAGTGTTACCGGCAATGCGTACTAGAGGGATGAGGCAGTGAAATCCAATACCACCTCAAACGATGATACCGGGTGCTGGACCAGTGTGGCGATGCATAACGCAACAGTTCAGCCGCCTCTCACCAAGGTGTCTCCAAACTCGAATCCTACCATCGTGATGTTGCAGTGGCAATAGCAGGACTCGTCTGTAACACAATATCGTTCCATTCCGCTGTCCACGTCAACCGTTCGTACCAACATTGGCAGCGCAAACGCCTCTGGTTTATAGTCAAGGGATGCCTTGTGGACATTCTACTCTGCTGCAAACGCCAGCGATTGGTACAAGAGGACACAGAATGATGCGTAACAGGCTGCATCTGTTGTGCTATGGTTCGTGATGTAGCTGAGCGATCCATCACTGCGATGCGCACAGTCCACCTGTCATCACTACGATGTGGGTGTGATCGGCACCATATTGGTCCGTCGTTTCCTTCTGCATCCAGCGATGACAGATCCGCATCACAATTGCTTGGTTTCATCCAACACGTTTCCAAATTTCTCTGAAGGATAATTTGCAATACCTATAGGCTACTATTCTCATTCGGTCGAATTCAGAAACTTGGTGAAAGAACGCTCGATGCCTCCCACAAGGCATAGGAAAACAGTTTAGCCCCCTCCTCAAAAGCACGAAATAATAATTGCCGTACTTCAAATCGCCGATATGTTCTCTCTCCCCTTATATAGCACTTACGGGGAGCACTACGGTCATCCGTGATGTGCGTCCGTGCTATAGTGCTAATGATTTGCATATTTCGTCGCCGCCAACGCATGCTGTAAATTTAACATGGTTTGCATGCTTCCGTCAGGGTGTTGCATTTTGTGTGGCCAGCAGTGTATAAAAAAAGACATTGAAAATAAATTTAAAAAGATCTGAGATAACGTTGTAAATTTATGTGTAAAATATTGTAGGCTGAAGGCAAAAGGGTCAAGTCATCACAAGTGGCATAAGAAAATTAATTATTTAGTACATATATATGTGTGTGTGTGTATATATAATTTTCAAATAGATTATTAACATATAAACATGCCCCTTGTCTTGTTCCATAAATCTAAGTACATAAGTAGAATATCACAAATCGGGAGAATTTCTCATAAAATTGAAGTTTTTATACGATATCCATATTTGTTAAGGATTAAAAGTCATACAATTACTGAACGAAGTTTTAAAAAGTTAGGGAAACATATTTTAAGTCTGTAATAAACTGATTTAGAGGAAAAATTTAGTAGATATATATATATATATATATATATATATATATATATATATATATATATATATATATTCATTATACTTCGGCGAAATGTAAGAAAAAGAGAAAGGAGAGAAGTGAGAAAGATCTTTCTAGAAAACTTTTTCAAGGTAAACCAGGCCCCTAACTGAGTGATTAAAAAGAATATATGAAAAGTTACGCATCTTGTCTAGACTGCACACACAGTCGCTGAGCATTAATTTTCTCATAAATTCAAAAGACTTAGAAGAATCTTTTTTTTAATTCAGAGAAATAGAATTTATTTTGCTGATTATTATCTTAAAACTGTGAACTATTCGAATTTAAATTCTTGGAGCAAAGCACATTTGAAAATAACTGAAAGGAGATATAAAAAGAAATGGAAATTTAAGAAGGAAAATTTTAGCTAATTAAAAATATGGTACTTACTAATTGTAACAGAAATTTAATTTGAACACAGTAGGGAACAAATAAATATTGAATGAAAAAATTATTACAAATGCTTTATTACGAATGAAGATTGTAATAAAGCGTATATTTTTTTGTGCGTGGTTGTAGTTAGAATGATAAACTCGAGTTACTTTAGGAATTTTATGTTTTAGGAGCAAATAAGTAAACCTAAATAAATTAGTTAATTATTTTAATTATAATACTACAATATTTTGATGAAACTAGTTTTGGTATGTAATAAAAGAAGAAAATATTAATTAACTAAGCAATGTCTCCACACACATACACAAGGCAACTATTAAATTTTAAATTATTTTTTTAAAATTAAAAATTTTTCAGATGGATATTTGAGATATTGAAATACCACGAGACCCTGCTTTCTAATTTCAACAACTTATTAAATAGATTTTTTTTACCTCTAGGAAGAAAACTGTGCGTCAAAATTACCTGCTGCAATAGGTATCTGCCTATATGTTGCTGCACTAAAGAGATACCAGCTTCTGGGGAATACACTAGGTCTGTAATGGTAAAACACCAATCCGCAGCACATTAAAAATAAACAAAGTTTTTGCCTTCAATTTTCTTCTGATATAACAGATGTTATTCTGTAGTACAAATTCGTAATTCACAATTAATTAAAATGTCGGTAAGAAGTTTTAAAAACTATTTTTTAAACAAACCAAAAAGAAAAAAAATAATAACCCTTAAAAACCAGAAATAAATAAAAAAAAAGATATGCATCATGATCGAAAAAAAAACCGAGTCTAAAAATTTAATTTCATAATTATTTTACTTTTAGGGTTACATACTCTCTTTCTTAACTATTATACTTGTCAACATAGTTGCTAGAAAAACAAACAAAAAGCCTTCCGAAATGAACAAAATGATACAACTGAAGCATGCAAAATGAATTAGAAATCATGGCATGTCAAAGTTTGATATAAACTTTTTTGAATTCTTTTTTTTTTTTTTTTATAAAAAATCAAGTTATTTACAAAAGAATGCCCCCAACCTTAAATTTTTCTTTCATTTTTCAGTATGTGTAAACTAAATAATTAATTTAACATACAATATATTATATTTCTATTATCAATGACGATTATAATTAGAAAAAAAAATTATAGAGCTAAAAAATAGTTTCATGATCATAAAAACCTTATTTAAATAAAAACTTCAGCAGCAGATAGTTAAAATTGCATTAATTTTCGAATTAATTTCTAATTTGTAATCTTTTAAGCATTCTATGTTCCACAACTAATAATCATGCAATCAATTCTAATTAATTACCTGCATGGGAAAATAAAGAAATTTAGGTTCTAGAAGGCTAAAATTTCGTGAAGGACAGAGATAACAGGATTTTCAAGTCCATGACTAATAAAGCCATTTCTTTTTTGCTCGATACTTGTTACCCGTCATGATTAATGACATGAATTTCTATTTACTATTTAAGAATCTCGTACGAAAATAAAGATTTTTGTTGTAAAAGCTAGTTGATTCTTTTAAATAATTTGTTTCAAAAATTAAACATATTTACATCCTTGAAAAATAAACAAACCTGGCAGGAATTTTTAAAAGATATTTTACGTGGGAGTATATATTATACAAGTACTTGTTCACAAATTTTTTTTGCAAATGATCGCAGAATGTGAATATTTGCATGTGTACCGTTGTGATGTACCTCCCCTTGGAGGTACATCCCCTCGAAGTATCAGCGAGAGCTAGAGGTGTAGGGTTAGCGAAAGAACTAGGATCAAACATTATCTTAATATGACTTTATTAAGATATTCAACTTAAACCTTTAACAAATGAATTATAATAATTAATATGAGAGAATCTACGATGACGCAATACGCAACATACAATATATATATTTATAATAAGATCTAATCTAATTCAGACCAATCTCAATAAGCGAACCACCCAATCCTCGATTCTAATATTAAGTAATCAATCCTACCTTATTATATCTCGTAATAGCACTTGTCTTTATCTGCAATGGGATGCAGCTTTACAACTACTTTCCAGTCGAGCACCAATATATGTATCCACGTCAAACACAACTTATTCAATCTTGAAACACGAACTGTAATAATCATCAACTGCCACAACGCACATCAATTGTCTAACATTCCTTTACATTGCCATCACGCTTACTCTAAGATCCTATATTTAAAGTCCGTTTATTTGCATCTCTTATTCACATCTCATTTCTTGGATTTGGTTGGAAAAGAGTTGCCATTAATTCTGGCCCAAAGAACCCAAAGGACTTGTTAAAGAAAAGACGCGTAAGACGTCACACCGTGAAGTATTTTTATTTTTGCGTAGTTGAAAGCATTAACCTCTTAACGTGCATGATAGAATACAAAAAAAAATTAATAAACCAAAATCGTCAAGAACTCTACGAGAAACAGAACATTTTCTCTTAGTTTTTTTTGTTCCACCATCAGAAAAAGAATCTCTTACAAGATGTTACACCGTGTGTCAAGCTAAATAGAAGAAAAAAAAATTGTTACCTGTACAATAATAGAAAAGTTGGACTATGCTCTGCTCCTTGCTACCAAATATACCAGACAAAAGAAAATTTTTAATAATTTTTAAAAATAAAACTACCATTATTTTTTCTGTTGTTATTTATCGTTTTTTAAACAGTTATTCGAAAAGAAAAATTATAAAAGTCGATGGTATATGAGAAATTGCAATACTCGGCTCTTATCTCTGCAATGTGGATCAAAATCCAAAATAAAAATAAAATGTTGACTGATTTTGCATTTTTTAAAAA
Organism: Trichonephila clavipes; assembly: GCA_019973935.1. Lineage (NCBI taxonomy): Eukaryota > Metazoa > Arthropoda > Arachnida > Araneae > Nephilidae > Trichonephila > Trichonephila clavipes. Next base: position 203,569 of record BMAU01015550.1, read on the forward strand.
AGTTTTTGGCCAAACACGATCCTAAAATGTGTTTTCTTAAAAAAAAAAAATTGATTTCTTTTTGCATGTTTTTTAGAAAATAAATGTGAGGTAAGGGATTAATTTCTTCGAAAAGGTAGTGAAAAGTGTATTAAACTCAACATTCTCATACACCAAAAAATATTTCTTAAATATGGTCATAAATACAGTATTAATCAAAAAAGTTTATATTAATACTTATAAAGAGGGTCAGATATCCCAAAGGGCCAACTTAGATTATAGTTTGAGGGGAGGGGGAGCCAGTTGTCAGAAAGAAATAATCAACCAAATACAATATTTTTCAATTTAGGTATTCAATTTAGAATTGAATTACTTTGCAAAAAATAAAATAGCCAATATTTAATTGAACATTATGAATAATATTTTAGTGTTTATGTGTGTGGGGGGGGCACATAATTATTTCTTTGGTCTAAGGCAGGGATCGATGGACTGCAGCTCTTTGCATAGACCAGGGATGGCGAACCATTGACACGCGTGCCATTGATGGCACGTGGCACAATATTTTGAGCACGGCACCGATCAAAACGATCAACAGCGATTGATTCTTCAATTAAGGCATTTTTAGTGAGATTTTCTCAGTTCAGAGGATTATCAGAAACGCTCAAGTTTATTATGTACCCTGATGGACATCATTTGATAAAATGAACTTGCCCCGATTCGATTGATTGGAAATTGAAAATTTTTTTTGAAATGCAACTTATTGATTTCTACTCTAGTTCAATATGAATTCAAAAATTTATTGAAACAAGGAAAAGTTAGAATTGATTAAAACAGAATGATAAGCAAGCAATATAAGTAAAAATGCCAGTAACGAAAATTTGGAAACATTAAATTTGATTCCAGAAACCGTTAACTGTTTGAAGAAGCTGGATCCTGCTATTTTGACCGTATTTTCATCTTCCCTATGCCAGCGAGTCATTATTTCTAGCGATGAATAACATTAAAAATTCGCTTAGAAACCATTTGGCAGATGACTCCAATACAGCATGCATTCTGCTAAAAGTAACATCTTACCAGGGGCTTAGCTAGTGCCGTATCAATGATACGGGACCCCGAAATGGGCAAGCGAAATATGGTAAAATGTTAAGGGACTCTAAAAGAGCCCCCAACGAATTTTGATACTGGGCCCTCTCAGGACAAGCTACGTCAGTGTATCTTACTCAATCCTAATATAATTTATTTGTCATCTAATCTGCAACAGCAGAAATCGCACTACTGTTACTTTATATAATTTTGAATAACACGTTTATAACTAAAACATTTGCTATACTATAAAATACAAAATGTATTTTTCTGCAGTAAATAAAGAGTTTTGTGTTGTTAGTATTTAATTTTATTTGTTTCCTATAATCACAACTCAAAAATTATTTGACGGCACGTTTATACCTCATTAAGCATTTCTTTAGAAAAAATGGCACGTTGATTCGTAAAGGTTCGCCACCTCTGTCATAGACGTTTACGGCTCTTCAGACTTTTCTGCTTCTATATATTGTGTCGTAGATCAAATTGATATGGAATTCGATACTTAGATAAAATGAAAACTCTTTCTAGACACGACTCAGGGCTTTTTTGTACTCACACAAACTGAATATTTCCTTTCCTTATATACTCCGGTCGAAAATTCCAGAACTTTCTATAATTATAACTGCAGTTAAATTTATAAATACAAATACAATAAAAATAAGAAAGAATTACAATTAATTAAAAAAATAAGCGCGTCACACAGAAATTAAATTTATTGCAAATAAAACAAAATAAGTTATTTTTGACAAGTTGCCCGTGACCGGGCGCTTGAGCCCGAGTCCATGACAACCGAAGCGAACTATTTTTTTCGCTGCAATATTATTAAAAAATAATTATGTATACTACAACATAATTGTTCCCTTTTTCTTTTTCTTCAATTCCTACTATTAGGTCACATTCTCTATATATTTGTTTATTTATTTATTTATCTTGGTGGAATTTCTAATTGTTAATAAAATACATTTTAAAGCGCTCAAATGAGCTGAAATTTTATATACATTATTATTTTGGATGGCAGTACAAAAATTTAGTTATAATTAATAAAAATTAATTTATTAAAGCTAATTGTTTAAAGAATTACAAATACAGTCACGTTGGCATCCTTTTTGGTGACTTAGCGACCCTTTTGGCTGCTTGTGTCAAAACTTAAAAAGGTTTTTTTCCTCACATATTAAAGCATTCAGTTGAACTGAAATTTTATGTACACGATTGTTTTGGGTGACAATATGATACTCTAATGATAATTAATAAAAATTAATTAACACTTAATCTTGTGATTCATTTATTAAATTTATTGGAACTATTTAATAAAAAGTAGCTCAAATAAAATTTTTCGTTGTTGATCTAAGTAGAAATTGAGTTAAAATTTTTTTTATAACACTTGTTTCCCTTTATAATTATCTATCGAAAAAAATTACCTGATTTTGCATATATATTTAGGCAGTTGACTGGATTAAGAGAGCTACACTTCTGTATTAAATTGTTTTCTCATTTACAAAACTTGTTGGGATCAATAAAAATATTAGGATTATTTTTAAAACAGGAAAAGTCCAATGGTCCATGGTAAGATACAACATAAAGTGATTTCCAACAATGGCTATTTACTTGCATACATGAATTCGTGAGCCTTCATAAAATTGACTAACTCCCAACAGAAGTGACAAAAATACATGTGGTATTTTATGACGTGCTTAGAAGCTAATAAAGTGTTGAAATGACTCTGAAGAAAATCATACTTTTCCGAAGAAAGTGTCGTGTTGCGGTTTTAAATCGGCAATTCCTTTGTTTCATTTCTCTGAAACAGAAAACTGCAAATACATCTTTATTTCTGAATTTTATTTTGTATTTCCTTGAAATTCAAAGTAAAATATTTTCACCATATTAAGATAAAGCGAAAGAAGTTAAATGCAGAAAAGTGAATAACTATTTCTAGCATTTAAAAGCGTATCACGTCAGAAAAAAAGCGCTTGCTTTTTTTTATGCGAATTATTTCAGCAGGGTATTAGTAAAAACGAACAACAGTTTGGGTGACTGTGAACAATGAAACATTTGTCTAAAATAGAAAGAATAATATTTGACGCATAAAAAGAGCATTTGCTGTTTTCATAAAATTTTTTTGGCTTTAATTCCCTTTATTATGGTATTTTGACTGTGGTTGTTCATGCATTGAGCCATAGGAATCAGAAAAAATTAAATAGTTTTTAGTTATTAATGGAATGGAAAATGTTAATGTAAATTTAAAAAAAATAATATAAAAAATATTAATTGGTGTATGACTCTTGATAGCGACTGTTACTGTAGGTCCCACCTCCATGAGTACGAATGCATATAAGAGTATATCATCGGTCTAATTATCAGGCTGCGTAACTCCATGTGGGATGCTAATTTGATACGGTAGGGCAGGCACCGAGTTGTTGTTTATGTTCGCCAAGATAGGCGATAATATTACAATATAGTTTACTTTGATATTTTTATCGTGCGATAATGTGGTTGCCATGGGGATAACATATATTAGTGTTCGTTTTTTGTTTTGTTTTTTTTTTCTCCGGGATCTCTGCTCAGCAAAAGTAACACATTGTTACAAATTTTGTGTAATGAACGCTTAAAATAGTGTAAATAATTTATATCTGGAAGTGTAATACATTAATATTACTTTCCGTTGTATTTATTTTATGTTTAAATCTGGCCACCATCTCTCCCTTCGAAATCTAGTTTTAACATGAAATAGAAAAAAGTAGTGATTACAATGATCGAGGAATAAATTAAAAGAGAAGCGCGCACTGAGGCATGGCGTAGACAAAACAAAAGGATTAAAGAATCGCGCCAAAAAGCGCTCGGCGCGTTGCACTCCTATATCAAATTAGTAACACCGGTGGAGTTACGCAGTCTGATAATCAGGCCGACGATATGGCTCTCCTATACCATACATCGTTTCACTAGCTAGACTCTTCCGTATGGAAACTTAGTCGACCCCTGATCTAAGGTGCAGAAATGTGTAAATATGGTCCTTCCCCTAGATATCATTCGGACTAATTCATCAAAATTGTAATGTTAAAAAAAAACTTTCCCATTTTCAAGTATTGTGAAAAAAGTCTTAAAATAAACTCAAAGAAGGAATTGTAGTTTTTGTCTTAATACCCAGTGTCTCAAAATAATTGCTCTGTTAGAAATAGAAGTAAGTAAAAAAAAGTTTCAGAAACTCTCAAGGGCAGGATTTTACTTTTTGGATCTTAGAGCACCCCCATTAATCTTATGATTTCTCACCTCTTTTGAATATGGGATCTTTGCTGAAGTATCATGGTTCATAAAACAAATAAAGTCATAGAATTAGACCCTTTAATAAGAACTGAAGCTTTTAAAACAGTAATGTAAAATTAAAATCGAGAAATAAAAGATTGAAAAAGAAAATAGGATTGTAAATGTTCACTTCAACACTTTTAATATAAAAATGATTTTTTAACCACATCTAAGATAATCTAGATCAATCACTCTTGATAGAATCTCATAGACTCATAACTTTGTTTTTGTTTTTATTTTCATAGAAAAACATTACATCATTGGAGTCTAGGGGAGGGGGGATTCGGGTTTAATTCACTATTAAATTTTTCATCTTATCTTCCTCTTCCCCAGAAATTTTTCTTCACTCTTCAATTTAAGAGCTTTCACTTTGAGCCATTAAGTCTGAGTCACCAGGTTGATCCTCTCTATATGGTTAAACAAAATATTAGAACTTCATAAAAATTATTAAAATACTCTTTATTCTTTAGAGCCTCTCCAGTAAAACGTAGCAAGATAACCAACGTCAGCATTATGAACTGTTGCCAATCTGGCAAAGCAAAAAAGTTACAAAGAAATTGTTTCCAGATTTATACAAGTATAATTTTAAAATTAACAACTGAAAAAAAAAAGCACATTTTAATCTGTTACGATCTATTGAGTTTGGACGAAATTCTGTGAATAGCGAATATTAAAATATTTTATTAATTACGCTTTTGTTCATAAATATTTAATTTAATCTTAAAATAAATTAAATTAAAATATCTTGGGAAAATGGTTAAAATGCGGGACATAAATGGAAAAAAATATATGGCTCGCAATCTTATACCTTTGGACTAATATCGTCAGTTTTTACATTATAAAAAGCTACTTTTGTTTACTTTGTTAAAGGTAGTGATAAAAGCTCTCGTGTCGCACAAGACATGAGATAATAATACAGAATCATGAACTCTTCCATGTAAACACAGTGAAGTCGGTCAAAAAACCCCGTGGTCAAAGTTTCGCAATGAGGGGAAATGCGTAGTAAAAAAAGAAAGTAAGAAAGCGTAGCGTTACTACTGGTGCGACGACAGAGTTGACGGTCTCGTGATTTTTTCATCGATTTGGTCTCAAGCGTACGATCCGATAATACTCGCTTAAAATAAACTACATTTATTCAAGTTTCTTTATCCTGAGACTGGTCATTCACCCAAGATCATTGAGACTTGTTTTTCTTTTCCACTAATTTCTTATAGTTTATGCATAACCAAGTAAAGGGTGTTTTTTTTAGAGGTATATAACTTTAAATTGCAATAAAACAACGATGTATTATTCGATTGCCATGGATTTTTTTTATTCAAAAGATAATCTTGTGGCATTACATTTTAAATATGATCTAGCAAGGCGTAGATTCGTCGAATGGGCCCAAAACGAGATTGCTGTTGTTCCCGATTTTCATAAGAGAATTTTGTTTAGCGATGAAGCGCACTTCTGGTTGAATGGCTACGTCAACAAACAAAACTTCCGCATTTGGAGTGAAGGTAATCCACAAGTGTATGTCGAAACACCGTTACATCCAGAAAAAACTGACTGTTTGGTGCGCTTTATGGGCTGGTGGAATCATTGGTCCGTACTTCTTCAAAAACGATGAAGGCCACAACGTTACAGTCAATGGTGATCGGTATAGAGCCATGATTACTAACTTTTTCATTCCTGAATTGAACAATCATGATGTCCAGGAGCTGTGGTTCCAACAAGACGGCGCAACATGTCACACAGCTCGTGCCACAATCGATTTATTGAAAGACACGTTTGGTGACCGCCTAATTTCACGTTTTGGACCTGTGAATTGGCCTCCAAGATCTTGTGATTTAACATCGCTAGACTATTTTCTGTGGGCAATGTAGAGTCATTGGTCTATGCGGATAAGCCACAAACGCTTGACCATTTGGAAGACAACATTCGCCGTGGTATTGCCGATATACGGCCACAAATGTTGGAAAAAGTCATCGAAAATTGGACGTCCAGATTGGACTAGATCCGAGCCAGCCGTGGCAGTCCTATGCCAGAAATCATATTTAAAATGTAATGCCACAAGATTATCTTTCGAATAAAAATTCATGTCAATCGAATAATACATTGTTGTTTTATTGCAATTTAAAGTTCTATACCTCTAAAAAAAACACCCTATATAAGTCCTTTGTAACTTTTTTTTTTTTTTGCATTTGGAGTTCTTGTATACGTACCTTGTATTAGACTCACAATTGTAAAAACCATATTTTGCGAATCAAGTAAAATACTGGACAATTTACCTCAAACCTTAAAGTATCCAATTACTCTAAAATCATGAATTTTTTTTAAAAAAATTGAGATTTTTTTTTTATGATTTCATTTTATAGGTTATTTTATTAGCGTAATAAAAATACCAAGATTTTAATTTCCATTCGCTAGAAAAAGAAAAACTACAAGTGTTTAGTAAAAAAGCAGATGTCATTACTTTAGATAAGATGTCAAACTTTTAAAATGCATTTTACTCGAAATGTGTTTTTTTTTCGAAAAGCTCGAACGGGGACAGCGATTGCTCAAAAAGTTTTTTAAATAATTTGTTGAAATTTTTTGTGTATGTTTTGTATAACAGTAGCAGTGTTTTAACTTTCAGATTTAATTATCACTGTTTTATTACAAAATTTACAGTTCTTTATGTGAAAATAATCACTGTTTTTTTTTAAGCAATTTCATATAGTCACTCAGATAAAGTATTGTAGTTTTTGTGAAAATAAAAACATTTCTTATTCTGAAGGACATTTCTAAAAGGAATAGCAAAGTAATACATCAAAATTGAAAAACTGAGAATTTGTTCCTTTATTATTTGTACAGAGCGGGCCCGTTTATGTAATTTGTTGTCAATTTTACCCCTTTTTTCATTTTAGTATTAATAATTTATTTTTCTCTTCTTAATTTTAGCCTTTTTTTCCTAAAATGTACTAAATAAGTCTAAAAACCACAAAAAATTCTCTATATTTTCTTTTTTAAAAAAAAAAAAAAAACCGTTGTCGCTAGTAGTCGGATACCTTAAATCAGTAGTTCAATTGAAGAAATGACCCTAATGATATTTATCACGTTTTGTTTAGTTATAACCATATTTCATTTTAAAATTTTCATAAGTTAAATAATTGCCATATTTATATGTGAATATTGTTATTTAATGTAAGTAAAAGATTTATATAGATATTTTTTATGACATCTTATTTTAGTGCATATATCTCATACATATTTTAATTGGTTATCCTATCTATGCTGATAAGGCGTAGGTCTTATGGTGTCTAGTTAAAAGGGGGCACAACTACTGTTTATTTGCTTAGGATAAAATATATTTAACTACTATAATTTTTTTACAATATTATAGAATTAATGTAAAGAACATACTTCGTTCAATTAATTTATTTCTTGTCTCTCGTATGTTTCTGAATTCAATGGGCACTTAAAAATGTAATTACAATGTTATTGAAAGCATTGAAATTCAAAATTTATTACGATAATCATCTTTGGTAAACAAAATTTGGATGCCATTACCAGTAGCACATAATTATAAAATTCCTCTCATGGAATGTAACTTTTTTTTTCTACAAAAACTGTTTAAATCTATTGGATTAAAATTTTGTCAACCAAAAAGTCAATCAAAGCTGTTCCTTGACGAAGCATTTCTCATTTTATCAAGAAATATAAACGCCGGGCAAACATAAAAAAAAAAAAACGATGAAAAAAGTGAGTTATCTAGAAAATATTTCTAAGTTTTTTTTGACGTGAAACGTCTTTAAAATCGCGCCGAAACATACGGGTACCAGGTTCAAAAAGTGGACCGTAACGAAAAGGTCTATATCAACGTACCTTAATAATTACAAAAGTATTAGTCCTAGAAACAAAAATGTGGTGTGAATATTTCACTTATATAGTCAGCTCGCTGTTATGACCTTGAGTCCGGGTCTGGGTTGAGCGGGGCGGCGGGGGAGGGGTACTGCGTTAACTGTGCGAAACCGGCGCTCTCGCTCGTTTCTATTCAGTGTAACTCGTGACTCCGACTTGATAGCGCGGTGATTCTTTCGTGTGTTTATCAAGATTATTGAAACCGATTGATTCATACAAAAATAAGTGTAATTTGGACAGTATTTATATTAAAAATAACCAGAAAGTGATAAAAAATATATAAACATTTGCTATGTCGGCCTCAGCTCGTGCAAGAGCCAGCCAGAAATATAAATCACGGCTATCATTGGAAAGAGGGGGCTATGGGCCACACACAGGTACCCCAATGTCCGGCGCCGAGCGAGCGAGACGGTTTCGGGAACGTCGCAAAGCCGACGCCGTGAGGAATTTTTCTGCTGCCGCCAACCTCGCGAGCACCTCTACCACTGGAATACCTGTACTTATGGACGTAACGAATGAACAGACAATCGATATATCTATTGGATCTGCCACGGAACTGAGAGATCTTAATATCAGTAGAAGTGAAGCAATGCAAAATCATTGGCGTTCAGCAGACAAATGCTTCAAAACGGAATTTGAAGCCAATCCGTTCGGTTTATCTTGCAGCGTTTGTGATCGACTTTGGTTCGAAAGAGACTTAAAGAAAGTGAAACATTGCAACATTTCTTTCCTTCAAACAAAATTCCTCGATGAAAATGTGACGGAATTTCGCTTATGCAGTACCTGTAGCAAGTCGATAGATGCCAATAAAATCCCGACGCTGTCGCGCTCAAACGGTTTTCGTTATCCTCCAAAGCCGAGCGGACTGCCGCTGCTTGACCCGATCAGCATTCGATTGATTTCACCGCGGTTACCATTTATGCAGATTCGTCGATTACGCTACGAAGGTAACTATGGTATAGTCGGTCAGGTAATCAATGTACTTGTCGATGTAAACAACATGGTGCAGCAACTACCGAGGTGGATAGACGACGATTTTGCTTTTAATGTCAACATAAAAAAGAAACTTATTCACAAATCGAATTACTTGAGTGGTTTCGTACGTAAATCGTTTATCAAGGCCTGGCTGCGTTATTTGGTAAACCAAACGCTGTACAAACACTATGACATAAAGATCGACTGGAGTATGTTTGACAAAGATATGGATGATTATATTGGGCTCGAAGTTCAGATTGAGTCTGTCGACCCCGACTTTGCCCCAGAATCTGAAATCCCGCTGGCTCGACAACATACTTTGTTATGGAATGAGGAACATTGCTAATGGAGACGTACAATAAATACACCCAACAACATAATTCGCTTCGCAATGCGTTTGTTGCTTGCGCGTCTACCGGCAAAGCAGCCGTAAACTTGGGCGGCGTGACTGTACATTCCGCTTTCAAGATTACTCAATCAAGACGTATCGGCACTATGGCAAGAGAGGTGCTTCAAAATTACAGAAGTACATTCATTGGTGTGAAATGCATCGTAATCGACGAAGTGAGCATGATTGGATGCGATGTGCTACATAAAATAAACCTGCGCTTGCAAGAGATCACTGGTGTACACGACCAACCGTTTGACAATCTTAACATCATCTTCTGCGGAGATCTTCATCAGTTACCGCCCGTAAATGCTTCACCTGTCTACAAAGGGCCGCGAAACTCGATCTGTGGGCCAGTGCTGTGGCAATCGCTCGACTACTATCCACTCGAACAGGTAATGAGACAAAGTGATTCCACCTTCTCGGAAATACTCACGAAAATCGGTAACGGTGAGAGACTCGGTACCGAGCAAATTGCTCTGATCGAATCACGCTTCAGAAGTAGAGCTTGGTGTAAAGTAAACGTACCCGCGACTGTTCGCCTCTTTCATCGCAACCACGACGTTGACGCATATAACAACAACGCTTTCATACCTGAGTTCGAAAATATTGCAGACGACAAGATGATTGGCTACAATACGCTAACGGAGGTCGCGACTGCTCGCCGCAACTTGCACAAAATGAGCGCCGTAGAGTCGGGCGGCTTGCCGTACAGTTTAAAACTAGCTGTCGGTTATCCATATATGATTACTATGAACTTAGATGTTGAAGATGGACTAGTGAATGGTGCAATCGGTACGCTTAAGTATATAGAATATCTCACTGAAGACGAACAGGTGACAATCTATGGAACGACAGAAGTAGATGTTTAACCTCAGCCGTCAACCTCAACAAGAATTCGGAAGAGAGTGCGCCTTTGGCTGGTGTTTCCAAATCCAAGCATGGGCCAACTATGTAGAGTAAAAGCGAAGCCCCACGTTATGTGCAAACGTGATGTGTTAGATTTAATGTGGACACCTATTGTGACCAGAGCCGCCAACATACCGCTCAGTGGGTTGATTGATTGAATATTAACGTCGCACTGTTCAGCTACACGAGGGCTTTTGGTGACGGACCACGTAATTTTGAACCATGGTCAAGTGACGTGTACGACACCTGAGCTGGCACCCCCTCTCCTAACTACCACACCACACCAACGGGAGGACGAAAAACCGCTCAGTGGGAATATCAAGTGTAGACGTAACCAATTTCGGCTGTGTCCGCAAGCGCGATCACCATTCATAAGTCGCAAGGTGGCACATTCGACGAAGTCGTTTTCAACTACGATAAGTCACAACAGATACCGTTGTACCAACTGTGTACGTTGCGCTGAGTAGAGTAACATCGATTGACGGTCTGTATCTCACCAATGATAAAGACGATTTTAAATTTTATCACGGGCGAGGCAGCACGGCGCCAACGGTGAAAGATATTCGCGACGAGTACGATCGGCCAATCATCGCCTTCCCACGTTGTCAATGCAAGCAAGAACCTTCTGTAAGCGAGACGTCCTAGCCGAACGCAATGAAGATCAGGGTGGCTACCTACATCGACGACGGCAATTAATTTTGATCATATCTGCTTTCAATGCCCAAAGTTTGGTTGCCCATGCAGGAGATAATGAAAGCGATAATATATTGATGAACTCCGATTATATAGTAATTAGCGATACTTGGATGAATTGCGCGAACACTGTGATGATCAATGGCTTCGAACTAAGAGCAAGTAATAACACCGCACTTAAAATGCGTACACATTGTCCGTCTACCACATCTGAATTGCCGGTGCGAGTTTCTGCAGCCGGAGGCTCTGCAATCTACAGAAACCTTCAAAGCTCCACGAATTGTAGCGAAATCATAGTAAATGCCAACAAGTCATGCGGAAATTCATTCTTGAGAAAACATAATGTCGGCGACATCTGCTTGGTGTATGTTAAAGTCGAAGATCTTACGCTGTTTATCCTCGGTGCCGTATATATACATCCTAATGCGTCGGCTGAAGCTGTTAAGCTATGTCTTTATCAATCACTCCTGCCATATTCAGCAAACTTAACAAAATTAATACCGAACTCTCAGCCAGACTTGGAGACTCCAATCGTTCTATGCCGCGATTTCAATTGCGATCCACAACAGAGCAGTTATCTTGTTGAGTTCATGAGGAATGAATTCGGCCTTAACTACGTACAGACATCACCGACAACATTAGGCAATACCACTATAGACTGTACATTCACCAGAAATATTAATGTTGACATTATGCCGTATGTTTCTTATTTCACATATCACAGACCTATGTTAAATAAAATCGTTGTCGAATATTAATTGTAATAATAATTTATGTCTCTATTATGTATCTGTTCTTTTTTATTAAAATACTTAAAACACCGTCAATCCTGTTTTTATTTATTTCAATCTTTTACTTTAAAAGCGATTCGCTAACATAGACGTTTCACGTGAAAACCAACGGCTGTGTGCCCCAGCACAGCCCCACCCGATTTTTTACCTCTTATCGAAGTGAACATTTTAATATGGTACACACGTGTCAATTGAAATAAGTATAAGTTAATGCAGGTTTGTACTCTTTACTGAAGAGTCCAGATTCTGTCTACAAATTGATTCAAGAGCAGGAAACTCATGACTATAGCAGTCATTGCCATTAAAGAGCAGATTTGTTGAGTCGAATGTGTGTGCGTGGGATGGACCTCTTTGGACGGGCGCATTTATTTATATATCGTCTCAAGTTTCCTTATTGATGTCCACTTATTCTGAGAACAATCTGGAATTAATTGTCCCTCTTTACGCAATTATTAGGCATTTAATATATTAATTATTTAATATACATCTGAGGCGCTACTTATACCATTTATATAAATAATTCAAGAGATCATGTTTTTTGGTAATACTTTTGATCTGTAGTGCCAGTTATTTAATATTTTTTTACGCTTATTATGGGTTTTCAGTAGCGCATACAAGGGGGCTTTCCCAGGTCCGGACCCCTCCTCAAAGTCCTTGATTTTTTTCCGATTGATTATAATCCTATGTATTTTAATTTTAACGATTAATCCTATGTATTTTATTATAGTTCGTTAAGTTTAATTAAGAATTTGTTATTAATAATTAATTTTATTATTTAACGTTGATTATTTATTCAATAATTAAAGTTTCTGTTTTTTGTTCCCCCAAATCGACAAAATTAAAATATGTTGGGCTGCGTATTGGAGCATGACAAGAGAATGGTGGATTTCCACGACCCTGCCCTCCCCCGAAAAATTTATGTGCGCGTCACTGTGGATTTTAGTTTTATTATGTTTAGTAAATTAGTTTAGTTAAATGTATTTTTTTCTCTAGGGTTTATCGGTATTGGTGGAATCGGATGAAACTTGGTCTACAGCACATCCTCAAATATGTAGAGGGTGACTCCTTTAATCTACAAGACGACAATGCAAGACCACATAAAATACGGTAAAGGGAGAGTATCCTTTGTGACCAGTCTATTGCAGGGGTGGCCAACTTTTTTGTATTGTAGATTGCATTTTCCTTTACTTAAATGTGTCACGATCGACTTGTTGTCATAAGCATTGCATAATATGTAAAGGGATGTAAAATACATTGCATGTTTCTACAATGTGGTTAGTAAGAGTTCCTCTACCAAGGAAAAGGGTTGGTAAAAAAAATGTGGGCAAACATGCATTTTAACATATGTGAAAAAAGTGCTTTTTACCATGCAGTCTATTCAGTGTCGGATGTAAAAATTAGCTTTGCGATCGACATGTTAGCCTCTTCTGGTCTATTGTATGTATGAGATCAATTTGCTCTCTGAATTTAAACTCAATTAAACCTGTTCTGGTTGTTCTAGGGATATGTATTTCTGAGCTACTTCCTCCTCTTGCAAGTTCTCAGGGTATTTTAAGTGCCTTGTGCAATAGACTTTACTGTCAATCCAGTTTATAAACACCATCATTTTCAGCATGAAACATTGATGGCATCATATTCTATACTGAAACTGATAATACATAGGTTTTATGTTTTACTTTGTGTATTTTCAAGGGATAAAATAAAGATTATAGTTTTACTAATGAAATAACTATTTAATTAATGTTTTTACTAAGCTTTATTCAATTCCAGCAAATAGCAATTCCGTAATCACAGTTTCTCTAATTTCTTAAATTTTGAAAGCCTCTGCAAATTTATATTTTAAAACATAAAATAATTAAAGATATACAATAAAAATATAAGGTATAATATTCTCCGACATTTTTCATCTCGTTACAAGGTTGCAGAACTTCCCACCTTTATGTCAAAACGAAAAGAGATTCATTTGAGATTTATGTATAGTTCAAGGTCGTCATCGGTGTTTACGTGCGTTTCGCGCCGAAAGTTACAAACCCAAGGTCACTACGTATACAGTATGCATAGTATCAGGTAATTTTAGCTGCCATTTAATCTTGGACAATCAGTCAATTTTAAAGGCGGTAAATCTAACATAAATCTGGTATTTGATTTATTAGTCTTCACATAATACATAATAAAGATTTCCAATGTTATAATTTTCTTGTTCAATATTCACTAGTTTTCGATAATTCTATGTATATGCATAGGAAATGTATAGAAATATCAAATAAAATACGAATCAACTGGTTTGATAAATCATTCAAAATTTAATTTATTAAAAATTGATTAACTTCGAAGAAAGTAAAACAAAAAAGGTGAGCTACTTGAACAATTTAAAGACTTCACAGTTATGCTTATACACTTTGGAAATAAATATATCATATGTTTACTTATTTCATCAAATCATAGTTAATTGGTTTAATTAGAACTACAACCACACAACGCGAAATTGGAGATGACAACTTGTATAGCGATCTCCCCAATACCTATCAAACTCTTCCTGTACTCGAGAGAGAGTGACTCGAATTCGACATCACAATAGGTGTAGTTGCTATGTCCCAAAACACTAGGAAATAACTACAAACACAAGAGATCAAGTTAATGATTTTATTAGACTAACCTTCCCCATGCAAGAGTTACGAAGCTGATCAACTAATTACCTAAATAATCAAACTTTAACTTGTCTGAACTATTTGTACACACTTAGTACTGTAGCTCCCACAAAATGACAGAAACTCCCGTGTTTACGATGAAGCCTTGAAGTCCACTTTCCATAAGACTTATCCGAGAATTTTCCAAGATGGGATTTACTTTAAACAGACAATAAGTGCCCAGTTTCAAACAACGAAGTACTAACTAGTTGTTAAAGTTACAATATCTGCACTACTAATTTTCATTATTTGTAGATATTGACCAGGCAGTCCCTTTGCAATGCTAACTCTTCTTTATTTTCACATTAAATATCAATAGTGTTACGACATGATAATATAAGCATACTAAGACATAAAACATAAATAAAAAAGAGCTGCTGCTATTTGCACATATTTTAGACGAACACATGGAGACAGAGAGTGCGCACATAAAGAACTCTTGCTTTTTTATACTGGCTGTGAAGGTCGCGTGACTCCTTCTAACAGAAGCCATGATTGGTGGGAAACTGGCGGGAGCGAGTTTCTGTGATGCAATCTTCTATTACGATTAAAATTCCGATCATGCGGGCAGACAAGTTAAAATAATTTAACGCGGTATTCCTGAAGGACTGGACCAGAGAATTAAAATTACTGAAAATGATATTAGAGGGAATTATATATATATCTTACCCACTCACTTATATACCTCAACCTGTATAACACATTTCCACAGTAAGAAGATGGATTTGATTGGTTTTAATTTACATTGCATTCCGAAGCAATAAGAGGGACATTAAAATGAGGTGGCAGAGTTAAATAAGTAAGACTTTAAAAGAGAGTTTTACGCCATGTTAGCTTAAGAGGGAACTTCACGAGGCAGCCCATTGCAGACTCATTGTTACATAATGAGGTTTAAAGATTTAGATGTGTTATAGCACTGGCGTAGCTAGCTCTGAGGGGGCCTGTATCAAAATTACTTCGAGGCCCTTTTTTAGATATGGAAGCCCTGTTAGTAGAAATGAATTACACATGTTGGGGCCCCTGTACCTTGCGGGTCCCGTATCACTGATACGGTGGTAGCTACGCTCCTGTGTTATATTTCGTAGATGTACCATTATCACTGAATGATCTTCGCCAGACAAAGTCATTTTTATTCAGGGCATCGCATTTAAAATCAGACACTAAAGATGACGCCTGATTTCTCACTTGTCTTTCTAAAACTACATATATAAGACATTGAAGATTTGTTATATTTGATGTCCAGCAGCTTCTTTTTTCATCAAACTTGGTTAAAATTGGTTTTAAATTCACAGGTTTTTATGTGCCAACTGTTGGTTTTGCTAAAATTGGCTAGTGTTTCAATGCATAGCGAAGATATCAATTACATATTACTGGGGAACATTACCAATAAATCTTCATATATATCCTCTTGTTAAAAAAAATTCACACAAGGAAAATAAATTTGAAGACTGACATTTAAAATCTACATAATAAATGGGGGGAAAATGAGGGTGGTGGTGGTAAAGAAATGGTGTGCATTGTAACGACCTTAAGTAGAGAAAAAATTGAAGCAATCATATAGTGAAAATAAAAAAAAAGGAATGATGAATTGAAGCAATCATATAGTGAAAATAAAAAAAGGAATGTTGAAAATCATTCACAATAATAAAAATAAATGTTATCCGTATTTGATACACACAAGGAGCGTAGCTACCGCCGTATCAATGATACGGGGCCCCAACACATGTTAGCGAAAAATCGTAAACTATTAAGAGGCCCAAAAGAAGGGCCTCAAGGAATCTTTGATACAGATCCCACTCAGGACGCCAGTGATACACACACAAAAATCACAATATTTTCATTTTATAAAAACATTACATTTGTGAGTAAAAAAAAAGATAATACATGTTAAAATTTAACATATAGTAACCTTTAACACAATCAGGATTTCTTGCATAATTAACAACCAGAGAAATATTGGATGAGACAACAGCTTAGGAAGTTGGAATCGGTCTTGAATATATAGATCCGAAAATTTAAGAAAGGAAACAAATTCTGGATATTTAAGATCGAATGACTATCTTTTGCAAAGGTCAGGAAGTACAATTTCTACAGAAAGGAATGAAAGGAGTTAGGCCGTTTCCTCATTTGGATATGAATGTTGCTCATTCGTGAGAAGAACGTACAAGACAAAATGGTTATCAGCACATGTGGAAATTATTGTTTATCAGTGTCAAAATATAAAGTAACATGACGGTTATTGGCACGATTGAATGACAAGGATGACGCGTGAGCTAGTATCTCACTCTCCAAACTTCCAAACCACTTCAACTTGAGGACTTTAAATTTCGACAGATTTTACGAGCATCAGTCCCTCTTAAAGCCGTCCATCCGGTATAGCGGTTAGTTGCGCTGAATGATGAGCGGTAGGGCCTAGATTCGAAACCCCGAGAAGACATGGATGATTGTAAATGTATAGTGCCTGTGTAGGGTAAATAGTAAATGAAAAGGGCTTCTCTAAATATTCGTAAAGCCACATGAGGTTGGGGGAAGAGAGGTGACCAGCCCCTGACCACCCCCAGGTGTCCTCCCTCAAAATTGGGGTGGAAACGAGCCAAATCGTACTGTCACCTGTATGATGCTCAAAGCTACGGCTAACGACAGGCGTCACTTAGCCCTTTGCCATGATGAATTTCGTGGGCCTCTATCTGGCCTTTGCCGATCAGGTGGCGTCAGTAACAACAACAACACACTTTTAATGTTCAGAAGCGTTGACAGATCGGTTTTTCTTTATCGATTGATTGATTTAATATTAACGTCACACTGTTCAGCTACACGAGGGCTTTGGGTGACGGACCACGTAATTTTGAACCATGGTCAAGTGACGTGGACGACACCTGAGCTGGCACCCCCCTCTCCTAACTACCACACCACACCAACGGGAGGACGTTTCAGCTCTCGACAGATTTAACGTGCATCGCTGCCCTACACGGCGGGTCTTTAGTGGTACTGGGCTCGAACTCGTCACAAGGCAAGCCACGGTCCGATACCTATACCACTCGGCTATCGCGGCCCTCTAGGTTTTTCTTTAGACAATACCTCTATTAAATTGACCCGTAATGATGAAACATCATTATTTGAGAACTATGGTCCAAGGCCGGCTCTAGTAGTTTTGCCGCCCTGGACAAAAATGGAAAATGCCGCCCCTCTCTCTAAAGATGAATTGTTCAGACACACACCTATAAAACTTGAATAATTTTTACGAAAAAAAAGGGAGAATAACAGTTATACATATTATTTTGTCTTAAAAAATACAAATTAATTCGAAATTAAGAACATAATTACCTGTTATTTTATGAAACGAGTAAAATGTAAGAGAAGGAATCGCCCATTTCAACAGGCCAATTTGTTTTAAGGTATCCGACTTCGTTCGGAACCGTGATTTTGCAAAAGCGCATAATGGATTGTTTTCATGATATTTAGTGTCACTTAGATTAGAATACATGTATAAAACTATTTGAAGGAGATTCTGACAATTTTTTTTTATTTAAATACAATATTTTTGCAAAAAATTAACTTAGAAAATCTTTTTTTAAAATGTTCTCCTTTTGTGAAAAATGCTTCTATTGTAATAATATTTTGCCTGCATATAGCTCAGACCTCTCTACAGAGGCTCAAATAGAATTTTTGAAATATATAACTTAGAAGTGGGTTTATTCATATTTTACAACACAGGGGAGCAATTTTAAGAAAAAAAAACGCCTATAATTATTTCAATTGGTGGTAACACTGAAAATAATGTGAATTTTTCAAAAATTCTACTTCAGCCTCTGTAGAGAGATCTGAGCTATATACAGGCAAAATATTATTATAATAGAAGCATTTTTTCCACAAATAGAGAACATTTTGAAAAAAGATTATTCTAAGTAATTTTTTGCCAAATATTGTAATTAAATAACTTTTTTTTGTCAAAATGTCCTTAAAACAATTTTATGCATCTATTCTAATCTGAGTGACACTAAATATCATGAAAATTATCCATTTATGCGCTTTTGCAAAATCACGGTTCCAAACGTAGTCGGATACCTTACGAGAGTCTACTGATGGTGGGGAACACAAACGTTTATTTTATCTTATAGTAACTACACTCGAGACCAAAATAATAAAACATCTCGTGTGGCTCTCTATCTACCAAAAACTTTTATTACCCCAGACCACTTTTGGATAGTTGAACCCGGACATCGTATGGGTGAAAAGAATGTCCGTTGTTATCCCGCTCCGGGCTGGGAAGAAAGTTAATAGTGAGATGTGTAAAAATATCGAATTTCATGGTTTTTCATGTACTTCCGCCTCGAACACTTCAAGTTTCAACAGAAAAGCAAACTGGCATTAAACATACAGAGAACAAAGTAAGGAAATAAGATACGTTAAATAAAATACCAAATTCTGACCCAATATTTCACAAAATATGTAAATTTCTTTGAAACAAAAATATATATATATATTTTTCTAATTCCATCCAAATGTTGTCTTTAGAATTTGCCGCCCTGGGCAGGTGTCCGGTTTGTCCGGCCCTAGAGCCGCCCCTGCATGTCATATGAGAACGATGTTTAGGTGGATTGAATATGCATTATGTAACAAAAGTTTTACATGAAAATGGGTGTCGAACTAATAACACTTCAGTTACCTGGTTAACAAGTGCCTGGAATTTAGCTAAACATTTTTTTTTTTGCCAATAGACGAAAAAATACAGTATGGAACGCATTCTGAATATCTGAAAATGTTAAAATACGCAAAAAATATTTAAAGTAGAATTTTATAAATTTTTTTATTT
Source organism: Trichonephila clavipes (assembly GCA_019973935.1). NCBI lineage: Eukaryota > Metazoa > Arthropoda > Arachnida > Araneae > Nephilidae > Trichonephila > Trichonephila clavipes. Next base: position 223,066 of record BMAU01015550.1, read on the forward strand.
CATGTGTAGAGAGAAAAATAATAATTAACGTCAATGAATTAAAATATTTTCCTAAATTTTTTTCTAAGTTAGCGATAAGTTGAGTTGAAAAGGACTGGACTTCACATGTTTTGAGGATTGTGTATCAATTTTTTTTCAAAAATGTCTTGTTGCAATTATTTTCTGCATTAAAAAAATTCTACGCACAGATACAAACCAAGTTTATCAATTAAAATGTTGAAATTTAATTAATTTTTTTATAGGAATCTTTTTTTTTTCTATCTATTATATTCCAAAAAATAAATTTTTTTTAGTGAACGCGTGATTATTCTTCCCCACACGCAAACAAATTTTATGTCGTCGTGTCGCCATCTATCGTAGGTCAGGTTAAACGTCTTGGAACGTCTTTTTTGAAAAAACCTATTTTGAATTGCTAATAACAAAAATATTAACATCTTCTCCAGGCCTATTTTTTTAATATATACTTTTATTTGTTGAAATTTAACTATTTATTCATATTATTTCATATGTGAAATTTTCATTTGCATATCCGTGCAGAAACTATAAAGTATTTATTCAGATTTGAAAACGCGAAGATAAATTTACAATTTTATTTTAAATAAATATTTTTACTTTAAATGCATTATAAACATACGAAAAATTTAGGTAAAAAATTCGATTTGCTTGAAATTTCAAATATAATATGATCTAGAAATTTTTAGTAAAAAAAGGCCTAGAATTTATAACAAATTCTAATTAAAATAAGTTTTATTTTGTTGTTTTTTACTCAATTCCAATTTTTATCTAAAGTCAAATTTTAGTAATATTTTTAATTGAAAACTTTATTTTTTATTGAATGAAACTTGCCGACAAAATTAATAAATAAAATCCGATTAAATTTGAGCTTGTGATAAATTTTGAGTGAAAAACTAACAGTTAAGCGAATGGGTGTGCTGATTCATTAACTAGTCTAAGCTGGGTGAAAGAAAACGTTCCTGCGAGCACGTTGGCTCGCAAATTGGACTACTAGGTCCAATGTTAAACAACTTACATCTAAGCGAATGGGTGTGCTGCGGCATTACTTGGTCTATTGGAGTGAAAATAAACGTCACACTATTCAGCTACGAGGGTTTTTGGCAACGGACGTCGTACTTTTGCACCATGGTCAAGTGACGAGGACGACACCTGAGCTGGTACCCCCTCTCCTAACTTTCACACCACATTAACGAGAGGACGTTTGAACCTCGACATATTTAACGTGCATCGGCCCCCTCAACACAGATTAGCTGGTTTAAGCTGGATGGAAAGAAAACTATCCTAAGCCCACTTTGGTGCGCAAAGTGAACCGCTAGGTCTAAAGGCACATCAAGAGTTCGAATCTTGAACTATGGCGTGGCAAGTATGAAAGAGGGGATGAATGCTTCGTTGATGCTCCGTATTTTACCTTTCTTGTGCCCAGCACTTAGAAATCAAAGGACTGTCACCATTTCTTGGGTAAAACACAATTTATTTGTTTATTCTTTTTGCAAATTTTTTCTTTTTCTTTTTAGAAACTTGAAATTTTTTAAAATTTTTTATAAACTTATGCGGTTTACAGAGAATTTTTGGTATTTAGATACACGCACTTTTAGAAAAGATTTTTCCTTTTTAGGTTTGCACTATAAAAATTATTTCGACACACATGCGTTTTTTCTTTTTAAATTAAATTTTATTGCCATGTTACGATGTAACGATTTTCTTTCATATAGTGTTCTTAGAAATGTTACCGTGCAAAATTTCTCGTTAAATTTTTCAATTGCGCTTCTTTTTTTAAGAAAAGTTTTCCCGTTGCCAAACATGGTAACGGAAACATTTGTTTACTTTCTGCCGAGCGCCATTTCAAATGGTGCGTGCTTACAAATTAAAAAGAAAAAGTAAAAGTGAATACTTTTAGATAGTTTTCAGTTTTAAAAACAAACAAAAAATCCGACTAGGTTGAAAAGGTACTTTTTAGTTGTTAGGGTCATAAAAAAAATAAAGATAAGTACTGAGGAAGGGAAAAAAATATAAAACTGGAGAATCTTAAGTTGTCTTTCTAATATTAACTTTATCTAACTTGTGAAAATATTTTTTAAATCTGTTTTTTGAAGAATGAAATTTTCGCTGTACAATTTGTGCACTAAAAATGAGATATTTTCTAAACAGTCTAATAAAATTTATAACACTTATGCAATAAGCTCTTTAAATTGTAACAAAATACGCAGGTTTTAACATACATATATTTAATCCTATTTTGCAGCGATTTTTAGCTTAGAACATAAAGTAATTTTGGCGAAAAACCATTCATGTCAAATTTGAATGTGTGTGCTTATAATATTTATTTCTTAAAATATTTTTATACACCTTATGGTTTGCGACACTTCAGATGGATTAAGGCAGTTTTCGGTAAAAGTACGGGAGTTTGAACTAAACGCGAAGCACATTTTCAGACAGAAAAACGACCCAATTTCCATGGAAATTTGCAATATTATAACTCGTACCTCTGTTTTAACAATATAGTGTTTTAAAAAATTTCAAAATATTCCGTGAATACTTTCTTTTTTGTTTAAATACATGAAGGCAAAGCCTATTTAACATTACGGCATAGTATAAAAAATGCGAAACACATTTTATACCAGAAAAAATGAATCAACTCGGTTAAAAATGGGAAGTAAGGTAAAAAATGCTGCTCTTTAAAGGATAGTGAAGCCAGAATATCATATTAATTTTCCATTTCTTTTATATCTGAAAAAATGTTCCAAATTCGGATCGTATTCTTTAACATTGACCGAAAACAGCCTTAAGTACCGTAAAATCTGGCGTATACCGGGCACTTTTAGCACAAAAAAATAAGATCAAAATTTACGGGGGCGCGTTATACGCCGGGTAAGAAAACGAGAGCTTTAAAAATATAGAAAAGATGAGCATATATATAGAAAAAAATAAGACTTCTACATGAATCGAAATACTGTTACTTTAAAAAAAATTGTATTCCTTATGAACTTAAAAAGAATTAGAGTTCGTGAACTATACTATTTTTTTTCTAAGACTTGAAATAATACCTTGAATAAATGACTTCAAAACATAAGAGTATTGAGCATTACATTTCAGGTTTTTTCGTAAAAATAAATCCGGCGTATAACGCGCACCCTTTACGGTATATCAATAAAATTAAATTAACATTATGCCCAACGCATTTTTATTTATGCTGTTTTCCTTAAAAAGGAAAATTTTGAAAAAATTTTTATAAAAATATTTTTTTTAAAAAAAAGTTGATATACGTTACATATTTAATTATGGCTCTTTAATCTTATTACGTTCTTTAAAAAGCAATAAAATTCTTCTGAAAATCAATTTCCGAAAATTGGTCTCTAAACCTGTTTGGATGCCTTAACGAAAAGGAAATTCAATTTTTAAAACTGCTGTTAGCACATAAATAATGGAATTATGATTTATATTTGTAATAAATACATGAAACAAGTACAACACACTCTTTTCTTCCTAATTATATGTTAATTAAATGTTCATTTACCACAAATTTTGCAATATTTTATTCATATCATTTATAATATGGTGGTCTTTTAAGACAGCCTCTTCAAGTAATTCAGCTTAGCGGCGTAAAGGAAAATTTTAGGCTCCCTGAAAAAAAAAATCAGGTTTTGCCCCTCCCCCTCCCAAGCTGGATCTTAGAAATGATTGCAAAACCATACATATTTGGGGACTATCAGGCCTTAGGCCCCCTAGAATCCTGCTCCCCTCCGCGATGAGGGATGTATCTAATGCCGCTGATTCAGCTAAATCAATGATTCCTAAAGTGGACTCTATCGACCTCCAGGAGTCGATGATGATCTTCAAGGGGTCCATACGAATGGAAAAAAATTGGGGGCAATGAAGTGTAAATATGGGGGGGGTCTACGATAGCGGCTTTCATTTAAGAAGGACGTGATTTGATTTTAGCTTTAAATGAATGGAACAATCCCCATATGCATAGATGTTATCTATTTTTACTTACGTAATATTTTATAATATTAAAACATATCAATGTGCACAGTTAAAATTCAAGAGTAAACAAATATATCTACTTATATGAGGCTATCTATACACAAACCGCTGAACACCGAAACGTACTGAAGCTACCAAAAGATGGGAAATATTCCGAGGAATTCATTTTGATCATTTAGATTCCAAAATTACTATTAGTTAAAAAGATATTAATGAAAAACCTTAAAATATATATATGAATGATTGGGCTAACTTGTAATGCCCTCTACTTTAACTTAAAAATCAAACCCTAAACTTTTTTTTTCAAGAAAATACGCATTTTGCAAATTACGCATTTGCAAATTACATTTATAAGACCTTTAAAATTAACCCTTTGACCAGAACATCCGTCTCTCAGACAGGAATGATTGGTTTTGATGCCTGCAGATAACCGAGCGGTGTGATTTTGGGGGTATTGATTGATTGATTGATTGAATATTAGCGTCGCACTGTTCAGCTACACGAGGGCTTTTGGCGACGGACCACGTAATTTTGAACCATGGTCAAGTGACGTGGACTACACCTGAGCTGGCACCCCCTCTCCTAACTACCAACCACACCAACGGGAGGACGTTTCAGCTCTCGACAGATTTAACGTGCATCGCTGCCCTACACGGCGGGTCTTTAGTGGTACTGCGCTCGAACCCGTGACAAAGCAAGCCACAGATACCACTCGGCTACCGCGGCCACGTGATTTTTTGGGGTAGGCTACCTTGACATCTTCAGTTGGACTCTACTGTAGTGTTTCCTCCCTTCACCAGGAGGCGCACTATGCTCCCCTCCGGTAAGAATGTGTTTTTTTATATAAGTAAAGAGAGAGGGAGAGAGTTTCTCGGCACCGGCGTGTTAGGTCGGAGGCCATTTTGAAACATTACCCGCATGGGTACTTTAATTTTAAAATTTACATGTTTATATTGAATAAAAGTGCTGTCCGTATCACATTGGCGCAGTCGACAGGATATAGAACGCCTGAGGGAGTCAAGACGTCAAAAGGAACCACGAGGTAGGCAACCCTTTTGTATCGTTTTGAGCGAATTCAGCAAGGTTTTTTTTATTTCTTTCTAAATTTTCTGGGTTAATTCATTTGGTATAATTCTTTCTTTCTAAGCATGTTTCGCGGATCTAGAAAGGAAGAATTAATATTAATTGCGGAGGAATTGGGTAAGGAAATAACCCCAGAAATGAGAATGATAGATTTGAAAAATTTAATTTTAGATAGCGACAAATATAAAAACAATAAAGAGTTTATTGATGACTATGTAGATTCGATTATTTCGGACAGAAAATCAAAGGAAGAGCAAGCGCGTGTAACGGCAGAATCGCGACTTGAGTTTGAAAAAATAAATCTGGCAAAGGAAGAGCAAGCGCGTGTAACGGCAGAATCGCGACTTGAGTTTGAAAAAATAAATCTGGAAAAAGTTAAACTGGAAATAGAATTGGGAAAAATAAATTTAGAAAGGGCAAAATTGGAAAGTCAAAGGGATAGCAATGAGTTGCAGCGTACAAATCCCGAAACAAAGCAAACTTCGATAGAAAATTTTGTTCTAAGTGTTCGTACTTTAACTCTTCCGATTCCTAAGAAACAAGAGGGGTGGAATTTATTTTTCTCTTCTTTAGAACGTTCATTTAAAACCAAAAATGTGCCGGATGAATTTAAAGGAGAGATTCTTTTAAATTTGCTAGGAGAAAAGGCCGAAAATATTTTGGTTTATGTAAAAGACGAAGAAATAAGCGACTATAATAAATTAAAAAGTTTAGTTCTAAGAGAATTTGAGCCAACACCTTTAATTTGCTTGCAAAATTTTCAAAAAGCGAAACGAATGCCAAATGAAACGCATGTTCAGTTGGCATCTCGTTTGTTAACGAATTGGGATCAATACTGTAATTTGAGAAATGTAAATGATTTTAATTCTTTAAAGGAGTTAATTGTTAGCGATAAACTATATGAAACATTAGATAATGAAACTGCCGTTCATATAAATATAAAACAGGAGCAAAATTGGTTCAAACCAATTCAAATGGGAAAAGAGTGTGACATGTTTTATGCTTGTAAAGGAAAATCATTTTCGGAGTTTACACATAGAGCATGTCATAATCAGAATGACTCACGAAAGGATTTTAAATATATCCCTCCTAACGCGAGACGGGAAGTAATAAATCTCAATTCGAAAGAAAACAAATTTATTAACTCAAAACAAAGTAGGTTAAATAAAAAAATAGAATGCTACATTTGCGGTGAAAACCATTTAGCTCGAGATTGTAATAGAAAGTATTCTAAATTAAAAAATGAGAAAAAAGAGACTTCTCAAGTGCAATATGTACAACCGAAAGTTGACCTTGAGCCTTTGAAATATATAATTGTTTATATTAACGGGAAAGCAATAAATTGTGTTTTGGATAGCGGAACCCAGATTTTTATATGCAATTCCGATACCTTTCCAGATAGCTCTAATGATGAATTCGGAAGAAAATGTAGAAGCAAAACTAATTAAAACCGCTATAGCTCTTGATAATAATTCTTTGAATCATCCAATGGATTGCTTGGTAGCGATCACAGATAAATTAAATGCTGATGCTTTAATACCTCCTGCTTTATATGAGTCTGTGTTCAATAAATGACAAAAATAATAAAAAGGAAAATGAGATTTTTGCCGAATCGGCTGGTAGTTCTATTACGTTTTCAAATGATGAAAATGAAGCAGAGTGTGGGAAAGATATATTTTATGTTGAGAGTGACTCAGATAACATAAATTTTAATTCGGATTACACTAAAATGAAAGATGAGCAGAATACTTGTGATTCTCTTGAAAAGGTTCGTGCAGAGTTAAAATTAAACAAAGGAAATTTTTTATTAATTGATGGATTAATTTATCACAGGGATAAAATTCTAAATGAACCAGTTATGCAATTAGTTTTACCGCGTTGCAGAATAGATAAGGTAATGAAACTAGCCCATGAGTCAGTTTTTGGAGGTCATATGGGGGTTAAGAAAACAAAAGAGAGGATAAAATATAATTTCTTTTGGCCAAATATGTCTGGCGAAATTGCTGAATTCGTCCAGACATGCAAAGGGTGTCAGCTTCGGAAGCCTGAGAAAATTGGAGATAGAGCTCCCATTACACCTATTGTCCGTCCTGAACTTCCCTTTGAGATTGTTAACATAGACGTGATCGGACCTATTCAACCGCCATCTGGTAGAGGGCATAAATACGTTCTTTGTATGATGGATCAACATACACGTTGGCCTGAAGCAGTACCACTTAGATCCCTAACAGCCAAAAATGCATGTGACTCTATTACAAATATTTTCGAGGACTGGAATTCTGAGTATAATTGCCAGTGATCAAGGCACAAACTTCAAGTCGGCTTTAACCCAAGAATTTACGAAAATGATTGGATCTAGTCCTAGGTTTTCCTGTCCTGGCTACCCGGCCAGCAACGGACTAGTTGAAAGATGGAATAAGGTATTGAAGGACATGATTCATCACGTTATTCGTGAAGATCCACGAAGCTGGGATCGACAATTACCTTTTCTGTTGTTTGCATACCGTGAAGTACCGAACACTACCACTGGTGTATCACCATTTAGGTTACTTTATGGCAGAGAAGCTCGAGGGCCGTTAGCCATTCTTAAATCATCCTGGGCAGGCGAAATACATCTTCCGACGAACATTTCCCAGTCAGCTGCTGATTACCTTCAGGAAATGAAGATAAATATGGAAAAGGCTGCTGAGAGTGCCTCTTTAACTGCTGCTCAGAAACAAAAGGGGCTTATGGAGATTACTTCAACAAGAGGTCATCTGTGAAGAATTTTAGCATCGGAGAACAAGTTGTTTTGCTGATACCAGATTCTAGTAATAAGATCTATGCGAGATGGACTGGACCTGGAGAGATAATTCAACACCATCCACCCCATTCGTATAAAGTTAAACTGTCCGATGGAACTGTAAGACATGTTCACATGAATAAGATGAGGAAGTATCATCCTCGAGCACTTGCAGTTGGTGTCATTTTTGAAGGTGACCACGAATTCGGAGAAATCCATCCCAGTCCTAATTTATCGAGGTCCACATCTGAAAGAGTTCTACATGAAATCAATCTGAATCATCTGAAGGAGAGTGAGAGGGAACAAGTGCTAGCGATTGTTCTAAAACACCAAACACTATTCACAAGTGATGTGAAAATAGCCAAAGTAGGGACTCATCGAATTCGCTTAAAACCGAACATTGAACGTAAAAAGCCGTTCGTATATATATATATATATATATATATATATATATATATATATATATATATATATATATATATATATATATATATATATATCGCATACCAGAGTCCTTGAAGATTAAAGTTGATGAGCAGATAGAGGAGCTTTTGCGACTTGATTTAATTGAAGAATCTGACGCAGAAATAGCCTATCCAATTGTTTGCGTTAACAAGAAAGATGGTACCCTACGACTTTGCGTTGACTTCAGAGCTCTGAACTTGGAGAGTGTGTCTGATGATTTTTTCCGATGGAAGATGCAGTGGAGCTCATACATTCTATTGGAAGAGCCAATATCATCACAACGTTAGATCTCTTGAAGGGGTATTGGGCTATACCCATGGCTGAAGACAGCAAAAATGTTACATCTTTCAAGTCTCATCGGCAACAGTACCGTTTCAAGGTGATGAGTTTTGGTTTGAAAAATGCCTCTGCCACATTTCAGCGTAAAATGAACAAAGCATTATCGTGTTACAGAGAATTTTCACGTGCCTACATCGACGGCATTGCAATCTTCTCCAAAAATTGGGAAGAACATCTTCTTCATCTGGATACTATTTTAACGAAACTTTCAGAGTTAAATTTCACTGTGAACCTCGAAAAGTGCCTTTGGAAAAGCTCAAATTAAATATTTGGGTCATATTATCGGTTCTGGTAAGCACGACCCAGATCCCGAAAAGACTGCAGTTATCAACAACTTACCAGTGCCTAAAACGAAGAAGGAGCTTCGTAGTGTACTTGGACTGTGTAATTACTATCGTGAGTATATTCCTAAATATTCAGAACTTGTGTATCCATTGACGGAACTCACCAAAAAGAGAGTACCTGATTCCATCCCATGGACTGAGAAACATGATTCCTCATTTCATCTTCTAAAAAAGGCTTTAGTGGAAGCACCTTCGCTGTACTCTCCAGTTCCTGATAAACCGTATACCATTCATTCAGATGCATCGAAAATTGGCATAGCTGCTTGCCTGTCACAAAAATGTGGTGATAAGTGTTACCCAATTGCTTATGCAAGTCAAAAATTAAGCAAGACCCAACAGTCATGGTCAACTATTGAACGAGAGGCATTTGCGATTGTGTGGAACTTAAAAAAGTTCGAAGTGTGGGTATTTGGGACTGAAATTGAATTTTATACTGATCATAACCCTTTACCCTACTTAACAAAAAGTGCACCACAATCTGCGAAGCTACAAAGATGGGCTTTTGCACTACAAAGGTTCAATGTGACAATCAATCATTGTCCTGGTGTGAAAATGCCTCATGCTGATGCACTCTCACGATTAGTGTAACAAATGTGCTTTTCAATTTTAAAAAGAAAACTTTAGATTTAGTGAATAATTATTTTCTTTATCTTATTTTGTGTATCTCATTATATTATTTGTGTGTCTATTTACATTTAAAAATGCTAGTGTTTCTTTTCGAGTAACAGTTTTTTTACATTAATGTTTATTATGTGAATTCCTTAAATTTCAATTTTCTTGATTATTATGGTATAATTAATCATATCAAAATTGTATTCTCAATTTAGTTGTGTAATTTGTTATGTATACTTATTTTTCATATTTTTTTAAGTGTGTGGTAATGCTAATTACTTGTATTTTAGTGTATTTTATGAATGTATATTATTTTATGCTTTATAATCAGATTGAGTATCATGTGTGACACATCAATCTTGTGTGGGGGGTGTAGTGTTTCCTCCCTTCACCAGGAGGCGCACTATGCTCCCCTCCGGTAAGAATGTGTTTTTTTATATAAGTAAAGAGAGAGGGAGAGAGTTTCTCGGCACCGGCGCGTTAGGTCGGAGGCCATTTTGAAACATTACCCGCGTGGGTACTTTAATTTTAAAATTTACATGTTTATATTGAATAAAAGTGCTGTCCGTATCACATATACCCAGTAAGAGGATCACGTGGTGGTACATGTCGATTTTTTTCAACTCACGATATGTGCATTTTTCTTATCTATAACCGTCTATCACACGGCTATTCCTACAGTTTTTAAGTGTTTGGTATTATTTTTAATTACTTTTACATGAATATAAATAATTTTTAATCGGTTATTATAAAAATACTAGGCCCAATTCTAGTGATACAAATATATTGGGCTTGATTTAATCTCACACATCTTTTTTGAGCCATACTCCAATTTCATGAACTATAAGAACATTTAAAACAGTCCTCAAGGTAATAAAATTAAAAAAAAATATATACATACCCGTCTGTGAGACGACTGTTTCTCAGTGCGGCAAAAAAAATTGATGTCCCGGTCAGAGGGTTAATGATTAATCTTTGTATGCTCTATATCATGCAGATACCCTGAAGGACGGCACTTGGAAAGATTTCCAGCATTTCCGTCAATTTTAAAACTGGCATACTTCAATTTATATCGAAATCAGACAAAAAATAATTCTGAAATCGGACAGGCTCTTTTTTCCGCCAGGATAAGGTAAATTTTTTTTTCTTTTAAACAAAATAGCGAATTTTTAACGCATTTTTTTTTCAATTTTTTAATAAAATGAGTAAATATTGATGAGTTTTCACGGACAGAATGTTTCAATCACTTTGTATTTCATTTTTAACGTAATGATCCCTTCAGCCGTTCTGAAAAATTGAATGCTGTGCTCTCTTAGACCCCATAATTTAAAAAATGGGATTCCCAAGACATTTTTTTCTGACTATTTTTCGAAAATTACTCAAAATTCGATTTAAACATTTAATAATTTAGGAAATTTCTGAAAATAATTACAGGAAAATTTTTCCCCGTATATCAAACCTTATTTTCCGTGTTTTGATTGAAGATTGAAAAATTTACTATTATAGAAATCTGCTAGCAATGTTTACAGGAATAACAATGTATATATTTGCCACACACTGCGTCATCCACCAACATTTAGTTGCTAGAAATCGGAATGGTAGATTGAAGGAATCACTTCAAGCAGTCCTTAATGCAGTTACTCAATTCGAAACACGTTGAATACGTGGTCGTGTAAAAAAAAATTTTGAGGGCTCAGTGACGTAACGTACTCCCCCCCGCACCTGACTTTGCACGGAGGCCCTAAAATTCTACGTTACGTCACTGCGACAGCTTTCATCACTAAATCCTCTTTACACAGCCCTCGAAAGACTTGTGTTTGACAAGACTTATTGTTGCACCTTTTGAGACTGATTCAGAGTACAGGGATTTAAAAATCCAGTTTTAACAGAAGGTTTAATCAAGCAGAAACCAGATTTCTCCTATTTAACAGATTTGTTTACTAAATTTGATGATGTTAACTTGCAATTACAAGACACCAGTCTAAATTTGGTTTAAAAAAGTCAATTTCAGCATTTCTTGCCTGAAGTTAATGAACCATAACATATTGGACGTCATGAATTTTCCCAGTTTCTCAATTTGTCAGAAGCTAACTGCCAGGAAGGTGACGTTTCAACCTACGTTTAATGTTTAAATGCCCTCTATTCAGATTTTGAAACTAGTTTGAGAATGTTTTACTATGTTAATACCAAAATGGACAATCAATCTATATGGGGATTTTAAAAAACAAATGCCATATTACAAGAGGAAGTGATCAGAACAGGCACTAACAAAGATTTCTTACAGTTTAGAGAAACGGATGTAAGTATTTTGGCTTTAAAAAGACATATCTGTTACTTATCCCGAATTATGGAGCATCGCAAAAAGTTTTTAATAACTAATAGTAGAAAGAAGTTTCAAAGTGGTTGCCAAAAAAAAAAAACGCTACTATAACCGAGGAGATTTGATGTAAAGCCTAACTAAATTGATGGCAAATGTTGAAAATTTGCAGTTCAAGCATCAGTTTCATTCCTTCCATCAAAAGCATTTTTTTTGCTAGTTTATTTGATGTAATAGATACTAAATTTTAATTTTAATTTAATTAAAAAATTAACACGTGTGTCTTAAATTGTTCCTACTACAGTTAGAAATTTAAATCTTTTAAAGTATAGCATTATATATATATATATATATCATCTGTCAAAAACACATTAGAAGTTGATGAATTCTCACAAATTCAATACTAGGTAAGCAGGGGTCTACACAAAACATGCACACTTGTCAAGGGGTTTATGAGACGAAAAAATAGGGGTACCTTCAAGCTAAATGATCAAAGCTAAATATATTTCTAAGCCAATTACAATGATATTAATGGTTATCAGGATTAATGTCGACCTTTCGAATAGTTGTACTGCTTGTAACATTTCCTGACAAAACTATTTTCAAACAGGCATTTCGAATTCTTGGTCTTATTTCAGTGAAGCAAATGTAACACTAATTAAACAATCAAAAATAGAAAATAGTTTTAATACTTTTACTTTTAAAGGCAATTTTTCTAATTAATTTAAGATGATTTGGCGAATCCACTTAATAATCAACAAAATTTTTAAGAAAATAAATTTAAAATCACATAATTTTAAAATTTCATGAAAATAATCTGCATTTAAGTTCCTCGCAAAATTTGTGAGTCCATTACTTAAAAAATTTCAATACATTTTATTCATTTTAATATAGCAATTAGTTTTAAATAATTTCAATAGATGGCAGCAGTATCGCATAAACACATTTTTTTTTTAAAAATAAAGAAAGGACAAAAAAGCAGAGAGGAAGATACGGACCCAAAAATCGGAATTTTACGACCGAGTTTAGCAAGTACTGTTATTGAGAGAAAGAAGTATTTGGAATTGTTTTAAAAAAATGCCCTATAACTCAAGTCCGGTAATACCTCAGAAATAAATATTCGCAACATCAGGTTTATTTTTTATTCTCATCTTGAAAATGTAAAATTTGTTATGAAAGTAAGGAAAGTAAAAATTTCAAAAAATTATTTTTCCTTTTTAAATAAAGTGATATTTTTAATTGCAAATCCCCTATTTAACGAATTCGATTTCTAAGCTAATTAACTAAAAGCTCAGCTGTATTTATATTAAAAAGGACCTACAATTTTCATCCGGTTAAGATTTATTAACTGATAATTAGGTAAGATTAATTGTGAATTAACTATTATATAATATTAAGTTTATTTCACAAATAATTAACAAATATACCAAGAATAATTGAATACATACAAAAATAAACAGGGTTATACTATTTCTTCGAATTTACGAGGGCTTGTCATTTATATTTTAGACCATTTTAAAAATGTCATGAAATTAAATTTACCCGAAAGATGTATCATTTTTTACAATTGCTTAACAATTGGAAATAGAATGTATTTATACCAGATAATTTTATTATCCACGGAAAAAATTTTTCAGCATCCTTTTTTTGTTGATTTATGCCAAGAAATAGTCACGGTACTGTAATTTAGAAGATGGCAACTACAATAGCAAAATGTTTGAGTGAAAAGCATTGCATTTTTATTGCACATTAAAATATTTAGACGTAATTTCTTTGTAGTTTTTTGATTATTAGTCTTTTAAAATAATAGTTGTATTGTTTTAAAATTTTTTTACATGTTATTCCATTAAGAACAAGTTGCAGATACCATAAAAAAATTACAATTCTGATATATTAATTTTTATCAGTCGGAAACATCGAATTTTATTTATAGAAAATTGCAGATGTACGAACTCTTCTGTGGGCCCCTGTATATGACTTTTAAAGAAAAATATGTGTTATATTTTTCGCATCTCAGCATGCGATCATCTACGGATGTTTGTATAGATAAATCAAAATCATAAAATATTAGGCAAATGCGATTTTGATAATGCATAACAATGCCAGTACGCCATTCTCTGCTCACCTTTTGTATCGCGCGCACGTGTACATGTTGGTTAATTGTATCAACTCACAGTGTACCAATTAAAAAAAAGAATAACATCTTCTAAATTTTGATAGAATTCATTTTTCGCTTATGATATAATTTTATTTTTAGTACAAATAAGAATACAAAAAAATATAATTATTAATTCGAAACCGAACACAAACCCGTTATTTTGAGTGGAAAGAAAATCGGAACCGAATCAATATATTTTTTTAGTAGAATCGGAACGAAAAAAATTACGGTTCGAAGCTGTGGTGAGAACGACTAATTTAATTCCAAATGTAAAAATGATAAATCTTTAACTCTCGCGCATTTTCATCCAACTCTACTTTTCATTATTTTTCATTTTTTTTTTGAGGCCGTGGGTAGCCTAGTGATTAGAGCACCGGACTCCGGACCGGAAGGCCTGGGTTCTATGCCCGTACCGCCAAATACCCTCCGAGTACACACGGAGTACGTGCTCGTTAAATTAGTGGGTCCGAAAGTCTTGTGGGCTGAATCACGAGTGCGGGAAACTGGAGAATATTTCCCTGCCGTTCAGTTCCATACCTAAATTGTGGAGGTGGAGATAGATGGTGGCGCCATCTATCGTAATGTTCTATCGTCCCTTCGGGAATTTCACCGAGCTAAATCGTACTGTCACCTGTATGGTGCTCAAGGCCAGGGCCAACGACAGGCGTACATTTAGCTGATTGCCAAGATGAATTTCGTGGGCCTCAATCTGACTATGTCAGAAAGGTGGTATTTTTTTTTAAGAAAAAGTCGGACTATCAATGTGTGATTTTAGAGTACCTTATTTTTTCTTCTTCAAACTACTGTAATATATCAAATTTATATTCGTATGTTATGTATTCTTTGTCCCTTTTTGATTTAGATTTCTTTGTTGTTTATTTAGTTGACGTCATACTTTTGGCTCTCGAGAAAGCTACTCTTTTGAAGAATAGGTTTATTGTCGATATTTTTGAACCACTTTGAAAGGTGAATTGGTACTAAATTTGCACATGGAGTGTTTAATGTCAATGTCAAAAGTTGAAAATTTTACTCTGAAATCACCCGTCAAAATTTGTAACTTTTGTTCATTTTGAATTTTATCATTTTATTATCAAATTTTCACGAAAGGCCTGTGAAAACTTGGGAACATATTAAATTGTTTAAAAATTTACTCAAGAAAACGATATTACTGATTACTATTTAGATTATTATACTATTACTGATTATTCTTACTACCGCATACCATTTAGAAAACTTCTCTTGAAAAAAATACATTCTTATACCAATTAGTTCCAGAACCAAATCCTTTGCAATGAAATGAACGCTATTAAAATTCGTGAAATATTACGGCATTTGTGTCTCGGGAGAAAAAAATCGGGATAATCAAACTTTTTGTAGGAATAGTAATTCAAAGAACGACTGACAAAAATAGAAATAATTATATGTATTAAATTGTAACTGAGCATTTTTTTATAAACAGTTTTCAGATTTTTTTCATACATAATATTATAAATTAAAAATAAACTTAATATTTTTTATGAAGCCTAAATAGCAAAAATGTTCGTGCATCGTGCTTCAACACCACAGGTCCGATGGTCAAATCCCGGGATGAGCAAGGTTGAATCAGCCTTCATCCCTTCAGTGGGTCGATAAATGAGTACCAAACTTACTGGAGGTTTCATGTATGCATTTTTTTGAAGAAAAGGTTTTTTGTGCTGTCCTCTTTGTTGCAGCTCCCCACCAGGTGGCGCTACAGCATATCAAGTTCTTCACCATTTAATCAATGGCCAAGTTACCAACATGGTCGCCAAAAATGATGTCAACTTGGCTCTATCGCCAATATTTCGCTATGTTTCCACTGAATCACCATTATAATGTAAGGAACGGCGTTGCTTGCGAATATTACAATTTTAACATAAAATAAATACAACAGAAAGTAATATTAACGCATTACATATCCAGATATAAATTACTTATACTATTTTAAGCCTTCATTACACAAAATTTGTAACAATGTGCTTCTATTGCTGAGCAGAGCTCAGCTTAGGATGGTGTTTTCAAAAATAGACCCAAAAGGGAGTTACGGGGGCATTATAAATTTAAAAAAAATCCTTTTTATCACCTATTAGACCTTCTTCTTTATAAGCGTAACAACTTGTTACAGGTCTTGGCTGCCTCCACAGCTCGCTTCCTCCAATTCCAACGATACGCAGAAACTCTCTGCCAGTTTTTAATATTTAGAGTTTTTAAGTCATTTTCAACATCATCTATCCACCTTGTTGGTGGTCTTCCTCTTGCTCGAGATCCCATAGGATTCTTAAATGTGTAAGCTTTGGTCTGGTTGTTTTCAGGGCTTCTCCAGATGTGGCCGAGCCATCTCAATCTGTTACTTCGGATGACTTGAGTAACTTGAGGTTCTTTGTAAAGCCTATATAGCTCGAAATTATATCTAGTACGCTAACATCCTTGATCTTTAACAGGCCCAAATATAGTTCTCAGTGCTTTTCTTTCGAAAGTTTCCAGGGCCGCGGTAGCCGAGTGGTATAGGCATCGGATCGTGTCTGGCTTTGTCATGAGTTCGAGCCCAGTACCACTAAAGACCCGCCGTGTAGGGCAGCGATGCACGCTAAATCTGTCGAGAGCTGAAACGTCCTCCCGTTGGTGTGGTAGTTAGGAGAGGGGGTGCCAGCTCAGGTGTCGTCCACGTCACTTGACCATGGTTCAAAATTACGTGGTCCGTCGCCAAAAGCCCTCGTGCAGCTGAACAGTGCGACGTTAATCTTCATTCACTCACTCGAAAGTTTCCAGAGCTCGTATAGTCTCCAAATTTTTAGTCCAGGTTTCGCTAGCATACAGCAACACAGGCAAAATTAATGTCTTATATAATCTTAACTTTGTTTTTCCGCTGATAAATTTCGATCTTAATTGCTTCTTTAGTCCAAAAAAAAAAAACATTTGTTAGCCGATTTTATACGGTTGTTTATTTCAGCTTATTTTGGTCATTAATAATGGTTCCGAGGTATTTGAACTCACTAACCCTTTCGAAAGAATGACCGTTTAACAAAAAGAGGTGTTGTATTAGACCTACAGACTTAAAATTAATCAAATGTGATTTTTTGGTCAGCTGAGATATGCAAAGAACATTTTTTTTGTTTTATTTCCAATTCACTTAAAATTAACTCATTAAAAACTTCTTTATTCTTCAGTCTGAATTGTTTAATTTTGCAATTCACCCGTGCGAATAACGGGTATACCAGCTAGTATATATATATATATATATATATATATATATATATATATATATATATATATATATATATATATATATATAAATTGACACTTTTCTAAGTTAAAATCATTTGAAGATGTACCTATCTGGTTTAATATTAATCATGTATATGATTTTCCTCTTTTAATTAAAAATAAAATCTAATAGTTTTCTATTCTTTTTCAACTCCCCCTCACGTGTACCCCAACAACAACAAACAATAATATTTCAACAATTACGAGCAATGCAATTTCGCATTAAAACAGTAGGCATTAAATCTTATTCTTTTAAAGCGAAAATTCTCGAAAGAAAAATAAAACCCGTCACACGTGTGAACGAATTATTTCATTGACATTAAACAATTAATCATGCGATAAACGAAGAAAATAGTCTTAATTATCAGGTTCATGGTTAACATTGCTAGTAGGTATTGCAATATTATCTCTCAAGGAAAGGTTGCAACAGCGAATATGGAAGGGAATAACTTATACAGAAATGCAGCAGCTTCCTGGAAGACATGTGTGGGAAAAATCGGATTTCATACTTTAACAGTAAGTTGAACGCGTGTTTTGATTTTCAGGGTCATAAAAGAAAGAATCGACAATTTTGCATTTACTGTTGCAATACAAACCAAAGATTCTTTTCACTCAGTAAAGAACTTTTTAATCCAACTACCCTAAAATCATGATTTTTTTAAAAAAAATTGACGAATTTTTTTATGACTTTATTTTATAGGCCATCTTATTAACTTTATAAAAATACCAAGATTTTTATTTTCCATTCACTAGAACAAAAACTACAAGGGAAAATTAAAAAAGATGCCATAAGATGTCAAACTTTAAAATGCGTTTAACTTGAAATGTGTTTTTTCTCTCGAAAAGCTCAAAACGGGGACAACGATTGCTCAAAAGTTTTGAAAATAATTAAGTGAAATTCTTTTGTGTATGTTCTGTATAACAGTAGAAGTGTTTTAACCTTCAGATTTATCAATCACTTTTTTATTACAAAATTTACAGTTCTTTAGGTGAATATAATCACTGTTTTTTTAAGCAATTTTATATATTAGCTAGGAGAAAGTGTTCTAGTTTTTGTAAAAATTAAAATATCTCTTATCCTGAAGGTGATTTCAAAAAGGAATAGCAAAGTATAATACATCAACATTGAAAAATTGAGAATTTGTTCATTTACTATTTATCTCGCTTATGTAATTTTTTGTTAATTTTTACCCATTTTTTCCCATTTCAGTAGTAATAATTTATTTTTCTTTCTTAAAATGTACTAAATAAATCTAAAAACCACAAAAAGAAAAAAAAATCTCCATATCTCCATTTTTTTTAAAAAAAAGTGATCGCAAGTATGAGTTCCAAATCGTGATTTTGAAAAAGTGTACAATTGAATTTTTTTTTAATATTTGGTTGTCACATGAATTGGAATATACATGTAAATAATATTCTTAAATAATTCTATAAGAAAAAAAATATTGAAATGTAATTTTTTGGCAAACAAAATGAAGAAAAATGGCATAGTTTCAAAACTAATTTCATTTATAGATAATGCTTCAATAATAATATTTTGCTTATATGTAGCTAAGACCTCTCTTCTTTCAGAGCCTGTACTAGAATTTTAAAAAAATTCACGTTATTTTTGAAGAATTAGTACCAAATGAAATAATAACCTGTGTTCTTTGTTAAAACTTCCCTATTATAACGCATAAAAATATATGACTAAATTCACTTCTAAATTATATATTTCAAAAATTTTATATTTCAAACTCTGCACCTATAGGTCAGCTATATATAAGAAATACATCATTATTATAGAAGCATTTTTCATAAAAGGAAAATGTTTTGAAAATATTTCATTCTGTCTTCCTTTTTTGCAAAAAAAAAATGTATTTAAATAATTTTTTTTCTGTAATAATATTCGTAAAATAATTTTAAATACATATTATATTTCAGGTGACATCAAAAAATCACTTATACACCTTTTTTTTTTAAAAAAAATTAAGGTTTTGAACGCAGTCTAATACCTTAAAATGTACAACAGTTGATACGGAGAATGGAATAAAATATACTCATAAAATCAATGTATTATTCTTGTGGTAAATTTTACTAGAAAACTCGCGATGTACGAATTTTTACATTTCTTTTTGATGAAGTTCAGTGTTCGTAGTAAAAGCAAAATTAAATAATGATCTAAAAAGCAGATGCGTAGCTACCACCGTATCAATACGCGGCCCCCAAGCTGCTGGGGCCCCAACATATGTAAGTAAAACTCGTGAAATGTTAGCAATAGTCCCATTAACAAAGCTCCCATTTAAAAAAGAGGGCATCCCAAAGATTTTTGCCCACTTGGGACTAGACTACGCCAATGCTGAAAAGGAAGTTAAGAAGTTAAAAGTGAATAACGACTCGGAAAGTTCCAAAAGAGTGAAATCAAAATTAGTCAAAATTTCGTACTCAGTGTTTGATGGCTGAATGAAGACGAACTTTCCTATTTTCTCAATCTTGATTGGTAACCTTTACAGGACCATAAGGTTGCGAAGAGTAAATATTAGTA
The DNA here is from genome assembly GCA_019973935.1 of Trichonephila clavipes. Classification (NCBI taxonomy): domain Eukaryota; kingdom Metazoa; phylum Arthropoda; class Arachnida; order Araneae; family Nephilidae; genus Trichonephila; species Trichonephila clavipes. The sequence goes on from BMAU01015550.1 coordinate 242,971, forward strand.
TGTGACTGTCTATTTCAGTTTATTTAGAGGTAAAATAAATAAAAATCATAAGAAAAATACATAATAATGCGTAACTCTTTTGGATCAATGTAGTTTTAAGAGGAATTTGTTTTCTTTTGTTCAAATATACTTTATTATCCACTGATCAACAAATGTGAGGGTGGGTTTGAATCCCACTTCTGACAAAATAAATTTTTTCGGCTCGGTGGCTGCGAGGTAGCGTTCCTGCCTTGTATGCCTGAGGTTGCGGGTTCGATCACGGCTGGAGTCAATAGATTTCCTGGATGTGAAAAATCGTAGGTACGCAACTCATATGATTATGTGGCATGGCAATATTCAGCATCCGACGAAAGTTTGAATCGTATAAAATTTCAAACGTCACATTTTTCGGTTGCGGAAGCCGCCACTAGACGGTGCTACCAATTAAACGACTTCCACTCTTTGGAACTTGCTATGTCTACAAATGTCTTAGCTGCCAAAATGCAGCCCATTTGAAACAAACAAACTTTGTTATTGCACAAAATTATGTTTACAGAACAATTTAAAACAAGTGAGAAAACATAGTACTACATTATTACGGGACACAATAAACAGCAAAAAGTAATTTAAAAATGAATACAGCCCACCATTGTTTTATCATTGGTGCCAATTTATTTAACAGTGTTTTTTAAATGTTCCCGTTTTACCCTACTGCGTTCGGCATATTTTCTATTTTGGCATTGAGTATAAAAATGCAGATAAGGCTATAATTAAATACGACGATCACCAATTTTAGAATAGGAGAAAATGCGTCCCTTAGTCGCGAAAGAGTTAATGAAACGTTGATTACAAACTTATTTTAAACTAGAAGATTGGGATTAGTAGAAAAAGTTGAAAACCATTCTAAGAATATTTTTAATGGAGTTTAAACATTTTTGATATTTTGCTCGTATTAAAAGGAGTCTTAGGAAGGGGTATTAATTTTGTCTCGAGAGCTGAAACTGTAAACAATTTTCGAATAGATATAATTCTTTGAGGTTAAAATTAAATATTTCTATTCTTTTACACATTATTTATAAAGGAATGAGGTTTCAAAAAAGTGTAAAATAATTAAAATATTATAATAATTTAAAAAATTATAAGCATATGAATATAAGAATGCTATAGGATATAATAAATATATCCTGTAACAGTTTTATATAAATAGAATAAGAAATAATGTTTTTCAAAAAATAACCATAACATTTTTATACTTTTTTTAAAAAAATGTCCATGTTTTAAATATTTTTTGGAACTAAAAAAGATACATAATACTAAAATTAGGTAAGGTTTAAAGAGTATGATACATTTGTTAATTCTATAAAGTTTTATGCATCACAGGGGAGGCTATTATTTTATAAAATATCATGCACAACGTAAAAATTCACTTAATATTTCTTGCAGAAATGTTTCTTATTTTCATATGTTTATAATTTGAAAAATTATGACTTTTTTTGAAACCTCACTTCTTTATAAATAATGTGTATAAAAATCAAATTGTTTAATTTAAAAAAAATTATATCTAGGCTAAAATTGTTTATGTTTTCAGCTCTCGTGACAGAATTAATACCTCTAAGACCCTTTATTTATGTGGAAAATAGTGCACTTTAATTCAGTACCCACTAACCTGCCATTATTATATGAATATGTTACGCAGTTTTTATGAAATTGCGTTTTTTCAAACAATAACACATTTGCTATCTGGTATTACATTGTCGATCATTTCGAAAAATCAAAAAATGTCGCCAAATGCTATTACCGTACACGCATTGTAGTAGGGTGTGTGTGTGTACACGATGTATTATTGTGGCATTACATTTTAAATATGATCAAGTAAGGCGTAGATTCGTTGAATGGGCCCAAAACGAGATTGCCGTTGTTCCCGATTTTCATAAGCGAATTTTGTTTAGCGATGAAGCGCACTTCTGGTTGAATGGCTACGTCAACAAACAAAACTGCCGCATTTGGAGTGAAGCTAATCCACAAGTGTATGTCGAAACACCGTTAAATCAAGAAAAACTGACTGTTTGGTGCGCTTTATGGGCTGGTGGAATCCTTCTTCAAAAACGATGAAGGCCACAACGATACAGTCAATGGTGATCGGTATAGAGCCATGATTACTAACTTTTTCATTCCTGAATTGAACGATCATGATGTCCAGGAGCTGTGGTTCCAACAAGACGGCGCAACATGTCACACAGCTCGTGCCACAATCGATTTATTGAAAGACACGTTTGGTGACCGCCTAATTTCACGTTTTGGACATGTGAATTGGCCCTCCAAGATCTTGTGATTTAACACCGCTAGACTATTTTCTGTGGGGCTATGTAAAGTCATTGGTCTATGCGGATAAGCTACAAACGCTTGACCCTTTGGAAGATAACATTCGCCGTGTTATTGCCGATATACGGCCACAAATGTTGGAAAAAGTCATCGAAAATTGGACGTCCAGATTGGACTACATCCGAGCCAGCCGTGGCAGTCCTATGCCAGAAATCATATTTAAAATGTAATGCCACAAGATTATCTTTCGAATAAAAAAATTCATGTCAATCGAATAATACATCGTTGTTTTATTGCAATTTAAAGTTCTATACCTCTAAAAAAACACCCTTTACATGTGGGGAAACAAATTTCCACTATTTGCTACATATCGCGGCTTTTGGTGGTGTTTTTTCATTTGACTTATAGTTGATGGTGTCATACGCAAATACCTAGTATTTTAAAATTTGTAAATCTTTGTACTAAATCATTTAATTTTAAGCCTAATTTAATTGAGATTTGGTAACATAAGAATGGTATCAGTAAGTCGTCGAATAAAAAACAACGTAAAATATTTTACTCTTTTAAAACTCTTACAATTTCGGGGAAGAATAAAAAATAATAGTTTGACTAGAACTTTTTCCCCTTACAAATATCGTATTGCTAAAAATAACAAGTTTAATATAAAAATAATTAAGATCAATTAATGTAAAGTAAAAATTTTGAGACAAAAAATGCAAAGAGAAGTTACTAATTATGCAGATTTTGAAAGATGAACACATCTTTCACTATTTAAAGAATGCTATTTTTCTAGGCTTCAAAGGATCATATTCTAAGATTTTTTAAATACACTAGTTGTTTCAAAGTATAAAAATCGAAAAATAAATTACGGAATAAAAACTTCGCATATTTTGTAGCTATCCCTACTGCCTCCTTTGTGGATGTATTAGCATCCCGTATTTTATTACATTTTATTCACGATATCTAATTAAATATTCTTTTTTAATCAACGATCTACCTATTTATTCCCTCTACGACTGGAATACAAAATAGTTTCGGATGCAGCGGTTAAAATATTTCAAACATCCTGCCTTTGATATTTTATACCGGAAGCGGAAGGAAGAGCAGTTTTACGTTCATAAATTTTCTTTGAATTATTTTTTAACCTTTTCTGAAGTTTTATATGAAATGTCCTCATAAAAATCTTTTTGATATAAAATGTTGAACGTATCTCCGTTGTAATTAAAAAGATACAGGAAATTAAGATGGGATTAAATTTGTCCAAAGTGTCTGACATCGTACCATAGCCCAATAAAAAAAAAATTCAAGTTTCAGTTGGAGTGTATATAGTACGTGGTGAAAACAATATTTGCCTTCAGGGAAGCACAAACTACACTTTATCACTTTAAAATGTGCGTGGTGAAAGGAATTTTGCATAACAACCTAAAATTCTTAGTTATTTAGTCAGTACTTAAAACCTTTCTGAACACTCTGATGCCATACAGACACAGAAAATAAAAAAAAATCTCCAAAAAAAAAATCATAGCATTTTTATTAAAATGGATTTAGAGATCAGTGGTATGATTGTTTGAAAAAAAAAAACCTTTTAAAACAAAAAATAAAACTTATTTTCTCGATATTCAACAGTTTGTGCCCTTAATTATTTCGGGTGCGTATTAACTTCCCTCTTTGAAGTTTTGTAAAGGCTTTTAGCGAAGGACCATGTAATTTTGAGTCATAATCAAGTGAGGTAAAAAGTCGGACTTTCGCCTGTAATGGATTCCCGTCTCGAATGGAAAGCAGCGCAACCCTTCTGCTATATGCTGGGATCATCATTTGTAACAAATGTCTCTATTCTTCTGTTTGTGTTGTATGTTTCTGTTCTTCCAATTGTATTTCATATGTATCCCAGGACAAAAATACACAACAACAAATAAGTGAGGTGGACGACACCTGAGCAATCACTTCATTCCCCTAACTACCACACCATATCAACGTGAGGCTTTGAGCCTCGTAAGCTTTAATCAGTCCCCTACACGGTGGGTTTTCAGTAGCACCAGGACACTTTTGAAGCAACGTCGGCCACGAGTTGTTTAATGCTACTTTTCCACCAGTCGTATCAATGTTTATAAACTCTCGGGGGGTAAGCTTTGATTTGTTGGGAAGGGCTGGTAAAGCACAGATTTCTTTTATAATATTCACTATAAATTTTCTAATAAAAATCTTAATAGACAATTTCCAACATTTTATAGTAAAAAAAACTGTATTGTTAAATGTTTTTAATTTGAGACATTTATTTAAACAGAAACTAACGTGAAATCAGACATAATGTTTCTATATATTCAAATACTTAAGTAAATAATTCATAATTTGAGAAAATGGTGAATCTTGGCGAAAGAACGAGCAACCGTGAATTATCAGCAATTATTTACCAACCCCTAGTACGTTTTGGTAACATAGCTTCTTAAAGGTCTTATCACACGTACACATTTGGAGCAACTTTCAAACCAATTCCAAACAATTTCTACCTAGTTACCATTGCAACGGTTCCTAACAACTTTTTCCCAGTGAGCTGAAAAAGTTGTTCCAACTAAAAGTTGCTAGAAATTACACAGCCAATGGAGTTCTTCAGCACCCTACGTCATAAACAAGATGGCGGTAAAGATGGCATCTTCGATTTCGTCGAAAGCATCAGATATAGTGTGTAATATTTTAAAGGCGAGTAATATTTTAAACAGAATGGTGCTCCATTTCTGTTTACGCACGTCAACAAAAGCGCGAACGAAATAAAAGAAATATTTGATGTTCGTTTTCCGAAGCAGAAAAATCGGCGAGTAATTTTTCTATTTGGAGATAGAGCGCGGGTGTAAAATGGTCCTAAACGGTTGTTCCAAATATGCACGTGTGACAGGGTTTTTAGTAGACCAGCTGTTTGCTAACTCTTTTCCTTTCATTTCCCGGTACTCCAGGAGAGAAGATTAAATAAAAAGCTTTTTCCTTCAAAATGAGCAATATAGAGGCAGCGCCTGTTGTCAGCTGTAAGAGTCCATTCATCTAAGTTCCATGTAACACGTGGCCCTGCAACACATATGTGGAAAAGATGGACAAGTATTGAAAGGAGGAAATGCCATGAATTGTGTGTTATGCGATAGCTTGACATCCGATTTCAGGCCCGCTAGGCACATGCCTAGGGTGCAAAAGATTTGGGGTGCAAAAAATTGAAGGGCGAAAAAAGAGAAAAAAATTAAAATTACAGCGAACGTACCACCACCTAACGAATCACGAGAGAAGCATTTCTACTTTTAAGAGGGGAAAGACCGAAAACGAGCTACTATGGGGTTGAGTTGAGTTAAGTTGAGTTGAGTTAATATTAACGTCGCACTGTTCAGCTACACGAGGGCTTTTGGCGACGGACCACGTAATTTTGAACCATGGTCAAGTGACGTGGACGACACCTGAGCTGGCACCCCCCTCTCCTAACTACCACACCACACCAACGGGAGGACGTTTCAGCTCTCGACAGATTTAACGTGCATCGCTGCCCTACACGGCGGGTCTTTAGTGGTACTTGGATCGAACTCATGACATGCCTGCCATGATTGGATACCTTAACCACTGGGCTACCGCAGCCCGAGCTACTATGGGAAAAGAAATGCTTAATAGTTTGATGTTGCTATGGCACTCAAAATGATATCACAATGGATATTGATTACAATGATGTTATTAACGGTTTTACAATGATCAAAGCTCAGAAAAAACCCTTGTTGTACAAGAACAAAACAGTGACTTAACAAAGAATAAGGATATCTAAATGTGAAAGATAGTACGGCGATAAGAAAAGATGCGAATAAACAAGATGAAAACATTTCATACGATATGGGTACTCTATATTGTAATCGTAAAAGATTTCATTAATTTACAGTACTTATTTACAAAAGGGGTTGGGAGCGTGATGACGTAAGATAAGATACGAACAAGAGTGGCAAAAGCGTGCCACTGCCCTTTCCTTACGGCTGCCGATTACCAGTCCAAAACACGGCGGGTTGATAAGTGGTGGATAATGGAAAGACTCTCCAAAGAGGAGAAAAAAAAGAGTGAAGGGAAAATCACTTCCGATCCAAACCTGGCAAGGTGAAAACAGAAGGACGGAGAGGTGCTCTAGAAATTGTGTATGAGGGTGGGGGTGGTGTAACAATTTAAAGTGCCTAGGGAGCCGGTGAGGTTAAAAACGGCCCTAGCCGATTTATGGTCCATTCGTATGACTTTCAGCATGTTACATCAAAGAGGAGGTGAGCCAGACAGAGCTGCTTTAAGAGGACCAATACTGTTTGGGATATTGTCCTAGTGTTCTGTGCTAAAGACTCCTTTTTGGCAATAAGGGGCGATCATTAGATTTTAAGGGGTGTGAAATAGTCCTGCTTGGAAGTTTTAAGAGACGGAATTGAAAATGAAAAAGGGAGGAGATAGAAAAAGAGATAAAAACCTTTTTCTTGACGGATTGGTAACGCCGATTTTTGATGCAGCGAGATTAGGCGAGAAGAGCCTATCCAGCGATACGACGAAGTATACGCCATAGACGTATGTGTAAATGCGAAAACGACTTGTAATATTTTGTGAAATGAAATTTTAGGTTTAAAATATTTTTATATGTAAAAAGCTGTTGTAATTCATGTTCGCTCCCCGTAAATATTTCTCTAACCCCCTGGGGTCACTACGTTATAGTACTAGCGGTAAGTGATCAGTAAAGAAACCTAAGGACTCAGTAGCGCACACAGGAATTTTTCAAGGGGGTCCAGGGTTGAAAGTTCACCATTCTTGTATCATGCTTCTTTTGATTTTGTCGATTTTCACGAAAAAAACACAGTAAAAAACTAATTTATTGAATAAATTAGCATTAATTAATAAAATTTATCATTAATAATAAATACTTAATTAAATTTTACGTACTATATACTTAGAATTATAATCAATCGGATTAAAAATCAAGGGGTTTGGGAAGGGGTCTGGACCCCCAGGACCCCCTCCCCTTCTGTGCGCCACTGTAAGGACTATACACAATATCTCGATCCGAAGGGAGTGGTAAGAGAGTTTTATGATACAAGAGTCAATTTGGGCTATGCTTCTTCAAAAAAAATTTGTTAATTTTAGTTTTAAAAACAGAAAATTTTAAAATCAATTTCTGAAGTTGTACTAGAGTTCACATTTTCAAACTAGTGACAGAAGATGGTTCGCTTCGCAACAGCGATTTTTTTTCATTCAGCTTTAATCAAAGAACACAAAATACAAAAAATTACAGTAGAGTTATCTTCATTTTCATTGATGTAAATTGTTCTCTATGATGCATTTAGAAGTCTTTTATTTCAATCAAGCAAAAATAAAATTAAAAAAAAAAATCCTTGACATCCAAGACATCAAACATGTAACAATAATAACCAATAGTTCCTTTGAAAATCTAAGTTTATGATACATTTTTCACGACTCTACGAGGAAATAGAGTTGACTTTTGACCAAATTACAGCATAAAGATTGAAGAAGATCCAATTATCCTAAGGCGTGACGGTTTTCGATATTTTTATTGGTCGAGCTTCATTCAATTGACCTTTAAGAAAGGAAAGAAAAACTGCCTTTCAATTCTTTACACACGAGCAAAACATTTATTAAATTCGTTCATCGAAACAAACCATTAGTTGAAATGACTGTTATTTGGCTGGAAATTCTCAGTTTGTATAATAACAATAGTCATGCTGAAAATTAAGAAATATTGTGTATTTAGTCGAATTTCTCGAAAAGTACAGAATGGAGGTAAAATTAACACTTTAAAAATAAGATGCAAATTTTTACAGTTTACACCAACGTTTCTCAAACTGTGGAGCGCGCCCTCCTTTGGGGGGCATAGAGCAACTCTACTAAGGGGGCGCGAGTATGTTAAAAAGTCGAAAACAAAAGATTATTTAAAAATATATATTTATTTACTGAAAGGAAGCAAACAAAATACATTCTGATATAATAAAAAAATAAAATACACATTTACATTGTGATATATATTAACTTATAAATATATCAGTGCTACACAATATATTTTATAATTAGTTTAACAATACTAAGAGTTAAGAACAAGTTTAATAATTACCAGTGACCTCATGAATTTGTCATATATAAAATTATATACAAAAATTCACGCTTATCTTGATAGCTTGTACGGTTTATAATACACTGCTGGACAATTGCTAAGGACGGATAACACTATCATCCATAGCAACCACAAAATGAAAGGAAGCAAAATGTGGAAAATTAGAATAAGTGCGGGATATTAGTAAGAAGAAGTATGAGTATATGCAATTTTTTTTTCCACGTCTGTTCGTCACGTGATAGCGTTCATGAGAGCTTTAAAGGTTTTGACGCGTGTGGACAGTTGTTGTTTCAAGTCAAAGTTTTACAGGAAAGATTTAATAGACGAACTTAAAATTTTTGGCATGTCTTCCCGACATCTCATAGATGATTTTATGCGTAGCCGAATTATTGGAAAGATCGAAGAAGGGCGAAAAATAACAGATGTTGCCAGGGAGTTCGACATCGCTCACAGCGTTGTTTCACGGCTGTGGAAGTCATTTCAAACTACTGGAATGTGTAGTAGACGGCACGGGGGAGGTCGTGTTAGAAGTACGACGCCTGCAGAAGACAGATAGATCGTCCTATCAGCAAAAAGGAACAGGCGCACCACAGCTCAGCAGGTGGCAAATCAGTTTCTTGCTGCCTCAGGAAAACAGATCTCCCGAAAAACTGTTGCCAAACGTTGGAGGGGAGGAGGACTATACGCACGCAGACCTGTTGTGTATGTCCCATTGACCAGACAGCGCCGTACTGCCCGTTTGTAATGGTGTCGTGAGCATCAAAATTGGACTGAACAGGACTGGACATGCGTACTATTCTCAGATGAGAGTAGGTTCAGTCTGTCATCGGATTGTAGACGCCAACTGATCTGGCGCAAGAGTGGTACTGCTTATCGTGCAGAAAATATCCAGGAAAAGGACCGATATCCGACATGCAGTATCATGGTGTGGGCCGGCATCGTGATAAATGGCCGCGCGCGCATACATGTGGTTGCGAATGGGACTATGGCGGGCCAACGATACACTGATGAAGTTCTACTTCCATATGTTCGTCTTTTCCGTGGTGCTGTCGGTGATAAATTTGTTTTTATGGACGACCGAACACTCGCTGTTCAGGATTGTCTAGACAGCGAGGGTATTCAACGTCTCGTATGGCCAGTGCGTTCTCCAGATCTAAACCCCATTGAAAATGTGTGGGATGCTTTGGGGAGGCAAGTTGCTGGTCGAAACTATCCTCCGACAAACAAGAACACCCTCATCCGTGCACTCACAGAGGAATGGGATAAATTGCCTCAACAGCTGTTGGATAATGTTGTGCAAAGTATGGTACGACGTGTGGAATGTTGCATCACACTCCACGGTGGACATATCGCGTACTGATACCTTTCTTTATGGTGCCTGCTGACTTTTAGATGCATTGTTCCATTTCTCCGTACGCAGATCAAATGAACATTTTTTTTTCTTTCAGATGTTTCACAGCTTTTGTACTTTCCAGAACAATAAATATTCTTTATTCTAATGTCTGAACAGTGTGGCAACTATATTTTATCCTACTAGGCCTCATGTCTCGCTTAATGTTATTCTACATAAGCAATTTGTGATCCGTCCTTAGCAATTGTCCAGCAGTGTACATCTCTTAACTGCCGATTAAAAGTTACGCGATTCGCTTCCCAATGCCAACCGTTTTCCACGTAGGCGCACGTATGTGATGTATGTGGGGGGAGGAATAAAGCAAAAATAATCTGAAATAAGTAAATCCTACGTAAACACTGTCAAGGTCCTTTTATTGCATTCTAAAGCCGTCGAAATAATTTTAGGGATAGCTGTGCACAGAAAAGATCGTACTTCACAAAGACGTATATATACGTCCGGGCAAACTAACTCTTTGGCCGAGCGAGGCGTTTATATACGCCTGTCGTATCGTAGTTTTGGCATCAACGTATAGTATTATTGAATTCAATACATTGATACTGTATGAGGGGGTGGCGCGATGAAAATTTTGATTGAATATTGGGTCGCGAATATTGAAACTTTGAGAAGCACTGGTTTATACTATAAGTGCACATGTGCGTGTGGGTTATGTATTTAGAGATAAATGCTTTGTAAGAACAAGTGCTAATATCCACGTTTCGTTCATTCGCACATTTCAGTGACTCGAGATATTTCGCCGAAACATTCGGTAAAATTCAAAAGGAGTGGTTGAAAGGAATAAACATCAATGTTTGGATAATGGAATGGGGTGATGCATCATTGGGAAACTTGAAGCAGGGGTAGTTTCAAGTATGGATAGCAAGATGCTTTAACGTGACACTTACTGTTAAGTATAACTTATGGAAACAGTTTAATCAGACTGGATTTGTAGAAAAAAGACATCGACAAGATGTTTCACGAGCCCCAACAACTAATGAAGATCAAAATTTGTCCATTACAACGAGGAATGATCACTGACATCTTAATATTTTTAATGCCTGGGGCCCTATGTAAAAGTAGGTCCCCCTGCGACCCTCTTAAGTAGACAGTATACGTTGTCAAATTCTCGTACAAACAGTACGAGACCCGTACAAATTACGTATCCGTAGCAAATAAAAGTGGATTACTCACAATCTTACAATCTTAGGTACAAGTCGACTGTCTCCTTTTGACTAAATGAGTAATGATGGTGAACGTTGGGATGGTTTAGGCTTAGACGTGCACATGACAAAATAATGCATTCTAATCGCTGTTGCCAGTTGGATTATAGTTCAAAATTCCCAGTTTTTCGAAAAATACGTCCGGGAATAACATTTGACGATCGAAATTATTCAAATCATGATCTTATCGAGGCTGAGTTCAGAACGAAACGAGCTACCCTCCTCACCCTTAGGCTCTAGTTCCGGGCCCAGTTAGTCCATGACTTAAAACGTCAATGGGAATGCTACAGTTTCTCAGCTGTCTATTGATTTTCTTGAAGCCATACGAACCCAAATTTTATAGCCTAAGTCCCAATTCTACAAGGTGAAGCAAATAAAAAGTGGGACGGAGAACAATGTTCCAGGTTACAAAGAAACACGGCTAAGGAAATAATTCATTAACCTGCTTATGACAGATGTCGAAAGTGACCACTATTCACCTCTTTGCATCTTTGGATCCTGGTCAGCAAGTAGTGGAAGGAAGATCGAACCTGCACGGCTGGAATCACTGCAGTCTTATCAGAAATGTCCTGCTGCCAAATTAAAATAGTTAAGAATATTAAATAGTTGGATATTGTAATTTTCTCCTGAACCATTCACATTCTCAAAGGAAAAAAATTATAATACATCTAGCCCTTTTTATAAAGTATCTAAATTTTTCCTCCTAAGGTTTTAAATGTCTGGTGTACTATTGTAATCAAGCCTATTGTTTATTACTACGCGGTTTTTGGGGGTGATTTGTTCACTTCCTTTCAAATCAAAGAGTTCAAGTAATGAAAAGTTCAAAACTGCAAATAAATTACTCATGCATAGAAAACCCCTCCCACAAATATACTCTCGATATAATTTCTGGTATCTATCTCATCCATTTGTTAATCAAAAACTTTTAAACTATATATTAAATTTAGAATATTTTCAATCCTAATTATTCAAATATAGGTAACCCTAACATGATAGACAATTTCACTTTACAACATATTTATGGAACCTTTTGACAGAAAATTTTATCTTCTGTAACAGAGATTATCTGAGTGAGTAAGTGAGAGCGATTATACTAATGTCGCACTTACTGTAAGGCGAGGGCTATTGGCAAAGGTTCACGTAATTTTGACCCTCGGCCACAGATTTTTCGAGGGGGAGATGTGCATATTGCAATCATACTTGCTTTAAAGAGGCAGAATCACCGTCTGCATTTTCTACTGGTGTTTACTCTTCAAAAGTTATTTATCCCATCTTGTACCTTACTATTGTTTCCAGGCGGAGATACCAACTAACTGTTTGGCCATTTCTAACAACATTAAAATTAATATTTATACCGATAGTCTTGTCTATTTGTTATAATAGTCTAACTAATAAGTCAATGTATTTTAATTCAACAAGGGGAAAAAACCCTCCTGTTACAAAGATTTTTATACTTTACTTTTGGTTAAAGCCTATGACTTAACGATATTACCGATATTTGAGCTTGTGACGGGCTCACGCGTCTTATCTTTAACATGTCCTTTAAGTTCTTTGAGGCCAGAATTAATGGCAACTCTTTTCCAACCAAATCCAAGAAGGGAAGTGTGAAAGAAAGATGAAAATTAAGAACCTTTTAAATATCAGAAGTTAGAGTAAGCACGATGGCAATTTGTGGCAAGTGATGGCAGTAAGAGGAATGTAAACAGTCCGTGGTTCTAGATTGAAGAAGTTTTAGATAACGTTACGTGGCGAACAATAGTAATTAAACGTGATAGAGATCCAGTAATCAAGGTGCATACCATTGCACACGAAGTATCGCAAGACCTCATCTAAATCTAGTATGATCGTTTACTGATACTACAACAAGGTAGGATTGATTATTTAATATTAGGATCAGTGATTGTATTAGAATTGAGTGTAAGAGCGATTCAGTTATTGATAGTGTTCCGAGTTAGGTTAAGTCGTTATTATAAATATATTGTGTGTGGTGTGTTTTACCATCGTAGATTCTCTCACATAAATTATTATAATCTAATTTGTTAAAGGTTTAAGTTGAATATCTTAATAAAGTCATATTAAGATAATGTTTCCATCTAGTTCTTTTGTTAATCCTATGCCTCTAGCTCACGCTGATACTCCTAAAGATATCACAAGCTAAATTATTAACACAAGATGGAGTCAAGGTGAAAGAGTTCCTGCCCCTGATTCATATATCCTCGGTTTGAGGTAAAATTGATTTTTTGTACTGATTTAGATTTTTTTTGAAATACAAGGATATAGTAAAATAGCGTATCAATTGATTTTTCATAAATACTGAATTTTTGTGTATTATATCAGTTGATTAAAAGTGTGATCCCCCCCGGGCCGGGGGTATCAACTCCTCATCCACGCGACCTACATTTGTAGGGATAAAAGATTGACCACTCGAACCTTCCATAATAAAACTAGTTTATTATTATCTCAATTTATATTAATCAATGCAACACACAAATCTTAGAGGAAAACGATCAGGAGTGATTTGACGTAATTAACAAATTTTAGCAAATAGTGCATTAAATCCTACTCACTATCTTTATGATGAATTAACCTCGGAATCTTTATCTATAGCCAAATCGTTAATTATCTAGAGTCCGCTCTATCATTAAAGTTTAATAATTTATTGCTTAACGATATTTTACGGCAATCAGTCACCAAGAGAGCTTTATATCTTCTATATATTACTATAATCCAACTTGATCCGGCTACTAGGCAACTTTCTGGCTTCTAACCGACTTCTATAATACTCTCTGGCCTCCAGCCGACTTCTCTAAGACCTCCTCGCGAATGCTGAAGATCCAATATATATAATAATTCCTAATCTGCATATCGCGTTTTCTTCTTGAGTTGGTTGGAATGAAATGCCATTCTGGCCCCCAAAGATTCCCCAAGAGGATATAGTGAAAGGCACGATAAAGCCCCGTCACAAAATCCCCCTTTTTATTAAGTTTTATTTTAAAAATAACAAATGCGCGTAAAAGTAAATTTTTCTACGCACAAAAGCAATATCAAAACAAATTATCTTTAAACACCTTACAAAACTCATCATTAAGTAAAAATAAATTATATTTCCAAAAAAAAAATAATTCCGGAATAAGTATTTCCTCGTTTAAAATGATTTTTATTTTACACCATTGATATATTTGATGGGATTAAATAACATACAATAACAAATAAAGCAATGTGATTATTTAGAAATAAATCTTTAATCGCACTCCCTTTTGGAAATCAAGGAAGATTAATGGGATTATTTTTATTAAATGACAAAATCAGCATTTAATAGTACTAAGTTGCGACAAAAATAAAAGTGCGAGCAGGTGTTAAAATCCATTTTCACACATGATTAATTTTATAAAGAGTTATGACCTGGATTCAATCCAAAATCCATTAGCAAAGGGGGAAAAACGCAAATTTAACAGGAATCAAATGTAGTGTTGTGCTTTGACAGATTTTGAACAAGAATACTGTAGAGCTCCGAAAACTCGCCCTGATGTTGACCGAAAGGCCGGGTTATCGAGAATGAGATAAAAAGAAGAAAAAATACGAGTGTTTCCTTAGAAAATATTCTACCACACTTGCATGTATTTTTTGCTTGAGAATATATAACAGAAAATAAACTGCTCAAATACCCTTAAACAAAGGAAAAGTACATATTTCATAAAGGCAAAGAACATTTACTACATGAAAATGAAAATTAATGAATACATAGTAAACAGTAATTTACCTCTGATCAGACACACGCCTCAGAAATATACTTTATGGAGGGATAAAGCTGTCAACAATGAAAATTAAGTAGATGACTTTTCAAGGAGTGGCTACCTTTTATTTTTTAAAGAAATGTTCGCGAGGTTTTTTTGACCTGCAATTGTGTGAGCGAATTATCAGGACTGCCGGGTTGTCGGGGGCCGAGTTTTTGAGACTCTACTGCAGTGGTCTTCAAACTGTGTTCTACGGAACTCTTAGGGTTCAACGAGTAACAATAAAAAAATCGGAAGGAGAATTATACATGTGTAAGCAAAGCGAATTCACATTCACAACGAAGTTTGAATAACTACAAATAACTAAAGCTCATCCCAGTCATTATATAATTCAAAATTTTATTAATAAATAATCTAAAAAACTGTATTTTGTAATACTATTTAAACTTTTATTATAGCATAGTCTATCTATCTATCTTTATATATATATAAATACATAAATGTAACGTGTGTTTGTTCAAAGCCGCTAATCTCCGAAACTACCGAGAGGACGCGGTAGCCGAGTGGTATAGGTATCGGATCATAGCTTGCCTTGTCACGAGTTCGATCCCAGTACCATTAAAGACCAGCCGTGTAGGGCAGCGATGCGAATCTGTCGAGAGCTGAAACGCCCTCCCGTTGGTGTGGTGTGGTAGTTAGAAGAGGGGGGATGCCAGCTCAGCTTTCTTCTATGTAAGCTCCCGTGTGATAATTTCTGGTGCACAGGGCTATAAAAGAATCAAAATATTGAACCTTATTTTGTTTTCAATAGCTTTTTAAGATTTAAGTTCGTTGTAACATTTTGATAGGCTTTCGTCGCCCAATGTTTACGGTTTTTCTCATATATAATAAACGTATTTTTCAGGTAATTGTATGCTAAATTGATTTGCCTGTTTAGTATGCGAAAAAATTGTAATAATTTCTTTAATTATGCCGTCAGATTGATAAAGTCAGCTCAAATCTTTTTACATCAATTAACATTAGCACACCCAACTGTTTATTGCCACAGTCGATTTGCCCCTTAGAAAACCGTGCAAAAAATGTAAAAATGTGTGAAATCCACATGTTACATATTTATAAAACAAAAACAATTCATTTTTATTAGAGAAAAAATTAAAATTAGTGTTTTGCATGTAATTAAAACCTTCGCCACCCGTTTTATTTGTGAAAGAGTTATAATTTCAGACCACACAACTGATTTTCGTACTACGACAGTGCTTCTCAAACTTTCAATACTGGCGCCCCCCTTTTCAATCACAATTTTTATCGCGCCCTCCTTATATATTAATAATGTACTGAATGCAATAATAATGCACTTTTTTGACGCTAAAGCTACAATACGTGATCTTAATTATAAAGCATACAAATTAATAACCTAAGTATTAAATTTTGTATACGTTACTTTTAAGCAAAGCAAAAAAATAATTAAGGAATAGGATAGTTATGTTATTTTTCCTTTCTCTAATTTTTAAATTGAACATATTGCCAAATGCGGTGGCTGCTTAGAAGACAAAATATAGATACCAGCTAAATATAGAAAAAGAACTCAAAGGGTCAATTTCTAATCATAAGCATTATTCCAAGACAAGCCCATGGAAGTCATTAATACTTATTAAACTTGTTCTTAATTTACTATTAATTAATTAGTTATAAAATATTCTGTGCAGCACTGATACATTAAAAGTATATCGGCTGAAGTGCCCGCTCTTTGCACGAGTTCATTTATAAGAAAATAAAACATTGATATAATAGCTGAATTGTAAGGAGAGTAAAGCCACGTGCTCTATAATGTTTACAAAAATGTAAAATGATTTTTTTAAAAAATGATTGCTCAAATTATAATTAGTTTTGAGCGAATTGTAATTTTAAGCCTCACAGAACTAGTATTTATAATTGATGTTAAATAATGAACAATAATATAAAAATCCGATGAAGAATAATTGTATTATTTTTAATATTTAAAGCGAAAAGACTTCAGCATATTTTAACCCGGGAGCAGGCGCGCACTCGATACGGTCGAGCGGGGTTATTGAGTCATCCCAATCCTTTTTTTATAATTATTTTATTGTACATGATACAAATCGTGATTCCAGTGAATAATTTAACTAACAGAAAATAAACTTACCTACTTTAAAGGACTTTTCAATTTTTCTTTGGTAACAAATAAACAGTTTAGCCAGAATTCGATTCGTGATCCACACACACGATTTCGTGATCTGTGTGTCCCGCGCGACCACTTCCGGGTAAAAAGTGTATTTATTATGATAATATGTATGTTACTGCTAAAACAATTGTGTAAAACGTTTTTCGTTATGCCTTATATGTTTGAGAATACTCATAAAAATAAGTCTTGGCCAAGTAATCCTTCAAAGTGCTCTCCGTGGTTTTCCAAATATCATAAAACTCTTTTGCATGGAAAAAAGCGCAACAGAGAAATACATTAATTACAACTTACCTAAATGAGAAACAAACACATAAGAGAGGGGTCATAACTAACTGTACCAATAACTTAGAAGGTCAAACAGATTATCAACAAAAACAGATTACAGCTATAATGTGCAGTATTTGAAAAATAATCACAGTGATGAATTTTTTATGTTCCTAAATTTTTTCGATTCTGGGTCTGGGACTTGTTTTTCTCTGAAAGAGTAGTATGTTAGGTTTAAAAAGAAAACGTAATAAAAAATCTCTCATCATGGGATTACAGTAAATCAAATAAAAGTTTTTTTATTTGGTTATAGGATCAAAGATAGCTAATTAGGTATTGAAGAAGTTTTTTTATGATGACTTCATATCGCGCCTATAAATTATATCAGAGTAAAAGTGCATTTTTTATTATGTCTGAAAGTATTTTGTTTTAATTTATTCCAGTAAACTAATTATTTTTTAAAAATCTTTTATTTTCGATATGCTCGTGCCCCTTCGAAAGGTTATCGCGCCCCCCAGGGGGTGCACCCCCCCAGTTTGAGAAACACTGTACTACGGAACTTCCACTTTGAAGCATGTTGGGAAAATCTTTCTCCAATGAGCATTCAAAATCGATTAGCACAACTGTTTAATAGCGAAAAAAGCACGTGTAATGTAATCCACAATCGTTAAATTTCTCCATGCTTCCACAACAGTCAAATTTCTTTCTTCCATGGGCTTACATTGAAACATCAGTATTATGTGGCGCATTTTCATTGCTGCTATATTACCTTGATAATACAGGAAGTGTCACCATTGATTTAAAAAAAAATTAACTTGAACATCAACTTTTAGAAATTTATTGAAATTATTTTTTGCATCCTACAAACTGATCACTTTAATACAAAATGTAATTATACTGAAGAGCGAAGTGCTATTGAGAGAAAGTACTACGAAATAAAGGAAAAAAGTGATTTTAAAAATCAGGTAATCTCCGAAACTCTAGAATATAAAGTAAAAAAGCCATGAATTAGATTAAGTCACTCACATATATGTGGGCATAAACCGACCATCTTCTGATTAAAATTAGAAGGGATAAAAAAAGAGGAATTCGTGCTAGAACAAAAGTTTGTGTAAAAAGTATATTTGTAAACCGTGTCATTTCAAAATTGTGTAAAAAAAAGAGTTTGATGTATTGTATTTTCGATCTTTGGTTATCTGCCTTAGATAATTTTCATATATAAAGTGATAATTGAACTTCAGTATGCTAATAATTTTTCCAGGAAATAGTGAAAATTTCTTAAAGTTTAAGTGATAACATTAGACGCTGTCAAAGATCTACTTGGCGTGATTTCAAAATCATGCCAAAAACGAGAAAGTAGCGTACTGATATAAAAATTAATTCTTTCTCCAGTAATTATAAATTAAATTTTTATATAATTTTTATTATTAGGAGGTTACATTTTTAGTCCACCATTTACCTCAAATCAGAAGACATCACCAAATGCTATTCAATAATGAGAAATTGTGCTATACTTGTTTGAATGAAGTAATAATATTTTTCTGCCCTTGGATATGGATTTTTCTGCCAAATAGTCGTTAAAATTTCTAAGGGTTGGGGAGGTAACATATTAGACTGATTAAAAAGGATCTATTTTGTGGGATTTCAAAATTTCATTTGATGTTACCCTGAAATGCAAATGGCTAAATTAACATTTTCCTATGTATGTTGTGTGTTTGTTTGGAACTGTTTATGGGTTTTTCATCAAAATATTGAACCTTATTTTGTTTTTGATAGCTTTTCAAGATTTCACTTTGTTATAACTAGCTGTATCCAGCCACGCGTTGCTGTGGTTCAGTCTGGTTGAAAGGAGAAAGCACACACATTTCTAATATCTTTAACCATTTGCACTTAATGTATGATTTTTTTTATAAAAATAAAACGAGCTGTAGACACACACACTGCCACACGTTCCTGAGGTCCAGTCTGGTTTAAAAAAAAAAAAAAGGAATAAGAAATCATACATTTCTGATATATTTAATCATTTGCACTTGGGGTATGATTTTCTTATGAAAAAATATGTAAAATTATATACGTTAACAAAACTTTTCTAACAGATTTCATTTGTTATTTTTTGACGGAATACTAATGAAGTTATAACGGTTTTTGTCCTTATGTTTTGAACCTAAAATTATTTACATTGTCTCAATAGTGGAGGCCTCAATGTGCATTAAATTGTCTTTTTTTCAGTAAAGAAGCTCTTGTGGTTTAGAAACAATGGGCTTATTTGTCCCGGTATTAATTCCGCAGTTTGCATTCAATTCATCCTTACCATCCCCGAATATTCTAGAACACAGAACAAACAATTTTCCACGTGAGGAGCAATCCATGTCTAGACCTCAGCTACTCAATTTTAAAGGTAGACCCTGAACACTGTTGATAATGATTGCAAATGCCAATCAAATTTAGAATTGCAAAAATCTTCAATCTTTATCAAGGCTTTGTCGTAGATTTTTGCTGTGAAATCTATGTTCGTATGTAAATTTTCCTTGCATATTCAACAAAAAATACCTTCAGCTATGTGATTTATATCTCTACCCTAACTCTGTTGGAGAAGAAGGAAAAAAAAGCAGGCAACCAACTTCTTGCAAACAATGCACAGATTTGATTTAGTTGTAAAGTGTAACTCATGTCATTAATTATATGGTTTAATTATCGGTGACATTTTGAACACAGGCCGTCACCTTAATTATTTTGTACTACACTGCGTTGGTATTGAGCTGCGTCTTTTACTGCAGTGTTGATTTTATACAAGGGTATTATATATTTTTTCATTGTTTTTCATTTAGTTTTTTAACTGCCTTTCTTATTTTTTAGTGCAATTGACGAAAATTGAGCTGTGTCAATTAATGTTCATTTGACTTCAAATTATAATCGACCACTTTGGAGTGATTTGTTTGAATGGAATGAAATATTCTGTTTCTCATTGCATTGTAATTGGGCTGTGTTGGTTGATTTATGTTTGAAGTTATATATTTTGTTTGCATTTCTTATTTTTATTTTTTCCCTTCTTTTTAAACCTGTTTTTGCCTTTAAAAAAAATTTTTTTTTTTGCAATTTCATACGTTTTTGTTTTAACCTTTCCTTTTTTTTTAAGTGCAGTCAATTGGCTTCAGTACATAAAAATAATGCGTTGAAGAAAATCCAAATCATCATACTCGCCTAACAAAAACAATGTGAGGAGTAATTGCACATCAAACTAAGGAAGAACAGGCATCAGCGAATGAGGAAACCAGACAAAGAATGGTTCAAATACTCGCCGAGGAAGCAGCAGAGCAACGTGCCGCCAGACTTGACGATGCACGCTTCTGAGCACAGCATTAGCATTTTGCAACATCAGATCAGCTCTGTTCTCAACAAAACGAACCCAGTAGGCTGCGTATGACAAAAATGTCAATGAGAAACAGCATCAAACATGACTTTGGGCACAACAATAACATGATTACAATCATCTAGAATTCGGTACAACCCAGCTGATTATTATAGTTTGAGCCAGGTTATTCTCATCGGCACAATGGCTGAAGAGAGTGGGTCTTAATTACAAGGCTGTTAAATTTAATGGAGAAACAAAAGGGATGTGTTGTACCACTAGAAAAATTAAAGCGCCTCAACTTGAGGAATGACCAGAGACATCAAAAACTTTGATTGCTAGATATACTGGCGAATTAAAGCCTTTCCAGTCTAACATAAAGAAATACAATTCACGTTTCCAATAAACATCGTTTGGAATAGAAATTATACAATTCGTACCAACGTTCAAAATGAAAGGATAAGTTTATTATAAAGCTGGCTCCCTGCTTCTATTCGCAGATAGTCAACATAAATTCCTACAAATGTACTTTATGGGTGATGGCCAGGATGAACTGAATGGGATTCTGTGGAATTTCAACTGGCATGAAAAGGTCAATTTTTTCTAAATTGCAAAAGCTACTTCACCGATAAAAACCAATTTAATGCGTTTAAGTCTCCATTATGGAGACAACATAAACAATTTAAGGTTCATAATATAATGACAAAAACAAACTGCAATAAATCATGTATAAAATTAACAGCAAAAATCTGTTTAGAAAAGTTTTGTTTATGCATATTTATACGTATTTTTTTAGAAAAAGAATCATACTTTATGTGCAAATGCAAAGAATCGTACTTAAGTGCAAATGGTTAAAAATATTAGAGCTTATTAATATTAGAAATATGTGCTTTCTCATTCCTTTTTTTTAAATCATACTGAGCCACAGCAACGCGTGGCAGGGTACAGCTAGTAAAGAATATAAAATGTTTTTCTTAGTACTACCAACCAGATTGTGAATATTCTGTTATTTAATTGAACTTGGAATATTAAACAATTTTACATTTCTTAGCCCAATGTTTTGCGGAACTAAATAATTTTTTAATGAAAAATGCACTTTTTTGTACTTGTGGGGGAAAACATCTGTAATAAAGGAGAGGGAACAACTTATTGACATATAAGCAGACCCGACGTTAAAATCTGCATTTAGGCAAGAACAGCTCCGAAATTTTAGGTTGCAAATTAATGCAAATTGCACAGGATTTTTCCCACAGCTATTAAAATTTTGCCATTTGAAAAATATCTCAACGTGACCAACTGCAAAAATAAAATATAAAAACAAATAAAATGCAGCAGAATATGAAATGCGACTTCAGATAATTTCAATAGACCTAGATTTCGACAGTTTGTGTAAAAAAAAATGCAAGCACACATATCTCAGTTAAACTAAACATAATGCATGGGTATAAGGCACTTAAAATACAAATTAATATTAATGTGTAAATTACATTAAAAATTTTTAATAGCAAATAAATTTCCTATAACATATTGATCCGTTTTAAATATTATTTTTGGATATATTCTTTTAAGTGTGTATGGAATTGGGTTCTCTGAAAACATCTTATAGTTCTAAGGGTTCTGTGAATCAAAAAAGCTTTAAGACCACCGCTCTAATGTATTCGCATTAATCGAGGGGAAATACCAATGCGAAAATTTTTTAGACCATTTTAATTTGACTTGTTCGGGATTTAACAGTAATTATACTTGGGACGATTATTACAATTGTATAAAATTATGAATTTAATAAGATATGATTATTTAATTATGTTAATAATAGTTGAAGTTTTTCAGTGAATAAATAATTAATGTTTTTCTACCCAATACTGTTTTATGTAAATAAACAATGGTATATACGACGACAAAAATTCTTCAGTTCATATAATCACCTGTCAAAATAAAGTAATATGGGTAGTTATGCAAGAATATTTAAATGTTTGATTTGCGAGTACAAGTATTTAAGTTACGTATGTTAGTTTACAAACAAGTGTTCATTTCTCTGTGTCTTCCGTGTATACTACGCATATATATACTTCAACTACAGGTATCCTTGATAAAAATTAACGAAAAACAAAAGATTCGGTAGAAGCGCTTAAAAGCCATTATGTTTGAACAGCTGTGCAGGTTAATTTTACGAAGACGATAACATTCCGAAGTGTTACTGGATAAATAAAACAAGATCTTTTAGAAATGCAGAACACTTCCTGATATTTAAAGATATTGGAATGATTTTTAGAGAGAGAGATTGAGATGATTTAAATATAAAATAACCTTGAAACCGTTTTAATTAATAGTGTATCCTAGAATTCGCATTAAATTTATAAATATTTAAATTTTGATTGAACGTATCTTTTTTTTTTCTGTACGCATCGGAGCCTGCAATTTTTTTATGCTTTGGAATATCATACATTATTATGAATGTCTCGACTAAATTAATTACTTAAATTATTTTAACAATTTAACGGAGACTGCATTTGATGAATTAAAGGATTGTAGTAATTTAAGAACGTAATGACGCAAAAAAAAAAAATAAATAAACATTTCAAAACATTATGGAGTTTTTTAATTAATATAAAATTTTTGAATTTAAACATAGCTTGAAGAATTAAAGAAACGAAGATCAAAGTTTTTTTTTTTCAGCTTTGACTCCATAGAGCATTAATTAATTTTTTCAAAAAAAAAAATGCTTAAAAAAACGAGTACCATGTAGAGAAAATATTGTTAATAAAAATAGTACAAAGCAATAGTGTGTGTTAGTATATTTTTGAATTAAATTGCGTAGAAAAGGGCAGCGAAGCCTTTTAAAAACGATTCGTAACAATTCGAATAATTTGATAGATTGTCGGAAACAGCTGATATATATAAAAGAATTTTGAATCAATCATGTGCTGTGTGTTGAAAGACTAATTTTAGTTTTTGTGTAATATGAATAGTCCAGACGCTACTTGTAATTCATCATACATTGTTTTTAGCGAAGAGTTCTTTTTGAAATAGTCGATTACTCACACGAATTTATTTCCCAAAATATCAGAAAGAAGAATTATCAGACCACAACGATTCGTATAAAATTACTCGAATGCAAGATTAGCCTTTTCCCAAGCAAAATGTTAGTAAAATTATAATAATATCAAACACATTTATCTAGGTTTACCCTGGGTAAGCCTTAGACTCGAGGTTTAGGTGAAAAAAATTACGTTTTTATGAGTATAGTAAATAATATATTTTAAACGTATTTCAAGTACAAAACAGTTTGAAAACGAATGACTTTACTATCATATGTTTGTGTGTGTGCAAAAAAAACATGAAAAAAATAAAATAAGAAAATGAAAACACACACAAACAAAAAAAAAAGTCAATAAGAAAAAAATGAAGTGAATAAAAATGAGATTGGAGTTTAGCAAGTCAAAATGAAATTTAGGTCTATACATATTCGTAACTTCATATATAGCTATACATATTCGTATTAGTTACTCATAATATAAATAAATAGTTATTATAATTTACGCCAAGAGTCTCACCAAGCTCTATGCTGCAGATGTTTACGGCTACCAGTCTATTACAAACTTCGCAGCTGACAAACGCAGTATAATTTTACTCTATCAATTAATAATATTTAAAATAAAGTTACTATGTAATATTACGAAGCAGGGGCATAATTAATGTAAAGTGAATGAATTTTTTTAATCAAAATTCTATCAAATGCATGAATTACTTGAAATACATTCATCAAGTGCATGAATTACTTGAAATACATTCACCAAGTGCATGAATTACTTAAAATGTTATAAGTTTTATATTTCGTGATCCTTATAGTCTTCGTAATTCGCGATTCATTCATTTCTCTCTAGAATTATACGATATAGGGGTACTAGGAATAATAGATCTTTTAACTAAGAATTGCGATCAAATGACGATGGGGCACTTGACCTGATATAACATACAAACTAAACAAAGAAACCTTAAAAATTCGATTCCATTTAAAGAGTTCAGCAGTCCACCATTATTTTATACTCCGGATCTATGGCGACCAGGACTGAGGCCATGAAGCTCGGGCGACATACTAAAACTCATTCATTAATTTAATACGTTACATATTGTTTAATTTTCCCCCAATTTCGAGAATCAAGAGTTCTTAACACGTAAAATTGATTTTCATTACTATAATTTGCTCGAAATTAGAGTTCTTATCACAATAAGTAAAAAAGTGCCCTGGTGTTTCTCAACTGAATCATTTAGTACAATTTTAATGCTCAAAAATATCAAAGATTCTTACAACATTTACTCAACACGTCAATATTATTCTTTTAAATAAAAAGCGAGGTAATATTGCATCCTGTTTGGGATTTATAATCCTGTTTAAGATAAATATAAAGGGAGAGGAACATCTGGACAGAAGCAGAAAGCACAAATTGACTCATTTTTCAACAACGAATCCTTCAGTTCAAGACTTCCTCTTTTTGAACTCAATGCTCTCTGGAAGAAAAGAAGGAAGGGAACAATATCATGATAAGATCAAGGTCACTGATTTGCCTTCCTAAACTTTCTACGAGATGAAAAAAGTGACTGAATTGGCACAATAATAAGCAATAATTAATGTATACGGTGACAAAACATTGCAATACCTTATATTAAAAATCAAGCAGAATACAGTTTCGACACTTTATTGAAAACAGTTGTAAAAATTTTATTATGTAATTAGAAGCTGCATAATCTTTCCACATAGTTAAAACAAGTTTACGCACAGGAAACAAACCTCATATCAATATTAGTAAGGCGACCAGTTTTTTACAATGAAAAGGAGGACGGGCGCACGCGAAAAATTTAAGAAAAAGTTACAACGAAATAACTTGAATTAATAAAATGAAACATTTTATTAATTCAAATAAAAATACACTAATTACGCTTTTAATATATTTGATTATTTACTTAAACAAGTATTTTCCCATTGAATATTTTTTTTGCCAATAGTATATCATTTTCTAATACATCGGAAATTTCAGAGCAAAAAAAAATGTCCTCCACACTGAATTTTACGGTAAGTACTGCAGTTAAAATATCAACATTCAATCTTGAGATTTCTCACTTGTCCAAAAATCATTACCAACTGAAAAACTCTTTCAACTTCTGCATTAGTTCCAGGACACACAGCGCAACGTAAATTCAATAAGAATAACTAAATTATCACATAGAGAAAGTGTTCATTTTTGAAATAGTTAAGTACTTCCACCCAGCTTTTATGAATTTCAGCATGCTGATTTTCCAATTGTTCCAATTTATTAGAATTTAAATATACATTTTAGTATTCTTATTTCTTCAAACAGATAATTGTCATCCATTTTAATATCAAGCATTTCTTTTCGATAAAAACTCTGTTTCTCCAAACAATTTTCTATATCTGCCATTTTACTTAGGATGAAGTCAAAAACACCACTCAAAACTATTATTTCCTGTGATATTAGTTTCAGACCATTCTTAGACATATTGGAAACATGTTTGATTCCCATCTCTGAATAGTGATTTAACAGATCAGTTTTGAAATATTTTGAAAAGGAGGACAAGTAGGACACTTTCGAGGAAGGACAGAACCTATAAAAAGGAGGACTGTCCTCCCTAAAGGAGGACGGTTGGTCACCTTAATATTAGAAAATAGTGAAAATACAAGAAACTGAAGAGATTGAAATATTTTTCATGTAAAAAAGAACTTCGTGTTAATGGATATTGAAAAAAAACCCATGTATCAACGAAATTAAGTTTATTAGAGAGAGAGTTTATTTGATTTACATAGGTATGTATGTATGGATATATATATATTTAATAAAAATAAGCAAAACAAAACATTCACAAGATTTTAAAAGACAAATTTTTCAATTTTTTGAAAAATAAAACGTTTGTTGAGTTTTTGGAAAACATCTGATTTTTCTTTGTATTATTTTTTTAGGATCAAAATGTCAACACATCGTTCAATATTGCTCATTTTGTTATTCATTTCACCATTGGAATGTGCGTCTAAATAGCTGCGCGTACTTATCATGAAGTTTTCTCATTTCGGTTGATGAGGGAACAGGAGTTGCATTATTTTTTTCATTTTTATCTTCGGAATCTGCAATGATATTCTTTAAGCTTTGAATAAACTTCAAAATGTTTTTGTCTCATATTTCGAGCTGTTCACACATTATCATCATCATCTACTGCAATGAATTTTTTCCGATAATACAATAGAACAGTCCAATCCGGCTGGTGTTATTCGTATTTTGTTCATTCTCAGAAGATAAATCTTTTAGTGTTAGCGATTTTTGTTTCGTGTTAAGAGAAAAAAAATGCATAGTAGTTTGTCGAAACTGTTGTATTACTTCGTGTTAACCAATATTTCGCCTTAAGGTATCCGAATACGTTGAACATGATTGAATTCGATCAAGACAGATAATTTTGTTTTTAATTTTACTGAATAGATAGATCTTTTGGCTTTACAAAAAACATACTTTGTTTGGTTTCTACGCTCCCTAGAGACCAAGTTACAATCAATTTTATGAAGTTAGAACAATCGGAAGTGGGTCTTTCATCTACCAGAAGTGGGTATTTAAATTGCTCAAAATCTATCATGGCGAGTCTGATAAGTCAAAATGTTGCAAATGTATTACTCTAAAACTTTTTGGAATTGCTTTGAAGTTTTTCCAAAGATATTGCTAAAATTTCTATTATAATTGCAATTTTAGTAAAATTTAGGCAATATATTTTAAATATTGTTAATTAAATATTTGTATTTATTGGTATTAATTCCTAAAAAACCATTTATAATCTTTAAATATGTTATTTTGTTACAAAGTACTCTCAACGTGTTCGGATACCTTAATCGTTTTCGTGTTAAACGTATTTCACTGTAGTATAAAATGAGAGAGAGAGAGAGAGAGAGAGTTACGATCACCTTAACGCCGGTACTTGATCTAGTGAATTTTCCTTGCACCAATTGATTTCCCAAACCTGTTAAAAATTTTACATTGAATAACTTAATGTTTGACTATAACAGATTCTACCTCCTTGTTTATATGTCCTTCAGACTTATAATTAAGCCACACGAACCTCATTTCAGAAGTCCAGAAAAAACTTCTGAAGAGACTGCCTCAGTTGGGAGGGGATAAATAAAATCCCTATCACAGTAACCACCATCAAGTAAGTTCCTCCCAGTATTTATGAGGGCTGCGGTAGCCTAGTGCTCAAGGTATTGGATCATGGAAGGCATGTCATGATTTGAGCTCAGTACCACTTAAGATCCACCGTGTAGGGGAGCGATGCAAATTAAATCTGTTGAGAGCTGAAACGTTCTCCCATTGTTGTGGTGTGGTAGTTGGGAGAGAGGGAGGGGTTCCAGCTCAGGTGTCGTCCTCATCACTTGATCATGGTTGAAAATCACGAGGTCCGTCGCCAAAAGCCCTCGTGTTGCTGAACAGTGCAACGTTAATATTCACTCACTCACCCCAATATTTATGATTGATTTATATGAATTTTGCCTAATTGTCTTTATGCGTATCATTTCCTTTTGTGTGTTTATTCTTAAAAATTTCTACTCAAAGTTTCATAAAAATACCTAAAGATAGTTTTTTAAGTTTTCATGATAGTTAATTTGATAAAACAATAACTGTAAGATTAGTAGTTTATACGCTCTAACTTGAAACAATAGAAGATGTTACTAGACCAGCGTTTCTCAAACTGTGGGGTGTGCCCTCTGGGGGATAACTTTACGAGGGGTGCGCGTGTATATGGAAAAGTCGAAAACAAAAGATTATTAAAAAAAATTTATTAATTTACTGAAAGTAAACATACAAATGCATTCTGACGTAATGAAAAAAATAAAATACACATTTACACTGATATACACTTATAAATGTATCAATACTGCGTGTACAATGTATTTTAGTTCATTTAACATTACTAAATTAAGAACAACAATAATTACCAATGACCCCATAGGCTTGTCATATATAAAATTACATACAAAAATTAACACTGATTTTGATAATTTGTACGGTTTATATGTAATAATTCCCTTAACTGCTGAATTAAAGTTACGCGATTCGCTCCTCAACGCCCCTTTTCCACGTTGACACGTGTATGTGATGTATTGATTGGGGGAGGGGAAAGAGAAAATAAATAAATAAACAAATCCTCATAAATAAGTAAATCCTTCGTAAACCCTGTGAAGATCCTTCTTTGCATTCCAAAGTCCTCGGAATAACTTTATGAATAGCAGTGCACATAAAATATCGTACTACGGAAGGACGTATAAATACGTCCAGGGCAATTAACGCTTTGGCTGAATGAGATGTCTACTGTGTGATGAGGACAACAAATAAGCTGGTAACAGATTCTTTAAGCTTTTACCACACCATCCTTAAGACTTCGAGTCTCGACGAGAAATTTAACGTGTATCACCCCCTCTACGCTGTGAGTCTTAAGTGGCCTCAGGACTAGAGCCCACGAATTGCTAAATTCAACGTAGGCTGCGAGTTCGAGACCACAATCACTACAAATGGCTCTACCGCGGCCATTGTTTTTAATGTTGTTCAGGGAAAATTTGTTGTTATTTAACACGCAGATAAGCATAAAAGGATTTATGTCAATAGACATAAACTTTCCTTTGCAGAATGTTTTTAAAATGGAAAGTGTGTGAATATATATGGGTTTGGCTATGCTTTATAATGTTTTAAATATATATAATGTTTCTTTACCTTGTTTTAGGTGTGTGCTTTAGTACACAATAATGAATCCAGTCAACTAACTTTGCAACTTTTATAATACAACACGTTAAAAACTAAACTCTGTGTGTTTCCGTTGAGAATACGATGAACAGAAATTGATATTATTGATTGTTGTATTTTGATTGATTACCACATATTATATCGCGCTCACCTTGAAGTACGCTATATAATCCTGGAAACATCTATAGCACACTAGTACTATTATTTCCCATGCTATTTTTCGACGTGTGGAGTTGATTACCAGATATAAAATAAAAAGTAGAAGAAAAGCATAATTGAAAGAATTTATTGATGTTGGAAGCATAAATTTGACTTTTCACGATAAAGGCGCTACTAATAATGCAGTAGAGTTCCGAAAATTTGGCCATACCCTTGCAGATCAAGTGAGTGAGTGAATATTAAGGTCGCACTATTCAGCTACTCGAGGGCTTTTGGCGATGGACCTCGTAATTTTGAACCATAGTCAAGTGATGAGGACAACATCCGAGTTGGCACCCCCCTCTCGTAACTACCACATCACATCTTTAAGAAGACGTTTCAGTTCCTGACAGATTTAACGCGCATAGCTCCCCTACACGGTGGGTCTTCAGTAGTACGAGGCTCGAACTCATGACACGCCGGCCGCGAATCCGTTACCTTGACCGCTAGGCTACCGCGGCCATCCCCTTGCAGGGACCCTCCCCCATGTGCAGACCTGTTCAAGAAATGCTACACGTTATTAGATAAATGCCCGAAATGGTGAAGATGATAACGTTGAATACATCGTACAAATTCCTAAGCTATCACATAGTGAGGGGCTAAAAAGCTGTCGAAACAATCCTTCGGTATTTTGAACAAGGTGCGTCGATAATGGACTTACCGTGCCTTCGTCACCTTCGTGAGGAAGCATCAAAACGCAGAGTGCAGTGCAGGAAACAACAGGGCATTACGCATTTCTTAAAAAAAAAAGAGTTTTTGCACAGTCGGCTTTTTAATTTACAATATAAACAGCTTTGTGCTTTCGTAAATATTTTTCTGAGGTGTGACTGATCAGGTAAATTACTATATACTATGTGTGACGAATCTGTACGGCACTTTTTCACTAATACTCTTAGGCGTCTTTGGGGATTATAAATTCGCGTATATTTCCAACCAGCTCTAAAAAAGAAGAAACCGGGATATGCAAACTTGTTAAAGTATTTAAGAAGAATGTAAGCTAACAGCTGGCTATTAAGCCAACTTGAAAGCGATTCAAGTTGATTGTGCGATTAGCGGCTCGTTGATCATTTGGCAGTGGTCTGCAATTGGAACGTGAGATAGAAAAAAAAGAAGGCTAGATTTAAATCTAGATTATCGGCTTATAAGAGTAAATATATAATAAAGTTAGTGATAATTTAATGAACGCTAGTAATCCAAATTGCGTGTCTCTCAATCCTCTTATTCCGGTAATTCCGTTCGATATTGAGTTAATAGTTGATTAGTATCAATTTCATGATTTAATTTAGTAGCAAGATTCAATCATATTGACGTAGACATATCGATTAATCTTTGTAATTAGAAGGTTGATAATTGATTCAAGTGAATAAATACAATTTGTTATTGTAAAAATGTCTTCTGGTCGTTCTTTGCCTCAAATCAATCGGTGTCAAAGGTGGAATCCAGGGGGGATTCTCACATATGTGTTTATTAATTTTCGTTTTCATGTAGTAAAGGCTTTGTCTTTATATAGTGCGTATTTTCCCTTTACTTAAGGATATTTGGGCACTTTATTTTGTGTTTATTCTCAAGCAAACAATACATACAAGTGAAACAGACTATTTTCTGAGGAAACACACTTAATCCTTTTTAATCCCATTCTCAATAAACTGGTATTTTCGTAAACTCGGCCACCCTTCGATTCACATTAGGCCGCGTTTTCGGTACTACTGTAAAAGATTGATAACAAGGATAGAGAACCAAATATGTTGCACACGCACACTTTTGACACATACACAACACTTGATGTCTTTCCCTATATTTATTTTCGAAATTGTATTATGTACGCATGCCTGTTTCCTGAATTTTTATTAGTATGTAATACTACAATTATTAGTGGATTTTAGCTTAGTTATTTTTCTTTACGACTTCTCCTTGTTATTGAATGAAAATATCTCGTTTGTATCAAAGTTTGAAAAGATGTTCAGAGTAAAACATTGATAATTGAAGAAATTATTTCAGGAGTTAATCTGATGATATGTCACGAATTGTTAAATAAAGACTACATATAGTAAAATATTTGATCAATAAAATATCGTAAATCAAGAATAATAAATCTCTTTACATAGCTGAATGAAAAATATCGCGATAATTAATTTGCATTTCCTGTGATCCCAGGAAGAGAAAACACATTTTCATGCATGGTGTCATTTTTGCGATAAATTTACGCGAGCTGTTACGTACACTGTCAATAAACGACAAATAATTTTACTTCAAACACGTGCCAATTAGGATCAGCTCATTTCCTAACCTTGAATTCGAAAGGAACTGGCAGAAATTTGAAGTAATATTTTAGGATACTGCTTCTCAAAGTTTCAATACTTGAAACCTAATATTCAGTCATAATTTTCATCGCCTCCACTCCATACAATAACAATGTATTGAGTTCAATAATACAATTTGACGCTAAAGCTACAATACGACTGTTACCTTATGAGTGCTACCCGCGTATAAAAACATCTCACTTAGCCAAAGCGTTAGATTGTCCAGACGTATATATTCGTCTTTCCGAAGTACGAAATTTTCTGTGCAATGGTATGCATAAAATTATTCCGAAGGCTTTCGAATGCAATAAAAAAGGACCTTGACAGTGTTTGCGAAGTGTTTACTTATTTCACAGGATTTGCTTATTTATTCCTTTTTCTCTTCCCCCAATACATCACAGTGGAATTGGGGAGCGAATCGCGTAACTTTAATTCGGTAGTAAAGGGAATTATTATAAACCGTACAAATTATCAAGATAAATGTAAATTTTTGTATGTAATTTCATGGGTAATTATTTTAATGTTGTTCTTAACTTAATAGTGTTGAATTAATTATAAATACATTGAGTGCAGTTCTGATACATTTATGTGTTACATGAGTGTAAATATGTACTTTACTTTTTATTATGTCAGAATGAATTTTTGTTTCTTTACTTTCAGTACATTTTATAATCTTTCGACTTTTTTATTATGCTTGCGCCCTCCTCGTAGAGTTATTACGACACCAGGGGGCACCCCACCGTTTGAGAAATGCTGCTTTAGGGTTAGCTGTAGCCTAAATATCGGTATGAATTAACGCCACACTATTCAGCTATTCAAGGGCTTTTGGCGACGGACCTTGTAATTTTGACACATAATCAAGTGAAGAGAACGATACCTGAGCTAACACCCCGCTTCTAATTTTAACACCACACCAAATGGGGGACGTTTGAGCTTCGACAGCTTTAACGTGCATTGCTCCCTACACGGCGGATCTTCAGCGGTTCTGGGTTCAAACTCATGAGACGCCGTACACGAGTCCATTACCTTGACCACTAGGCTACCGTGGTCACAGGGAGGAGGGTTGCTTCATGAATATCGATCAGCAAATGGATTTTCTAGTTTTAAGTAGAAAACACCCCTTCTTACTGCTTCTAACGTAGTTTAAAATTATGCTCTGTCTGAATTAGAAGACTCTAGCGATCGAAGCTATTATACTGGTGTACATCAGCTGATGATTTAGTTTTGATTGAAGATGATTAGTTTTTGCTTAGAATCACAATTTCTTAAAAAAGCAAATTTAGCAAAATAAATAAATAAATAAAATAAAAACTACTTATAAGTATAGTTTTGAAACAACTTAACGCACATTAATTATATACAAATAAATATTTTAATGAAGAATTTTGTCACAAAAAGAAATATTCAAAAAAATATTTTTACGAATAGAAAAATATACGGGAATTTGTGTAACATGTGAATTAAAAAAACCCAACTAAGCATATTCTCTTTAATAAAGCAATATAATAAGTGCACAAAAAATGGATAATTGTACTATCAGACAATAGCTTGAAAATGTCGCGAACTTGATCATTTTCAACATAACGAATAAGAAAAACATCGCTTGAAGAAACTTCTTTACAGAATGTTTCAGAGATAAACTTTTAACACAACATAAACGTAACATTTATTAACATAAACATTTAGTATCGACATGCATTTTCAAACTATAGAATGAATGGTATAACACCACAGGGGTCAGCAAACTTTCGAGAAGGAAGAACTGAATTGTGTTGTTTCAAATCCCCTTGAACTAGGAAAGCTTACACCAAGTCCATTTGACCATTCCGCGTAATAATGTCACACACCAAGTCTTGATCTCCAAACAATTGTTCCAGGGAAATGCCCCAGCAGTCCAGAAGATGAGCAGGAGAAGCAGGGACAGGTAAAGGAAGACTTTATTCCCTGCACAAAGGTCTTACCACGCAGGTGACCGCTTCTAAAGCGCGCCTAAGACGACTGAAGAGCCTGGATCTCCTGAACTGTAGAGATAGTCCAGGACTCTTAGCTGCGTACCAGAGGTGAGCAGGAGCAGGGGCGGCTATAGGGAAGACAAACCTGGACCCTAGCCCGGGTTGGCATATTTCAAGGGCAGCATTTGGATCAAAATTGAAAAAAATATTTTTTTTTGGTTACAAAAATTTGATATATTTTCTGAAATATTATTGGGTGTGAATTTTGTATTTCATTTAACGTACCTTATTGTTTTTTATTTTGTACTCTGTATATTTAATGGTAGTTTTCTTTTACGTTGAAACTCGAAGGGTTTGAGGTGGGAGAATATGTTAAAGCAGGAAATTTAATGTTTACACATCGTTCACTAGTAACTTTCTCCTCATTCTGGAGTGAGGTCACAACGGACATTTCTTTCACTCTTATGGTGTCGGTGTCAGCTATCCAAAAGGGGACAAGGATATTAAGAGGTTTTGGTAGGTATAGAGCCACAGGAGATGTTTTATTTTAGTCTTGAGTGTAGTTACTATAAGTTAAAACAAACGCTTGTGATCCCCACCATTAGTAGACTATTTTTCGAAGAAACTAGCCTGTTTAAATAGACGATTCTTTCTCTTTCATTTCACTCATTTGAAATAACAATAAGTAATTATGCCCTTAATTTCAAATTATTTTGAATTTCTTAAGACTTAAAATAATAATAATAATATATATGTGTGTGAGTGTATATATATATATATATATATATATATATATATATATATATAGAGAGAGAGAGAGAGAGAGAGAGAGAGAGAGAGGGGGATTTTCCAATTTTGTCCGGGGCGGCAAAAAACTGCTAGAGCCGGCCTGACAGGAGAGTTTCGCCAACTCAGATTCATTTTAGCTCTGTGGAAGGAACGAATTTCAGAATGGCTCAAGACAGAGGAGCTGGGCTTGGGGAGATGACAACCCCTACCAGCCAGCTCATCAGGTGCCTCGTTCAAAGCAGCACCCACATGCGACTGTATCCACTAGAGACACGCTTGTTTCATCTGACCAACCTAGCCAATTTGGATATAATAATATCTAGACCAGTATTGTCTACAATCTTTGGCCAATTCTTCAAATATTGGGTGAACCTTGCGAAGGGCTCATCGCGTTTCCTACTAAAAAATCTTTTGGGTTCTTCGGGGCCGTAAAGGCAAATTCTTTCCAACCAAATCCAGAAGCGAAACGTGAACATTCAAATTAGAAACCTTTTAAACAGAAGAAGTTTAACGTAAGCGTAGGACCTATTGGGAGTGATTATGCTAGTCTGGTTCAAGCGCGTGAACTGAAGGAAAAGAAGAAAGCCGTCGTTGATTGTGTGAAGCAATCCGTGACAGAACGGATCGAGTCAAGGTGGATTCAATTCCACACGAGTTATTCTAGAGATATTGATGATCCGAAAGGATTGCGATTAAACAAGAAACTAAGGTAGGATAATTTCAGTATCCATTAGTAACTGTGATATAAACATAGATTAGGAATAAAAGGGGGGGAGTGAAATATAGTGGTTAAGATAGCGCTTTATTTGTTAATACGTATTGTTTGTTTTCTCCCCTCAGATCCGCTAAGTTATAATATAAATATTATCATTGTTAGTGTTTAAGTTAAGATCTTAATTAAGACATTTTAAGATCATGACAACGCCTGGTTCTACATTCAATCCCACACCTCTAGATCACGAAGTTAACTCAGGAGTGAGGTATCATCCACGGGGAATACTTCACAAGCTTCCTCTGCCTGTCAGGATCCCGATACTGTCCTTAATAGAGTTGAGAGCATGATCAAGAGCACAACTGATACTAAGAACTGAATTGTAAGAGAAACAATGCAACTAAGGTAGGGAGAGAGTCATTTATATGCACACGGGAACTTAAGAATGAGTGAGAATTATACTAACGTCGCACTCGAAGGCAACACGAGAGCTAGTGTCCATGGACCGTTTAATTTTGAACCTCGGTCGAGTGACGAGGACGACACATGTGTGTGTGTGAGTTACCATCTCCCCTCTCCTAAATACCACACCAAAGGGAAGTGACAGATTTAATATGCACTGGCCCTTCCAACTTGATAGATCTTCAGTGTCACCAGGACATGACCCGCGACACTCCAGCCACGAGTTTTGACCATAATCACTAGCCTTCTGTAGCCACTACGGGAGTGCAAGGGGAGGGGAGGAAGTCGTGGAAAAATGGAACTAATTTGATATCAGAGTACTAGGCACTAAGCACAGCGCTTGTCGAGTGATATGGAATCCAAGATGGCGGCCTAGTTGTAACAAATCGCCAGGAAAATAATTTTTAAAGAACTGTTTTGAAATATATTTCAAATAATGAATTTTGGAAAGGATTGAAAATATAAATATCAATCTATAATTAACATCAATATAATATAATAATAATTATATTGTGTAATATATAGTAATGATAATTTAATGTAATAATGAAATAATAATTATAGATAATAATCTTAAAATTGGAATAATAATCATTTAATAGAATAATTATTATATATAATAATAATTGTATTATATATCTATATTATACATAAAAAAGAATTTTACATGACAATACAAAATTAATAATGTTTAACAATTAAAAATTGTTGATAACATGCAATATTTAAAAAACTGCTCCTTTAATAAATTTCATTGAACAAAAGAAACGTTTAAAAATTGCATTATTCAGAGGTAAAATGAAGTTGAAATGCGTTGTTTTCAGCAATTGTAAAAGCACAGCCCTCATATTTTTTTAAAAAAATATCCGGTACTCATCAATGATATTAGAAATATTCATATTTAAAAATAACACAAAATACAATAGAAGACTAAAGTAGTAATTTTAAGAATGATTGCAATGAAAATAGCCAAATTTTTTAAAGAAATAAATTAAAAATCGTCTGAAATTAATAGGGTTACCGAGGAAAAAAAATAAAATTAATTATAATATTAGTCATTTCCATGGCAACCCCATTACCACAAGATAAAAATATCAAGGTAATCATATTGTAATGTTATGGCCCATCTTGGCGGATATAAGCAACTTGGCGCGTAGCAGTCCGATATCAAATTAGCAATACGTAATGGTTTTTCTCATATTTGTTGGGGAGAGGAGGTTAAGTGTTGTCTCTTGTCCATTGATGAGTGCTTTGGAATTCAGGTATGCAGAAAAGATTGCTTATGTAAGCAAAAATAAATAAACGTTCTAATTAGTGAAAGTAATTTTTACTGATTTACAGCTAATCTTCAATGATTCCCAAACTTTGTTAATAAAAACTAATTTAATGCAGAAGAAAGTTTGCAAATTCAGGTGAAGTTTTCAACACAGAATTATAAAGGGAAAAGTTAAAAGAAAGAAGATAACTTTTAGCTGACAATTTTTTTTTAAAGAATACATAGAAGTAGACGTAAGAGCCGCAACCGTCTACTCAGAGAATCACATGTCGCTCGCGAGCTACATGCTTCCGACCCTCGGTACAGTACGTTCCTGAAGTAAAAGCATATTCTTAGAAGATGTCACAAAGGACTAACACTACAAATAAAAAATGAGGTAAGTGTTAACATTTTGGATGTTCGTAAAATAGAAGTAGCTGGTTCAGTCAATATTTACAACGAAAGAAAATATTATAAAACTGAGTGTAAAATATACATACCTTTCTGTAATAAAAGATACAATAAACGTTATACTATTTATTGTGTGTGTGTGTGTGTGAATATATATGTTACCGTAAAAGTGTAAAATCCTTTATTTCATAGAATAACTAGGTATTTCATGAAATAACTAGACAAAAATCAGTTTAAGTATAAAAATTATAGAACTCTACGATTTAATTAATTAGGTATTATATAGAATAACGATTACTTGATCGTTAAAGTATGAAATACGACACTCGAAAGCTCTTTTTGAACCAGTTCTAGCTGCTTTAGGAAGGACTTTTCCCATTTGAAACTAAAGATGGCCGAATAAAACAATTGTACTCTGGATATCAATTCAGTATATGTCAGCAAAATTAATTTCCATTGCAGATGCTCCAAATATTGACACAAGGATTGGATCTGTTGCAACAGCTCAAAGTTGCGGTACTGGACAAGGATTTAAAAAGTGCTCGTGTAAGAAAAAAATGTGTAATAGTAAAAAGTATGTTTCAAAAATAATAAACAGTGCAATCCAAGTGTCATCACAGCAATCCTTGCTCTAATAAATAATTAAAAAGTAAAATAAGGTATCTCATGAAATTTATATAAATTAATATTCTCTTACATTTTTGTATTAAAAGTTTATAGAATGCTTTTGAAAACAATAGTTTTCCTTCCCGGCATGTATTTTTGTTGATAATATTTAAATATAATCTATTTTTTTTCAACATATTCTTTCCCCCTTTCTATTTAATGTTAGTAATATGAGCAATAATAAATTATATCATCTGCTCTTTCCCGTATTATTCATCAGAAAAAGGGATAAAATGTAATGTATTTTTTTTTTTGAGAGTTCTTTTGCTTTTTTATGATAAAATCAATTTGTAAAATATCTTTGAAATTGTTTATTTTTTTCTCTTTAAGGGTCTATCCTTAGTTATTTTATAGAATACCTTGTTATTTCATACAATAACTAGGTAAAAAAAGTATATTTTTCATCTATTATATACTTTAACTGACTTGTCTAGTCTAATATTCTCCGTTACGCCACTGGATAAACGATGATTAAGTCAAATTAACCTCTAAAGGAAATATTCTTTGGAACAGATGCCTTCAACTTGGCTTAAGTCTACTACGTTCGGAACCATGGTTTTGAAAAAGCGTATAAAGGACTAATTTTTTGATATTTAGTGTCAGTTGAATTTGTGACATCTTCGAGGGAGTGAATTCCCATCTTCCGATTCACAATAGGTTTTTATGGTTTTCACCAGCTGGTCAGGACAAGAACGACACCCATCGATTGTCCCTGGATTGTTATGATCAACCAGCTGAGGAGTGACCAGTGCACGTGGCCATGGGGGCCATTGTTTATTGTCTGAACTCAGGGAGTGGAGACAGCAGACGGGTCGCCATAATGGACTTCGGCGCCCCTTTGACAATAGGCGAAGTCTATCTCAAAATAATCATGTCATCTTTTCTAGGGTTTTGTGAATGGAATACTAAAAACAGGTGGCGTGATGGACAAGTGTGTCCAGATGTGGACAAGGAACTATGGCGCCTTGGGCCAGACAGCTCAGGTGTGTTTTGGCGTGTTATGCGCCAATAGGAAAGGAGGAGGTCAAGAGAGACTTTGGTGACCTGCGAATAAGAAGGAGCGAAGGGCATTTGGAGACACACACCCTGGTGTTTAAAAGGGTTCTTTTTGAGGAGACGAAGACCGGAAAAAAAGGAGCGAACGAGAAAAAGAAGAGAAAAGAGCTCGGAAAAAAGAGAAGGGCTGATCGTTGGAGGGAAGCGGAGAGGAGAATCCCAGTGTTTCGCTCGGTGATGCTGACCAGGAATCCGAAACGCGAATGAGAAAAAACGCCTTGCGGACTGGACGGAACAAGCTGTGGAGTGAGCGGTTTCAAAACGGGGATTCCATACCGGCTATAGGCACGGAAACTATTAACTTTACAATCTAACTAAAATCAATTTTCATATTGGAGAAAAAAAAATTAAAAGTATTTTTACTCCCACAACCTTGCTGTGATGTATTTTTCCACGCTATCATCTGACGACGTTACAGCAAGATCTAATTTTGGTGGCAGCTTTGTGAGATAGAGCATTTCTGTGAATAGATGCCTCGAACCCTTTTATTGAGAAGAAAAAATAAAACGCCAGCCGTATGGAGTTATGCCCGCCTGATTCTCGCACAACTTCTGAAAGAAATGTGTTTCATCGAATTACATGCAACAAGAAGTGACTGGAGTGCCTTGCTCGTGCCCGTGTGTTAAGGAAGCGTGCCCACCTGAAAGGTTTCCGGAATTTCTGTATTTTCCTGCTTGTGAAGAGTGCCCGCGAAGTTCCTGCCTTCCGTTTTTTTTTCCGGAGAAGGATGAGGAAGATGTTTACAGTGTTTTCCACCTGCAATGTTAAGGTCAGTCTTTTTCTTTTTGAGTATCGTATCGGGGCAGCAATATATTTTTCTAGTTTATGTAAAATTTTGTAAGGAAAGTAATGCTAGATAAAAAAAAAGTTAAAA
Organism: Trichonephila clavipes; assembly: GCA_019973935.1. NCBI lineage: Eukaryota > Metazoa > Arthropoda > Arachnida > Araneae > Nephilidae > Trichonephila > Trichonephila clavipes. Next base: position 283,005 of record BMAU01015550.1, read on the forward strand.
GTCTAGACTGAGAGACTACAAGAAATTATTAAGTTTGTTTGAAGTGTATTGATGTGCTATGTTTGTATGTGTGTTTGTTTATTGAGTTAGGTCGTAGTATACAGTAGTATATTTGCTTCGTTAGCACAGTTTTGCGTAGTGTATTGTCACGTTACTCTGAGTATTTTTATTATTTTGTAAGAGGAAATATATAATTAAGTCTCAGTCTAGGGTACTGTTATTAGTTATGCTAGTTATGGTATAATTTTTGTGAGGAAGTATAATTTAAGTCTAGGTCTAGTGTACGGTTAGTTACGCCGGGTAGTTGTATAAGTTTGTGTATAACTAAACACTGACGTATATAGTGTAGTGTTGATTTGCGTTGGATATTTGAATTGTTTTTAGTGACAATTGAGATTGATTTAATGTTGTGTATTATTGCATGATGACTTTCCTTTTAAGATTAAGAAAATGTAGGTTTTGCTAGAAGTAGCAAGAGAATTAGAGATTGGAAGTCAACGGCGATCAGCAAAGAGTAAGAAGTAAGGATATGATTTTACAAAGTGATAAAAATGATATGGAAACGATCAAAGCGGTGACGGAGAGAATTTTAGAAGAAAAATAAGGGAATTCGAGTTAGAAAAACTGAGAATTCGACTCAGGGAATAAGTTAAATGAAAATAAATTGAAGGCGAAGGAATAGGATTAACAATCTCGCAAATGTTTGTATTTTGTCAGGAAAACATACCGCAGAAGATAGTGAACCGGTTAATAAGTGCAGGCTCTTTAATTAACCCGGTAGTTAATAAAAGCGGAGAACGCTACGTCTGTGATTTTGAAAAGAAGAATTGTGACCCCAGTGAGATGTATGAACGTTTCCCACCCATCTGAAGTAGGAAGGAAAGAATTCAACGTGAATAGGAGTAGTGATTGTGACGTGGAAATGAAAGTAGGGGTATGTGAAGGGTCAAAACTGTGGCGATGGGTGCATAGCGGGTAATTCCGGATAATATTGTAGATGGCTCTTTGAATTGAAAAGAGATAAGGGAGTTGCGAACCCTGAAGGATTGATTTGTGAGAATAGCTGCGAGGGAAAATATACCCTTCCGGACGTTAATGGGTTGAAAAGCAGTTAACAGTGAATCAGGGGAAATTTAAATCATACAATAGCTAAGATAGCAAGGACCGTTAAAAGTGAGAAAGAAAACACGTGTAAAGCAGATTTTAGCGAAAATGCTGGGAAGACGGGTTAGCCATTGCGATTGCCTCTCTCAGAACCAAGGGAGATTTATAAGGATGAGTTAGCGACGGACAATAGGTCTAACATTGGTTCAAGAATGTAGTTTCGGGATAGATTTACCAGAGGAAAAGAGATCTTGACGTAGTTTATCGTCTTAATTTAATGAAATTGTACCGTAGAAAGCCGGGATTGGAAAATTTGTATTGAAGAATAGCTCAGAAGGAATAGATTCGAAAACTCCCTATTCGGTAAAGCTATTTATGGATGTTGGTTTTCAGGGGTAATTTAAGGAAAAGTCAATTGTATTTTAAATTACCGCCTGATCCAGTAGCTATTTAAGGATGATTAACGCTAAGAAGAAAGAAAGGTTTCTACCAGTTCCTGGGACGATTGTTTTTAAGGCGGAAGGATATTAATTTGGTTACGGGAAAGCCATTTAGGATCAAAACTTGTTGTTCATCCCAGATGTTAATTAATTCACACTACGAGAGGATACAGAGTATCTTTTAGATTTAGGTGTGAACGGGATGGGGCAGTCAAACCGTACTCTGCCCGTTGTTTGGTTAGGGAGAGTGAATCGATACCCATTACCCGCGTATCAAATGTATAAAAAGTATAGGAGGAATTTGAACCAGGTGACGCGAGCCGAGATTTATTTTTTTTTTAAGAAGGGAAAGTTTGGTGAAAAGATCAACGCGGCATCGTGGGTGACTGTATTGGATTTATGGAGTGGTATTTTCGTCGTTCACTACTGATGAATTATCCGAAGCACACCACATGCGTTATGCCAGTTGGCATGTACATTATTAAAACATCGAGGTTTAAGTTTCTTTCGTGCTTATGATGAATGTAATTTAACTACTCTGATTTTGAGGTTGTTGAGGAAGCCGATTGAAGTACTGCGAATGGTTGATATAGACATTCTGATGGAAATTTGAAAACCGTGAAAGAAAAATAGACTTTGTGTTAAAATGGTTGAGTAGGGTTGGGTCGGAAGTCGGACCGACTAAAGGTAAATTAGAGCCATGGGCTAGTTTGTTCCGCTGTAGATATAATGTAGATATAGTGAAAATTCATTGCATGAGCTACTGAGGCGTCAGCGTTAATTATATTCCCAATTAAAGTGTTTCCTCAATAACTAACGTAATGGAAGACAAATACCATGAATTGTGAATCAACCTGTTATGATGGTTGTGATAATGCTTGCCAGATAGCCATAATTTAATTAAACTTTAAAAGTTTTTAGTTTAAACTTCTTAATTTAAAGATTTGGTTCTTTAATGTTTTTGCAAAGCTTGAATTTATGAATGTTTATTTTGTTTATTTAATATCGTTGGAAACAACGTTGGAATAAGTAGTTTGTAGATTTTTCTAGTAATTAT
>BMAU01015552.1:0-139789 GCA_019973935.1 Trichonephila clavipes
AAAAAAATGTACAGGCAGATACTTGTTGATCCTAATCAGAGGGATTTACACCAAATTATGTGGAAGACTAGTGCAGATGCTCCATTCAAGACTTACAAACTAGCTACCGTAACCTATGGGGCAGTTTCTGCACCATTTTTAGCTACCAGGACCTTAAAGGCCTTAGCAGATGAAGAAAAAGCGGAATTTCCTGACGCAGCAGATGTGATTTGTAATGATAGTTATATGGATGATATTCTTTCTGGGGAGTCTACATTAGAGGGTGCTAAAAAACTCCAAACCAGATTATCTCAACTATTACTGAGAGGTGGGTTTGAGCTACACAAATGGGTTTCAAATAGCCCAGAACTGTTAAAAGATTTATTCGCATCTTCCTATGTGTTTGATAAGGAATTTCAGGATGCTCCAGTGAAAACATTAGGTATGCCTTGGGATCCAAAGGTGGGTTGTCTCACATACAAAGTAAAGATTAGTGACTAAGTCAACTTCTCAAAAAGAGACGTGCTTTCAGAAATTGCAAGGCTCTATGACCCTTTGGGCCTGATTGGACCCATTGTTATGAAGGCTAAGATATTCATCCAAGAACTTTGGAAAATAAAATTAGATTGAAATGAACAGCTACCACCAGATGCAATGGAAGAGTGGAAGAACTTCTACCAAAAATTATCGAAAGTAAATAACGTCAAAATCCCAAGGTGCATTCTACTTCCTGCAACAATACGGATTGAAATACATGGCTTTTCCGATGCATCGGAACGTGCCTATGCTGCTGTTGTCTACATAAAGTGTTTCAACGAATCTGGACAGTTTCAAACTAGATTATTATTCAGCAAGTCCAGAGTGGCTCCTTTGAAAACACTCACCATACCGAGGTTAGAACTGTCTGCAGCTTTACTACTATCGAGATTAGTCAAAAAAAGGTTGTGCCAATTCTACAATTACCTATTCATAAAATTTAGATGTGGACGGACTCAACGATTGCTTTAGCGTGGATAAAGACTGAACCTCATAAACTCAAAACATTTGTCAGCAACAGGGTGGCGGAGATCCAAACACTTTCAAAAGACTGTCATTGGAAACATGTGAGCTCCAAGAACAATCCTGCCGACTTAATTTCTAGAGGCTGCAATGTAGATGAACTTTTAAAGAACGAATGTGGTTCTCGGGTCCAGATTTACAAACTGATGAATACGAGGACAATCAGCTTTTTCCTGATCCTTCTTACAGAGATGAACTAAAATGTGCCGTGACTCTTTCAATTACTGAGAGTTCAAATTTTTATGATTAACTATTTAATGTTACAAATAATTTCATAAAAATAATTAGAATTTTTAGCTTTATTTTTAGGTTCATTAATAACATCAAAACTAAGGAGTCTCGTAATAAGGAGAAGTATCTAACTGCAGATGAGATAAAGAGGAGTACGGAATTTTTAGCTAAAATAGCACAATTAAGTGAGTTTAAAGCAGAAATCGATGCCATGAAAAAAGGTAAAGGTGTTTCAAAAACAAGTAAGTTAAAGGCTTTAGATCCTTTCTTAGATGAGAATTCTTTACTCAGAGTTGGTGGAAGGCTTAGCAATGCTGATTTATCATTTGAAGCAAAACACCAAATAATTATACCTAGTAAACATAAATTTACTAAATTACTTTTTGAGCATATGCATAAGAAGTTTTTAATATTGGTGCTCAGGGTTTAGTACATCAAATTAAAATGCAGTTTTAGCCCATTAATCCTGCACGAAATACAGTTCATGATTGCATTGCGTGTTTTAGACAGAAGCCTACTGGGGTAGATCAAATAATGGGAAATCTACCATCATAGAGAGTAACTCCAAATGAGCCATTTTTAAACTCGGGTGTGGATTTTTGCGGACCTTTTCAAATAAAATTTAAAAATCAGAGAAAGGGGATATTTTCAAAAGTTTATGTTGCGATTTTTGTATGCTTGGCTACAAAGGCTATTCATTTAGAGGCAGTGACTGATTTAACAACTGAGGCATTTATTGCAGCTTTGAAGTGGCTATGTGCTCGTTGAGCCGCATTTCTACATTAATGTCCGATAACGCAACTAATTTTAATGGCGCAGCTGCAGAATTAAATCGTTTCATAAAATTAATTTGTAACAAAAACGTGACATTAGAAAATTATTTTGCTTCAGAAGCTACCCAGTGGAAATTTATCCCACCTCGTTCTCCTAATTTCGGGGGTTTGTGGGAGCCAGGGGTAAAATCATTCAAACACCATCTCTATAGAACTTAAGTTAATAGTAAAATAACTTTCGAAGAATTCGAGACAATAATAATCCAAATTGAAGTATACTTAATTCACGTCCATTAGTCCCATTGTCAGATAATATCAATGAATATGAAGTTTTAACTCCTGAACACTTTATAATTGGTCGACCTATCAGTGCAATACCTGAGCCCGCAATTTTAGATCTTTCAGAGAAGAATAGATTATCTAGGTGGCAGCTTATACAACAAAGTCTGTACAAACTATTTGAAAACGCTGGAAAAATGATTATCTTAATCATTTACAGCAGAGAAACAAGTGGCAGTTCGAAAAAAATAATGTTGCTGTTGGGTGTTTAGTGCTTTTAAAGGAAAATGATTTGCCTCCCTGCAAATGGGCAATGGCAAGAATCTGGGAGGTTATTTATGGAACTGACGGCAAGGTCAGAGTCGTTAAACTAAAAACTGCCACGAAGGTTCTCACACGTTCTATCTCAAAAATATGTATTTAGATTTTCTTCATCCGATATATACTATATCTCGATATATACAATATTTATTAAATGCTGTACCTATTTAATAACTTAAATACCACATTTTTTCATCATAACTCCAATAATGCGGCATAGCATAAGAAAGATTTAAAGCGTGATCATGCATTCAGAACTGTAACGGCGAATCACGCGCAGGGTATGACATACCCGAAAAAAGTGGTATCCAAAAATATATATTTAGAATTCACCTACAAGTTAACCCTCAAAGGATATGACCATAAAATCAGCTACACTAGAAACTATACAGTTTCCAAAAAAAGTTTAGAAAAAGCGTTGAAAAAGGTTAGACGGTGAGTATGCATACCCTGCGCGAGAAGTACCGGCTTAACATGGCCAATGCGAATTTTACTTATCAGAAATCAACCTACTGCTATTATGTGCTAATATTAACCTATATTAGGGTTGAAAACAATCATATTACGCAGGTATTTTTTCGAACAATGATACTAGGTGGTTCCAGATATAAATTAATTGAATTAAATATGGCATTTAAAGAAAAGCATTTTTTTTTTAAGTAATTCTCAACAAAGAAAAAAATTCTTCGATGCTTTCAAATATATTTAAGGCTTTAACAGGGTTGAACAATTGAAATCACATAACTTAAAATAAATATTATGACTCTGAAAGTTTTTAAAATAAATTTTTTAAAAAAAGCATTGTGTTTAGTACAGTAAAACGGTACTTTTTTAAAAAAAAATATGGGAATTGTTTATGAGTATTGGAAAGTACTTGATTCTAGTTCTAAAGTACTTGGGGATAACTTCAGATTAAACAATATGTACTTATAAAGAGTGTTTTTTTTCAGGTACAGAAGTTTAAGTTGGCATTACTTTCCAAGATGGCGACCGATTTAACAGCTGTTAAGTGATTTATTCTCAGTTTGGTTTGACAATTCAAGAATTGAAGCCAAACGATCATCAAGCAAGGCGTAGATTCGTCGAATGGGCCCAAAACGAGATTGCCATTGTTCCCGATTTTTATAAGCGAATTTTGTTTAGCGATGAAGTTGAATGGCTACGTCAACAAACAAAACTGCCGCATTTGGAGTGAAGCTAATCCACAAGTGTATGTCGAAACACCGTTACATCCAGAAAAACTGACTGTTTGGTGCGCTTTATGGGCTGGTGGAATCCTTCTTCAAAAACGATGAAGGCCACAACGCTACAGTCAATGGTGATCGGTATAGAGCCATGATTACTAACTTTTTCATTCCTGAATTGAACAATCATGATGTCCAGAAGCTGTGGTTCCAACAAGACGGCGCAACATGTCACACAGCTCGTGCCACAATCGTTTTATTGAAAGACACGTTTGGTGACCGCCTAATTTCATATTTTGGACCTGTGAATTGGCTTCCAAGATCTTGTGATTTAACACCGCTAGACTATTTTCTGAGGGGCTATGTAAAGTCATTGGTCTATGCGGATAAGCCACAAACGCTTGACCATTTGGAAGACAACATTCGCCGTGTTATTGCCGATATACTGCTACAAATGTTAAAAAAGTCATCGAAAATTGGACGTCCAGATTGGACTACATCCGAGCCACCCGTGGCAGTCATATGCCAGAAATCATATTTTAAAATGTAATACCACAAGATTATCTTTCGAATAAAAAAAATTCATGTCAATCGAATAATACATCGTTGTTTTATTGCAATTTAAAGTTCTATACCTCTAAAAAAACACCCTTTATCTCCGAAAATAAATCGAGATAGTGTTTTTTCTTCAAAAATTTACTTAATGTACGAAACCCGTATGAATTTTTATTAAAAAATGCTCCAAAAATGTTTTAAATATGTCATCATGCAAACGAAAATGTTGCTAAGTATGTAAAATGGGTTTGATATATTTTCCAATTAAAAAGATATAGCTTAAAAGAAAAACGCCAAAAATTCTAGTGTTATTTATGGTAACCCTATCTCCAAAACATTTTTTAAAATCTTTTATTCATTTGATATCTTGTACAATAATTGTGTCAATCATTCTTTCTGTACCATTTTATTTTTCATTCGACAACTAAGTGGAAAGTAAAATTCACATATGGCACCGAGTCATCGACCTATGTTTCATGCCGTGGAGGGGAAAACACCCGCTGCATTCAGGCAGCGAGTAAATGCAAATTTTACGAATTATTTGGAAACTCGATTTCTGCCACTGTCTGTGAAGGGCTCGTGTGACTTTTTCTTTCTTTTACAATAAAATTCCCATTCAAAGAACTCAAAAAGTTAAAAGATTAAAATCACTTGTATATGGCTAACGGAAAATGTTAAATTGAAGCGTTTTTCCTGATCTACATTTTCGAAGTTCAGAGAATCCGCATATAAGCCGACCCCCTTACTTTGACTTTAAAAAAAATCCTATAATTATCTGCATGTACGCGGGAATATACGGTATGTAATAAACAGTGCTTTGTTTCTCAATTAAACAAATTAAATAACTGTTTCAAAACTTATTTTTAATTACTATTTACCGTAGTGTTTGAATTATTTGGAAAAGACCTCTTTTTCTTGTCTAAGCTGGTATGTGATTACCAGTGATGACTCAAATCGCCTCAAATCTATTATATTTGTCTCGAGGTAGTGTGAAACATCAACATTGATTCCAATTTACTTGTTTGACTGCTTTTAGTGTATCGGTAGCTCAGTTGTGAGAGCTTCAGTTTGGCAGTTCGTGGTTATAATTTTGTGTTCCGTGTAACTGTTGCTTGTTCAAAGATGGATATTACTCCGAGGAAGCGTTCCAAAATAATTGTTCTTCATAAACACACTTCTACGGCTCAGAGAGATATAGCTACTTCAGTTGGTGTGGTCAAATTAAGGTATCACATTACCCTAAAATCATGATTTTTTCAAAAATCGATAAAAAAAAATTTTATGATTTTATTTTATAGGCTATCTTATTAGCTTAATAAAAATACCAAGTTTTTTATTTTCCATTCACTAGAACAAAAACTACAAGTGTTTTAGCAAAAGCAGATGCCATAACTTTACACAAGGTGTCAAACTTTAAAATGCGTTTTACTCGAAATGTGTTTTTTTTCGAAAAGTTTAAAGAGGGACAGCGATTGCTAAAAAAGTTTTGTAAATAATTTGCTAAATTTTTGTGTATGTTTTGTATAACAGTAGAAGTGTTTCGACCTTGATATCTATCAATCATTGTTTTATTTCAAAATTTACAATCCTTTATGTGAATATAATCACTGTATTTTTTTAAGCAATTTCATATAATCACAAAGATAAAATGCTCCAGTTTTTGGTAAAATTAAAATATTTCTTATCCTGAAGGTCATTTTAAACATGAATAACAAAGTAACGCAGCAAAATTGAAAATTTGAGAATTTGTTCATAACATTTTTCTTCAGAGCAGGCCCCGTTTATGTAATTTTTTGTTCATTTTTTCTCATTTTAATAATAATAATTTTTTTTTCTGTTTTCAATTTTAGGATTTTTTGCTTAAAATATACTAAATAAATCTTAAAATCACTAAAAAATCCCCATATCTCCATTTTTTTCAAAAAAAATTGCCGCAAGTAGACGGATACCTTAAATGTGTCAAGCATTTTAAGAGCATTTCAAGATTCCAGATCAGGGTCTCCTAAAAGTAAAGTAAAAATGTGGGCGCAAACGGAAATCTACTCCAAAAACTAATACAATTCTAATAAGAAATAGAAAAATGAAGAAAGAATCACAGACCTTTGGAAGGATTTATTGGAATATGGTATTGAAATGAGTTTCTCAACTGTACGGAAAAGGCTTCTATAATTAGGCGGTAAGACAACAAGACCAAGGAAAAAACATTTGAAATTCAGAAAATGACGAAAAAACGTTTAGCATGGGACAAAAAACATCGATCATGGACGGTTAGTGACTGGAACAAGGTGAGTTTCAGTGATGAAACATATTTATGTGCAGGGATCCATATGAAGTGTAATTAAAAGAAGCGATGGTGAAACTATGATACTACATCAGATCATATCCAATAAACTATAAAACGCCCTTCTAAGCAGATGTTTAGAGGGCTTTTTCACGACAAATGGCACTAGAAGCTTAGTTCTTCTTAAAGTCATGATGAGAATTCTGTCAAATACATAGACATATTATGCAGCAGATTAATCCATTCATGGAAACATTTGACGGAACATTTCTACATGATATGGCCCCTTGTCACACTTCTAAATTATTCCAGACTTTTAGGCTGGAAAAAAATAATAAAATTGCTTTATATTGGCCTTGCAATTCACCAAACCTTAATTCTAATGAAAACTTATGGCATATTCTCAAGAATCATCTAGCTAAGATGAATTTAAGACAACGGTACAAATGATGAAAAGTGTTATACTAGCGTGGTTCCACAATGATGAAATCAAGAACTACACTAATAGAGTCAATGCCATGACATGTTGAAAAGGTCATTTCTTCTAAAGGAGAACATACTTCGTACCAATATTGCGATTTTTAAGTCTACTTAAGGTATGTAATGATTAAAACCTAAAATTCTTGAAAAAATTGATTTTTTCCAATTGGTCCCCATCAGTGGCGCACACAGGGGGGTCCTGGGGTTCGGACCCCCAAAGGCCTTGATTTTTTCCAATTGATTATAATTCCAAGTATATAGTATGTAAAATTTTAATTAATTAATGCTAATTTTTTATTCAATAATTAGTTTTTTACTGTGTTTTGTTCCCGGAAATCAACAAAATCAAAAGGAGCATGATACAAGAAGGGTGAACCAACCCCGGACCCCCCATCCTTGAAAAATTCCTGTGTGCGCTACTGGTCCCCATTAATTGGAAGGGTATAGTATTACATTTACATTCATTAATACAAATTATTGTTAAATTCAAAAATTACGTGTTTAAATAAAATGAAAAACAGTAAATGATACTTATATTCTCATATTTTTAAATTTAGTGTATCCATAAATTTTCAGTCAAATGTTTTTCAAAAAAATGGGATTGTTATTAAACGTATAATGTTTTAAATAAAAAAAAGAATAATACAAAATTTTCATTTATCCTGTTAGATTTTGAATCATTTGTATCAGGAATAACAAAGTTAAAAATCGAAAAGTCAAATTCTAATATATTTGTTTATCATTCGTGGAAGTGTTCTGTTAAAATAAAATGTGTTTTTAAAATATATATCCTCAAAGAAGTGGTGGTTAAAACTGGGAAGAATTCTAGATTTCCGTGAATTTATTCTGATTCTCAAAAGGAATATTCTTTCTATTCAAAACGCAAACTAAAGGAAATTACGTATCCAAATAACACAATTCAGAATAACAAACTAAAACATATAAAGTAAACTGAATTTATTTACTGACACTTTACAGCGAGTGGCAACAGCTCATGCTCCACAAATCTACATTCAATCCAGCTTTATCCAATCAAAAGCTAGCAGCTGCCGTTAAATCCACGTTTAGTCACCGCAATTAACATAACTGTTTTCATTTCTCGGCAGCTGAATCAAACGAATTCGTTGATAATAAATAAGTAACTTCTGTTTTTCTATCCATTTGCATTTCTTGTTTACAACATAGCGATGACCAAAATTGCTATTTAGTTGACTAAGGTTGTATTTGAGTGTTCTCATCAGGAATGTGTTGTGTACGAAAGTATTTACTTAGAAAAAAATCCCGAAAATATTTGATATTACATATACCATCTGAGATACTTATTTATTAGTAGCATGTTGACGAAAAACATTTTCTGAAAATAACAAGTATCAATTTAAACAATGCTGGTTCAACAAGGCTTAATACTATCTGTAATAATAACGTAACAGGAAAACTGTTGTCATCTATAAAAAATGCAACATAATTTTAATTTTGTGTGTCTGAGCAACTTTTCTTTCTTTCCTTTTCGACCAGATGATCATTTTCATAAGAACTGAAATCTAACAAGCATTATTTTATAAATTCCTGTGTATATTCTTCCTGCCCATCCTGCAAAATGAGAACCCTTTTGTTATGTACTATATATAAAAAAATCCATGTGAAAATTATAATTCATTTAATGAATTTCTTTAATCCATCATTGTATATTTATATAAGGTGAGCAGTTTTTTTACAATAAAAAGGACTAAAAATTTAAGAAAAAATTACAACGTAAATATATGAAACATTTTATTAATTCAAGCAAAAATACATTAATTAAGCTTGGATCAATTTGAGTTATTTAATTAAACGCGAGAGTATTTTACCATAGAATGAATTTTTTGTCAATATATGATTGTTTAATGCATCGAAAATTTCGGAGCAAGAAATATCATTCATATTGAATTTTACGGCAAGTGCTGCAGCTTTAAGATACCAGTATTCAATCTTGATTTCTCACATCTAATAATCGTTACGAATTGAAAAAACTCTTTCAACTGCAACATTAGTTCCAGGGCAGCACCAAGTAAATTCGACAAGAATGTAACTAAATTTTAAAATGGAATGTTTTCGTTTTTGAAATGGTTACATATTTCCACCCATCTTGTATCAATCATAACATGTTGATACTCTTTCCCGTTGTTTTAACTTATCAGAGTTTAAATACACATTCAGTGTTGTAATTTCTTCAAACAGACACGTAATAGACGCCCACCCATCTTGTACTTTTTATAACAATCCAATATTGATATGCGATAAAAAATATTCAGTATTTTATATTGTATTTAATTTACCAATTGAATTAAAATATTCATAGAGCGACAACATGTGATAAATGTTTTTTTTATTTATGTGTGTGCTGAAGCAGAACAAATAATTAAACAAGTTTTTCATTTCTTTTTTTATTTTGAGTCTATTTTTTAGAAACTGATGTTTTAATTATGTTAATGATGCTTTAATTTTATTGATTATACATACTTTTATGCGATATTTGTTTTCTTTAACGTCTGGGTCACAAAACCAGAGTGAATTGTTGTGTGATTGAGAGAGAGAGAGTTGTAAAACTTTTTTTAATGTACATCAAAATACTGAAACCGAAATGAAGAATACATTTACACTGAATTTCTTTTCATTCTTATAAAATACAGGGTGTCCGGCCTAAAAGTATTCAAAAGTAATGGCTTATTATTACGGTACTACCCATCAGAATGTAATAAACTGTTCATCCATGGATTGGAAAACTCTGCGAAATTTTTTTGGGTCTAGTCCGATTGACCGCATGTGCACACATTATTCGGAAGTCGCAGACGATAAAAGTTTTACACTGACTTTATTTGTAAAGATATGGAAGCCACAGCAAAAGGTGCTGTGCACAATTTGGTTAACGGAATTTAAATCAGTCACGCGTGAACAGCGAGGTGTTCGAATAGAATGGAATGTCGTTAATGGCTTCCTAATAGACTTATCAGGACTCCTACAAAATTAAACACGCACACGATCAACAGTCTCTGCTATCTCACAAAAACTTAAAGATGCTTGCCAGTTTGAGATACCAATGTTCGAGTCTCCTTTAAAGTTCTTTCCCATTGGTGGATAGATTTTGATGTCGGAGGGTCGACATTCTAAAAATAAATAAATAAAGTTTTTTAAAAAATTGCTTGAAAATTCACTATTAATGCAAATATTTGCATATATGTGTATATGAATAGCTCGAAGATTAAATACAAATATAACTGTCCAAGAACCACTCTCCGTTGTTTTGGAATACTCTTAGTTAGAATACACATTCATTACAGTTCCCAAAAGAATTTTTTCCCCAATGGGCTGCATACTAGCAGCTAAGCCTTTGCAGACACGGCAAGTCCCCAAATGTGAGAGCCATTTCAGTGGTAGCGCCATCTAGTGGTGGTTCTGTCTGCCAAATTCGGACGCTTTAATTAATTTAATTCAAGCTCTCGTCGGATACTAAACATTGCGGCTATTTAATTTGCCGAGAGTATTAGGGTCAAATTAATACTCAAGGGATCTTTTCATTCCACGTAATCACACCACGTTTCATATCTTGAAGCTACCGGAAGGATAATATAATTAATGGGTAATATTAAAAACGTCACCACATACATCCGATTTTTAGTTTGCCTGTCTCCAAGAACAGCCGAAAAGGTAGAAACAAAGTAATTTTTTTAAAAAAAAAGGGCGAGATAGGTTTAAAACTACGTGAGTGAATATTAACGTCGCACTATTCAGCTACACGAGGGCTTTTGGCGACGGACCTTGTAACTTTGAACAATGGTCAAGTGAAGAGGACGACATCTGAGCTAGCACCCCCTCTCCTAACTACCACACCACATCAACGGAAAGACGTTTGAGCTCTCGACAGATTTAACGTACATCATTTCCCTACACGGCGTGTCTTTAGTGGTACTAGGGTCGAACTCGTGACAAGCCAGACACGATACGATTGATTGATTGATTTAATATTAACGTCGCACTGTTCAGCTACACGAGGGCTTTTGGCGACGGACCACGTAATTTTGAACCATGGTCAAGTGACGTGGACGACACCTGAGCTGGAACCCCCCTCTCCTAACTACCACACCACACCAACGGGAGGACGTTTCAGCTCTCGACAGATTTAACGTGCATCGCTGCCCTACACGGCGGGTCTTTAGTGGTACTGGGATCGAACTCGTGACCAGGCAAGCCACGATCCGATACCTATACCACTCGGCTACCGCGGCCACGATATGATACCTTGACCACTAGTCTACCGCGGCCCTATTTTAATACTCAAAGACATATTTGAAAAGCAGAACAAACTCGATGACTCATTTTTAACGAAAAAGAATCGTTTGTTTTTTAATGAATCATTTTTAATTCTGTAAGAACAAACTATTCTTTTTCGTTGCTATCGCAACCAGAGTTTCTATAATCATAAGAACAGAAAACATAATACTAATGTTATACTAAGAAAATTATCAGCAATGTAAGGATTAATTAAAAATAAAAAATGATATATTGGCTAATGTAGATAATTAGTTAACTATTAGATATAATAAATAAACGAAATATCTAGCAGTATTAAGAGTATATACCCTGTGTACTTTCCAACATTTATATCAAATCCATTTGATATAGTGATCAAGATAACGAGAGTTTTTTTAAATCTTCGGCATGACAACTAATTCGTTTTTCTAGCTCTTTTTATCAATTGTCTCTCATATTGTTGCTCGAAACTATTTTCCCCAAAACTGTGCATTATATTTAAAAGTTCTTGTCTTGTAATACACTGCTGGCCACACAAAATGCAACACCAAGAAGGACCAGAGATATCACAGCGAAATTTATTTGGCAGATAAGATGTTGTACAAAGATCAAACGATTAAAATTACAGACGGACACTATACGAATATTGAAAATCATTGGGAAACGTTCTTGAAGAAAAAGCTAAATAGGGGCAAAATATCGCAATAGGCTCGATTCATGTGACGTCATAGTCACACGATAAAAACTCTAGTCTTTCTAGCTAATCAGTTTACGCGGTCCGGTGTTGCCAAGTTTTGATCTTTGCAGAAACTTTCTCTTAAAAAGTACATATGTATACAAAATGCATTTTATTTTAAAGTATAAACATAAAAAATATGATTTTTTTTTAAATTTAAAAAAATTTTTTTGAAGAAATTGTTCCCCTAATATTTAAATATCCTTGCCCAAATATGAAATTTGAAATTTTATCTGAGTTTTACAAAAATAGAACAAGCACAATTGGTTTAATGTTTGTTTTGAATTCAATGGGAAACACGTGTTTGTTTTATCATGTGACTTCATGAATTGAGCCCATTTCACCTTTATTGTGGAAAACAATCACTTATATTTCGTTGTGCCATTGTACACCTTCGTTTTGACCTTTGAAATCAGCCGAACCGCCTAATTTCTCGTTATGTTCCAGATCTTTTTTCCACAACAGAGGGCCCGATAACCTTTGCTCCTTCTTCGTGAAAACCACAAGTAAAATACACGATCAAGAACAACGTCGTTTGCTTCCCTCATGGTTTTCCTTTTCTTCAAGCCATCTTCTGAGTCAAGTTTTGACGCAAAATTTTAAATGATTTCTCAGCTTTTTCTTATGTCCAAAATTGTTGACTTTCCAACATTATATAAAACTGTGCTAGAGATGCTTCACTTTCTACCTTCGCGAGACGGTTCAATATTTCAAGTTTTGTCTCTATGTTCAAGTTTTCAAGTATGTCTTCCGTTTTGAATTCGGAGCCATAGCAGTCCACAACTCAATAAAAGAGTACCTAAGCACCCCCTCACTTGGAAACAAACTGCCCTAATATTCCAAGCAGATGTTTACCAAACCACACAACTGAAATTCTCCAAATATCTCTGACCTTGTGTTTTCCCGTCACTTATGGCCTCACGCGAAACAACTTTTCAGCATTGCACTGTTCAAAAAGTATTCATATACAGTACATGTAGTTGAGAAAAAAAACTGGTCCGGATATTTGACGCTCCGGATAAACGACGTTCTAATGTATTGTTATTCAGTGACATATTTTTATTTGCTTCAAACATAGGAAACCTTATTTTACTTTTTTTTTGGAAAATTCGGCTGAGAGTTTTATTTTTAATTATTATCGAAATACATCGTCGACCTAATTGTCAGAATGCATAACTCCATCTAGGGTGCTAATTCGATATCCGAGAATTACGTGTCAAGCTATTGTTTAGATTCGCTAAGATGGGAGATAACACTATAATATGGTTATCTTGATATTTGTATGGAGTGGTTATGTGCATCGTCCATTGTATCGTTTGGCACGATTAAGGTATCGCGCCAAAATCTCTTGGCGCGTAGCACTCGTATATCAAACTAGTTTCCTTTGTGGGGTTACGCATTCTGATAATTAGGCCGACGGCATGTAAAACATACATTTATAAATGACTATATTACATTATTATAGATTCGAAAAAATACTCGTATAGCAGGAATCCTAGAATATAATTTTATTTATGCCTGTGAATTACTTATTAGAGTAAAAATCAAAAATAAAGAAATTCTCGAGCAACGCAATACAAAGTAAGAGATTTTTAGAGTGTATAATATCCCCCTGTAGAGAAATGTTCTATTTGCAAGTGTTAAATTTCATCAGACATTTCTGAGGAAAATTTAAATTAATTAGAATTTCAAGTCAACTTTGTTCGTGTGGAATATTAATATACTTTAAAACTCACTTCGTATTTATACTTTATGATATACTTATACTTTATTACATATTCATGCGTTTTCACAGATTGGTATAAAATACACTGCTCAAAAATTAGGGAATGTCATGGATTTTACGAAATTGCGCAAACATTTCTTCAGATTAATAACGTAAAATAAACCATCCATAGTCTATAGAAGGGGTGGCCAACCTTTTTGAGAAGAGTGCTCCTATCAGGTAAAAAAAATTAAGCGTGCCGCTTCCACATTCTCCAAAGAACAAAAAATTTTGAAAAGGTAAAAAAAGGTTACTTTTTATGCTTATTATGGAATTTTTATGCAAATAGCACCTTTTTTATTCATGTCTAAGTAATGGACTTTTTTTAAAAAAAATAAATAAGTCAAAAGTATAAACTTATATTTTATTGGCAGTAAACTTTTTACAGGTTCAATCAGTTAGGTTAGATATAGAGTAAAATGGAGTAAATTGAAACATATTTAATTCTAAATAATTATTAAAAACAGCTAGTATAATCTCTTAATGTGACTTTTGAATTTGTAGTTTTTTTACCAAGTCATCTACATTAGAATTAGTTCTTGAAGATGCTAACAAAATTAGGTTTTTTTAGGTGCATATCAGTTATTTTTGAGGGATATTTTGATTTTATTATGTTCATAATAGAAAAATATTCGTTCAGAAACATACGTTGATCCAAACCTACAATAATATCTGACAACCAAATCGTATAAATTTAGAAAATTGCTTGTTGGTACAAATTACCAAAATTCAGGTTGTCTGGGTTTAAAGTATCCAAAAGTTATGGCTTATTATTACGGAACAACCCATAGAATGTAATAAATTGTTCATCCGTGGATTGGAAGATCCTCCGAGATGGACAACGCTTTTCAATATATTACGCGACTCTCCTAACAATGTCTTCAAATATATGACGCAATCAAGTGTTCTTCCAGGTGACGAGACATCTCGCCAGTAGTGTGTATGGGACGTGCTGCCGTCCCGAAGTACTTGTGATTTAACTGCCCAGTTGCAAAGATCGTGGCATGATCTTCAGCAAGAGGCCATAGTTAACCTCAATGATTCGATTGGACGTCCTGTTTCTTCTTGTACAGCTGCCGGATGTGGATTTACTACCTACGGATTTGTAACCTTTTTCATACCATTTATTCTTATTAAATCAATAAGTTTTTCTGAATTTGTAATAATTTGTGCTTATCTCCTCATACACTTCATACATATTAAGTTTCGTGATACTAGCTGATTTTCTTCTGTTTGAATTACATTTTCTTTGTGACGGAATGTATTTTGACTAATGAGATTTAATCAGCAACCGAAACTTATAGTTGAGTAACCGCAGTTAAAAAAATAATGGTGAACTGAAGTTTTAAATCTGCTTTTGGCTTTTTTTTAACCTCAGTTACTTAACTCTAGGTTTAACAGTACAGTACATCAAATGGTGAATGTAGCCGTAAGTCATGAATTAAATAGTACAGGGTGTCCGAGCTTAAAGTATCCAAAAGTTATGGCTTTTTGTTACCGAACATCCCAGAATGTAATAAACTGTTCATCCATGTATTGGAAACTCTTTCAAGATTTTTTGGGTCTAGTACAATCGGCCGCACGTGCGCGCATTATTCGGCAATCGCATTTGATATACTCGTTACACTGACTTCATTATTAAAGATGTGGAAACCACAGCAAAAGGAGCAGTGCCGCTGGCGTATCTGATCTAAATTGGGCCTTGTATCAAAATTCCTTGATGGCTCATTTCGGGAGCCCCTTAATATTTCACGATTGTCTGCGTACACGTGTTGGGGCTCCTATAGCTTGGAGGCCCCGTATCATTGATACAGTGATTACTACGCCTCTGTGCAGTGCGGACTTTGTTTAACGGAATTTAAATCAGTAACGCGTATATACCGCGATGTGTTCGAACAGAATGGAATGTCATTCCTCCGACATAAAAATCAATCCACCAGTGGGAAAGAACTTTAAGGAAGACAGGAACTTTGGTATCTCAAACTGGTAAGTATCCTTAAGTTTTCGTGATAGAAGACACTGTTGAACGTGTGCATGATTCATTTTGTAGGAGTCCTGATAAGTCTATTAGGTAAGCCAGTAACGACATTCTATTCGGTTCAAACACGTCGCTGTACACGCGTGACTGATTTAAATTCCGCTAACCAAAGTACGCACTGCATCTTTTGCTATGGCGGCCACATCTTTACTAATGATGTCAATGTAACAGCATATCCTCTGCGACTGCCAAATAATGCGCATGCGTGCGGTGGCCAATTGAACAAGACCCAAAAAATCTTGGAAGGTCTTCAAATCCATGGATGGACAGTTTATTACGTTCTGATGGATAGGTCCGCAATAATAAGCCCTAACTTTTGGATACTTTAAGCCCGGACACTGTATTTCGAGAATCACTTGCAGTTGAAACAAAGTTGTTATATTTGCTTTTGAGTTTAATATGGTGTTGTAGGTCAATAAATTTCAGTTGGACTTCAGGTGGAAAACAATTAACATCTAGAAAGGAAATTGAAAAAGTATTTTTCTGAAATGATTAGCATTTTTTCTTATCATATCTTTTATGAACTTTGGTAGATTATTCCTGCATTAATATGAATCTTTTCATCTAATCCGGAGAAAAAACAAAAGTTTATTTTCAAAAGAAAATATACAACAAATCAAGGCAGGAAAAATACAATCTTTCTCCATAATTTAATTTATTTGAATATTCCATAATATCAGTAACAAATGATAAATTTCGTATCCAATCTTCGTTTTTTTATAGCAGGCACTCAGTTGGTAGTTCATTGCTTTCTTCCAGATGTTTTAAAACGCCCGCCTTCAAATTCCAAAATCTCGCGAGTGGACTTGTTTTTGAAAGCCAGCGCACACAACAATGAAGAAGTAATATTGCATGAAAATTTTCTGTTTTTAAATCTGCTAATAAAGTGAATTGAAAACAAATTTTGAAGTTTTTTATGTCTTTTATGCATTTCATTAAATTGTAAAATACGAGAAAATTATTATTTTTTCAAATTTCAATAATTATGTCTTCAATAAGTCTTCGCATGTGTGCCACTGTTTCAGCTCTGCTGTGACACACTGTAGCACGCGTGCCTCGGATTTGCCATCCCTAGTCTATGGTGTAGTAGAAGAAGAAGAAAGTCATAGGCAAATCAACGTTCATAACGTCAAAAGCGAGAAAAAAGATACAAGAGCCGAAATCATGATTTCGACGAAGCTGTTGTTTTTCGTTGTTTCAGGGTTGAAATTTAACTTTTCGGGTGTTGTTTTGAGAAAAAGTGACCGGAAAATATAACACAAACGTGATCTACCGGAATCCATCGCGTGGTGTATTTCTGGGAGAATGCCCGGATTCCAACACTAATAACTGTAGCAAACGCTGTTATGGTGACAAAAAGTGTCATTGTAAGACTGTGGAATCTATTTCAAGAAACAGGGAATATTCCACGTCGTCCGAGATAAGGTCGACAGCGTGCCACCACAGTAAAAAAAAATTACCAATATCTCCTGTTAAGAGCTCGTCGAGACAAACCAGCCAATGCGACGCAGATTCAGATACAGTTTCTTTTGGCAACAGGACGAAGGGTCTTAAGCCAAACAATCTGAAATGAGCTTCATGTACGTAGGCCAATGGTATGTATTCCATAGACAGCAAAACATCGTTCGGCCCAAAAAAGTGGTCTGCTGAACATTTAAATTGGATACAAAGGGATGATTGGAGTCCGTAAGCAGAAATTGACGAGTCCCTATGCAGTTTGCAATGTGACACTGAAAGTGTTTTGGTATGGCGAGAAAAGGTCACTCGAAATAACCCTAGATTCGTTCAGGAAATATCAAATTACAGACAAGACTATTTTATGGTATGGGATGGAATCTGCATTGGTGGCCATACTGACCTGCATATCATTCGGAATGGTAATACGATGGCTTAAAAATATGCAGACGAGATCCTGAGACCCCCATGTCTACTTACGCTATAGCCATTGGTGATTCCTTTCTTTTAACGCAAGGTAATGCCAGACCTCATACAGTTCATCTTATGGAGAGCTGTGTTGAAACTGAAACACAATGTATGGAGTGGCCAAAGTGCTCTCCTGATCTTAATCAGATCGGGCATGTTTGGTACACACTTAAGCGACGCGTTGTTTCTAAGACAAGGGCTACCACAACTTCCCAAGATTTGGATATAGTGCCCCAAATTCCTCACCATTGTAGTATTGACTTGTTTAGGTCCGTGGCATTACCTTCAATCAGACAATGCATAAGCCCATATTGCTCAAATAACTTGACCTTCCTGATGTTCCTCCAGCGAGCCTATTCTCAATATCTATCACCTATACATAATATCTAGTTACGTGTTGCTTAAATACTGGCATGCCCTCATTCATCAGCTAAAATAATTGAGGAAGTCGAAGACTTGTCGAGTTGAAATCGCATGGAATAACGTACTGGTAAATGTCATCCCAGTTCAGGTCGATTACATATCTAGCCGGACACATACAGACTCTTTCCTTTACTAATATAGAAAATACTTTTAAATCATTACAACTATTAATTGTATTCTGTTTTTTTTTTTTTTTTTGCTCATCCATTGAATATTTCAATTATATTCCTTAGATATCTACACAAATAAGTAAGACTATGCCTCAACAATTTTCTGTATATTTTATTTACAATTTCATAATTACGTTTCGAAATTTTTTTTAACCTTTAGAAACAAAAGTGTAACAAGTTTTCAATTAGTAGTGCCCAATGAGGTGTAACAAACTTCTTTTATTCGGTGGAGGGTTTATAATATAATAAGGTATGTAGTAGAAAGCGCCAAGGCGTTATTTTTGTGCTAAAATAATCTATTGGTGTATGGTGAGAGAAAGGGCAGGGCAGTGGAACCCCCAAATTCCACCATAGGCTATTTATTATATAGTCCCTAATATTTCTGTATAATTTGATGATGCCTTCAACAATTAAAATAATTGCAGTTCTTTAGGATAAGATCTTAATTGCTGTGAAATATACTTATTAACCTCATATTTACCAATTTTTACCATACGTAGTTTATCGTCGGCCTAATTATCAGAATGCGTAACTCTATCTGGAGTGTGCTAATTTGATATCGGAGTGCTACGCACCACGTTATTTGTGTTCTCCAAGATGGGCGATAACATTACAATATGCTTACTTTGATATTTTTATCGTGTGGTGATGTGGTTGCCATGGGGATAACGTATATTAGAGTTAATTTTATTGGCTCCCCCAGTAAACTTATTAATTTCAGACGATTTTATAATTCGATTTCTTTAAACATTTAACCATTTTCATTGCAATCATTCTTCAAGCTAACTGCTTTAGTCATCTGTTGTATTTTGTGCTATTTTCGAAAATGGATATTTCTAATATTATTGGTGAGTACCAGAATATTTTTTAAAGTATGAATCTTATGCTTTTAATTATTGCTAAAATCGCACATTTCTACTTTATTTTACTTCTTAATAATACTTTTTTGAACGTTCCTTGTACAATGAAATTCATTGAAGTTACTCGCAGTTTTTAGAATATTCCAAGTTATCAGCTCTTATAATTGATATTCATTATTAAATTGAATACATATTGTATAATTACTTTATTTATAATATAATAATAATTATTACATATAATATTTTTTATATTATTTATTTATAATTATTATAATTATATTATATGAGAGCATTATTATATACAATATTTATATCATATGAATATTATTATGAATAATAATTATTATTAAATAAAAATTGTATGAATATTATCATATATTATAATTACTATTAAATTATTTTATATGATAATAATAATATACTACATATTATTATTATTATATATAGTTTTTATTATATTATATTGATATTCATTATTGATTGATATTGGTTATTTTTAATTTATTCCAAAAATCTTCATTTGAGAAATATATTTCCAAACTGTTCTTTACAGTTTATTTCTTGACGATTTGTTACCGCTAGGGCGCCATCTTGGATTCCATATAACTCGACAACAACTGCTGCTTGGAGCGTAGTACTCCTATATCAAATTAGTCCCTTTTATAGAGTTAAGCATTCTGATAATTAGGCCGACGATTTGTGTATGAAGAAAATAAAATTTTGATACATACTAATACTTTTATCGCTTCGTCAGCAAAATATTCGTAATACCTAGTGTTAAATTATAAGACAATTTGAAATACATCAGTGAAGTTAAATTTATATAAATATATTATATCATCTGAGAAGTGTGTGAACTCTCAAATTTATAAACTGACTTTTACACATTTTGCTTATTTTTCTGTGATCAGAAATATCATTGTTCAAATAAACCGAGATTGGAATGGGGGGGAAAGCATACACAATCAAAATATGTAACGCAAATCAGAGATTAGGAGGTGTGGCTAACATGCAGATGAGGATGGAAGTAGCACAAATATATATGAGATTGACGGTAATACTCCAAGAGAAAAAAATGTAACATGAGAAAAAAGTGCTTGCGTAAAAGACGTGATTGTTGGAGGAGCGATTTTGCGTCATTATATGTGCTTGCTCACGCAACATTGTCGGTAAGCTGAATGTAATACATATTTCGTTGTGTTCTGTCATGATTATCAAAACGTCTTTTGCAGCGAGAAAGTTCAGATTTTGCAACCTCAGCAAGACATCGAAGAAGTTTGCAATAGAGTGAGTAGAGTATGATGTGGCTTATCGAAGCGAGGCGTTGCTCAAAGTAAGAATATCAATACAGGTAAGAAATAAGTAACAGATTATGTGAAGTACGTCAAAAAATTTATTTCACTAGGAAGTTGTTAGAGCTGCACAATATTTGCATCAAAACATATCGTTTGAGCATTTTAGTTAAAAATGAACAAAAAAGGACTCAGAGTGCTATAGATTACAATTAAAAAGCGATTAATTATGCTTTAATGAAGTATGAAGAGTGAAGTGCACTTGTGAAAAAAGTTTTAAGGTTGTTTTCGCCATATGTGTGAGAGTTAGAACAAAACGCGAAGCACATTTTCGGACAGAAAAAATGTCTCTATTTTCATGAAAATTTGTAACATTGCAACTCAAACATTTGTTTATACTATAGGGTTTTTAAATTTTCAAAATGTTCCATAAATAATTGATTTTTTCTTTTGAGTGAAAGAATAGCTCATTTAGCATATTACAGTATATAGGGGGAAAACTGCGAAACACATTTTTTAAAAGAAAAAAATGTGGCAACTTGGATAAAAAAGGAGTAATATTATAAAATAAGTGATTTTTCGTAGGATAGTGAAACCAGAGTATAATATTAATGCTTGAATACTTTTATATCTGAAAAAATATTCCGAATTTGAGTCCTATTCTTTAACATAAACCGAGGACAGGCTTAAAACGTTCAAAAGTTTGTAAGAAGTATTATTCGTTTTTCAAAACATAAATCTGCATTTTTTTCCCCTTCTGACAGATTAAATATAAATTACGTACTTTTCTTTAAAAAGTGTGGAATTTGCGATCAGAATAATACAGTTCTTGAGTATGAACATTTTTGGTTATATATATATATATAAATAAATTCCTAAATTGTTCTAATTAAACGAAATACGAGCTAAGATTACATTTTCTTTTACCGTGAAAATTCCAGTTTTCTTAAATGTGAATACCTTTTATTCTTAATAATTCGGATATAAATTAAGGTTCAGTTTAATTTATTTTAACTATTTCGCAGTAAAAATGAGTTATGGAGTCATAATATTTCATGAACATAAAAAGCGATTTTAGAATTCGTCTTAAATGAAGAAATATCAATAATCACACAGTTGTATACGTATACACTCTAATCATATAATAATTCATTATAATAGAAGAGAGAGAGAAAGGAATAAGAAATAAAACCCCCTCATTTAATATAAAAGAATAAGGTTTAACTGTGGAAAAAGCAAACAAAACAATATCCCGAATACTAATATATTCTGACTTCATTAATATATGAGAAATAACATATTTGTATGTGTTATAGAAATATATACTGCTTTTAATTACTAAATATCCAACTTTTATTTGAATCCGTATTTTTTTTAAGTATATAGACACATTAAAGTCATTTTTAACTGACACGAATGCTACTTTTCTATTATTCATTTCTGAAAATGAAATTATTACTTTACGGGGAACTGGTAATTCGAATAGAAAATTCATGACTTTCTACAGCAGAAATTATATGTTAATTCAAAGAAAATTATTGGAAAGTCATTTAAGTTTCTTCCCTAAACGAAGGAATGGTTCATGTTCGAAAAAAATATAAAAGAAAGTAAACATTTTCAAAAAGTATGATATTGAAAAGAAAAATTAATTCTAAAATCAATGTGAGTATTTTTTATCAGAGTTTTTGCACTTTTTTTGTAGCTATTCTACTGCTCATAATTTGATTCACTTTTGTTTTGAATCTGACGCATAAATAAAATGTTAGTCAATATAGAATACATAGAAGTAAGAGTAAAATTTTTTAAAAAATACATTTTTGCCATTAATTCAGCCAAGAAAAATAATATTAATAGAAAACGATCTCGAAAATCCATATTATCTTAGAACGGTTCAAGGAGAATTAATTTCCATCTCAATAATTCTCTTAAAACATATAAAATTTTACTTCATGTACACACATATATAATGTTATACCTTTTTTGGTTATTATGCCAGGCTTAAATAATTCAGGACAAATTAAATAAGCGACACCTTTTTCATTTAGAACTACTTTGTATTCCTGTTTGGATGACGACACGTTAGAAACGTTACACGGAAGTAAGATCCTCGCAAATACAAAAGCATATGAAAGTTAACGCGAGGAACCTATGACGGACTAATCGTCTTTCTAAACACCCCAGCTTCTCAAACGAATTCGAAAGTTCTGAAACATTTTATCGAATCACGTGATTCAATACTTGCTCGGTAAGTTCCAGTGGATGATAATGTTTCGCTTGCTCGTTGCAAAGCTTGACAACGTGGAACTTCAGCAATTAATTGCAGCAGAATGATTGCAGTTAATTCAACTGGGTATTTAATAAGCGAAATATGAACAACGCTAAGTCTTACAGGGTCAAGAACAAGCATGAATTTTTAATAAAATAATCTCAACACAAATAAGAATTAATTAAATTATATGTAATATGATTATCCATTGAAGATCTGAATCTGAAAATTAATAAATTATCAATGAAGGAGAATGGAAGCTTAATCTACCATGTTTTTTTTATTATTAAAATAGGTGAACTACTGGGTCTCTCATCTTGTGTAAGGTTTAACTTCGACGAAATATAGATACAAAAAGAAAAGAAAAAGAAGACACGAAATGAACCGAAATAAATTTATTGATTACAGTTCACACACTACTACACGCAGTAATAACTCTACTTACTCGGTCCCGACTTACGCGGACCCGGAGTCACTCGATTTTCTAATCACGTCGATTCGCCTTTTGTTTGAGGGGGGAAAAATTAATGAAATTGGTAATGTGATCAAAGAAATGACGATCTTGCCAGGGAAATAAATTCAGAAGGGTATAGTGATGACGTTCAAGAACTGCTGGATTCCCAGAATCATGAGCTCACAATTGATTAGCTCGTAGTAATGCATGCACAAGACATAGAAGAACTTGAGTCTTCAGACACAGTTCAATCAGAAGATCGAACGATGGTTGGGAATTTGACAGAAAACCTCAGTTGAATTGAAAAAGAGACACACATTTTAGAAAATATAGACTCCAACGATTAGCGTATTTTTCCAACAAAAGAAGGAATAACGAGGCTTGTTACGAGGATATTCTGCAGGAGAAAAAAAAATCTTTCAGCAGGCACACAGACTACTTTTTGTAAAGATATAATGAAACCTTCTCGATCAAAATAACTTTGTTTTGTGATTTTGCATGTGTTATGTAAGATTTTATAAAGTACTTTTATTTATAATTTATTACTTTCTTTCGTCTCCGTTCCCAACTAAAAATAACTTAAATATATTTATTTACAAAATCATACCCCGACTTACGCGAATTCGATTTACGTGGTTATCATTCAGTCTCACCTATCGCGTGAGTTCGGGGTGTATTACCGTACTTAAATTTGAAGAAACAAATTGATGGAAAACAAATATATCTTTTTTTCTTAAATTTTAACAAATTAGAAAGTATTTTATCATTCTGAACAAAATCTCGATAGCTATATATATATATATATATATATATATATATATATAAATGCGACATTATTTAGTGAATTATTAGAAAATTCAGAGTGAAAAAATTGTGCAATTATGCAACAAAATTTTAAAAAAAGATGTGGGTGCTCAGATTTTCCTCCATAATTAAATGTCCTGGACAACTTAAGTAAGACGTTCAATTTTCCATTACTTTTATTTCAATTCCAAATGGACATAAAGAAAAATTTGTTTATAAATTGATCGTTTATTAACTTTGCACACAGAAGCAACACGAAAGTATTGCCAACAAAGCTTATAATTTTGAGACACAGTTTACTGGTGAGAAAGACATCTGAGCTGGCATTCCCCATTCCGGATTTCAATACCACTTCAACGTGAGGACGATCCTTGAAAAATTTAACTTCTATCTGCTCCGCTACACGGAGGAATTTTAGTGGCACCAGGACTCGAAAGAGGTCAGTACTGTTTTATATTTTAAGAGGGCTTTTCAATAAACGAATTTTGAATTCAAGTGAATCTTATTTTTTGAAGTTTAAATAAGTGTTCCAATTTTGATAATTTTCTAGATTTCTATTTATCAGCTATTTTTAATTGATAGATAGAATGTTAATCTGATAAAATTTCACTGCTTTTCGTACATCTAGACCAGTGGTCTTCAAACACCTTCGATTCGCGGAATCCTTAGAACTATCTATAAGGTGTTTTCGTGAAACCCCATTTCACACACATACGTAGAAGATTATATTTTAAAGTAGATATACATGTTATAGGTACTTTGTGTAAAGACAGTTAAAAAAGTATTGCATTTATTATTAAAAAAATTTTAATATAGCTGACTCATTAATAATATTAATCGGTCCTATCCATGGATTATATTTAGTAACTGATATAAGTGCTAGCATTTTTCCACACAAACTACCGAGGTCTAGGTCTATTGAAGTCATCTGCTGTTGCATTTCATTTTCTGCACAATTTGTTTTTATATTTTATTTTTGTAACTTCTTACGTTGAGAGAAAATTTTCACTTAAGTATATTGTTCAGAATGGCATTAAAATGTTTATAGCTGTGTGAGAAAAATCTATGTATTGTTCATGAATTTGCAACTTAAAATTTAGGAGCTATTTATCCTTAAATTCTCAGATTTTAATCTTGATTCTGTGTATATATATAGATGATTTGTTCCTTCTTGTAGGTTTGTCTATACTAAGTGCTTTTTCCACAAATGAAAAAGGTGCGTTTCCCATTAGAAAACTATTTAATTTTGCAAAACGTTGTACGAAAGAGGATAAAATTATTTCATAGAACTCCCCAAGACAGTAAACAATAGAACCTTCATAATCTATTATGTAGTTTAAATAAAGTAAGAAATATTTTAATACTCTTTAATTATAAAAATAGTTTAAAAAGTATTGCAAAATAAAGCTATATATTATCAATTTTAATGACTGGGATGAGGTTTTGATAATTTGGTTATTTAAGCTTCATGGAGAACACGGTTTCATTTTGCATACTAATTTATAATTTTTTTTTTTCGATTTTTTACTATGACTCGGGAACACAGTTTGAAGACAACTGATCAAGACATTGATTTAAGTACAATAAAGTGCATGAAAACAAAAAAATAATGATGAAAGTTTCCGAAGAATTAAACTTTTTTTCCGAGTTTTGGAAATATTTATATAGATTTGAAAACCGACACAAAACACACACACACCGAATCTTATAATAGACATAACGAATGCATACGATCATGAATTCAAAATGTCTAGTAGTCGGGAACCTCAATATCCAATCTATTGATGGAGGAATGTAATCTTTCTCAAGACGTATTTGGAGAAACTTATACTAATTATGTGTGAGTCATTTACTTTAATATTCTAATATACCCAATTCTTAGTTGGCTATCTTCTGATTCTCATGTATTCTAGTAGCCATTATGACATAAATTTTCACACCAAATTCTTTTGAATTAAGTGTGTTTTCGATATATCCTGTTCTTTACATTTAGATTCAACCATAATAATAATTCCTGAAATAAAAAATAAACTATATCTGCCACAGTTTGAGAAGCGTGGCGTTATGAAGAAATTTTTAGAGAAAGGCACTGGCTCATAATTGGGATATTTAGCCATTTATGATGATGATAATAATAATTTTTATGTATAAAACACTTAGTTACTGTGTAAACAGTTCAAAACTTATCAGATAGGAACTAAATGAGATAACTGTGGAGATAAAGGAATAAAACAACTACATATATATAGAAATCAGAGGCAGTATTTCCAGCGTGCGTTTTGTACATTGTCTAATTAAGCTGCGAATATATTTAATGCAAATTTTTTGCTCATAATTCTAATAATTCTTTTCAAAACCTTTAAATATTTTAAATTATTCGTTCTCCGTGTATAAAATTCTAATATATTTAAAGCATTCTGCTTTCAAAGCGTTACTATTTAGCAGTCTAAGGCACTGTCGATATGTGTCCACATTCTACCTGTGTAACATTTTACATGAGAATGGATAAACAACCATTCACTTTCCTTTTCGATATATCGAACATTTTTCTTATTTTTTAAAGTACTTTAATGAAATACTAGGAAAAAAATACATAGAAACAATTCACAAATAAAAAGCAATCTGTTGATTCCTTGAATTAATTATCTTTTAAATTCATAATTATAAGAAAATGTTTTGCAAAATTTAAGTCATCATTGAGATATACTTAGTAATACCTAAAGTTCTGATACAAAAATCTAAGATTGTCTCCTGTAGCTCAAATGCAGCTGATGATTTTAAATTTCATCGCTGAAGATCGCTTGCATTATTTTACAAGAAATTGTTGTCCTTCATACATTTTGTTCTAAAACAGTCAAAACTTTAACACATACAACAGAAGCACATAGGAGATATTTCTCTGTATCTAAAAAAGAAGTGCTCGTCGGATATATTTTAAGCCTTTTTAATATTTAGACACCAAAATATCATCCATTTATTAAACAATTAAAAGTATTTTCCGAGACCATCAGCTTTCTAGACCGTAATAGAAGCGATCAACCGCGTTCGGTGAAAAAACTCCAGGTCTTGTCAAAGCAGTCAGGAACAGAATTCGTCGAAATCCTTGTCGAAAGAAGATTTGTTCCTGATAAACAGTGTCAAAAAGAACACTGTGTTACATAATAAACGAAGGCCTAAAACTAATGGTTATCGAAGAATAACTGGCTATTTTCTTCCAAAGAAATTAAAGCGCCAGAGGTATACTTAAAAGCAAAAGCACTATTACGGAGGCATGCTCATAACAACCACAGATGAATTCTGCTTACCAACAAGAGAATTTTTAACATTGAAAAATATTTCAACTGCAAGAATGACCATGCATACGTCAGTAAAGCCCAAGAAGCTAAAGAAAAAGAAAAATTAGTGTAGAGCGATCATCATCTGGTTTCCATAATGGTTGGAAGAGGTATTAAAGCGTTTCAGAGATTTTCAATTTTGCGAGAAAGGGATGAAACTCTTCAGGTAAAGTTTATCAAGACACTGTCTTAAAACCGACAAAGAAGCCCCTAAACATAAACCTGTTGAATGGAAAAGGGTGGATTTTCAAAGAGAGTTTGCTCCTGTTTATAAGGAAAAGAAGACCGACCCAGTGGTGGTCAAAGCACAAGATTGTCCAACTTCACAGACCACAAAGATTGAGCTTTCAGACGTCCAGATTTAAATCCAGACAATAAATTGTATTCAGTGTTGGAGGCAAAGGTGTGCCAAAAGTGGCATTCCATTTTGAAGAGTTTTAAATGTTCTTCAAGGAAAACAGCGATGGAAATTCCCATAGAGATAATGCGTGCCCCAGAGGATGAATTACCTCTTTAAAGTCAAAAGGGATCAATTTGAACAAAAAATGCATGTTAAATTTAAAGGTAAATTAAAACTTTATAAATAAAAGCGTTATAGTTTTTAACTTGACTGACAAGTTTTTCTTTTAAATTCTTTATAATTGTTTCAGAGCTTGCGGCATAACTAGGTAAATTTTATATATTTTTTAAAGATGTAAACAATGCTAAATGTTTTCCTTTTTTGTTGCAATTATGGAAAATTGAACAACTAATTGAAATATTTTTACCATACTAACATCCATATAAACGACAAAAGCAATGAAATAATGAAACTATTCATTACTTTCAAGAACTAATTTATATATTGATAGATATCAAAAACGAAAAATATTACTCAAAATTAAGAAAACTCCTAGAAGTTGATAATCTATATAAAAAAGTAAAATGAGTTTTTTTTTAAGTTTGCCCTGATAATTTTTAAGAAAGTTATTTTGAAACAAATAGAGCTAAACATTAACAATAAAGAAACTATAAAATGTTTCTCTTAGTTTATAAAAAGATAAAATATAAAGAAAAAAATATATACATAACATTTTTCAAAAACAAAATAGCATTAAAACAAGAAGATAGGAATTCCGTTTAGTTTAATTTAATCTCGTAGCAATTTCTTCTTTAAGTTAACTTTTCACGATCTGTGATATTTTATAGAAAATTAGAAAAATTATGTGAGTGCTAAAACATTTTTATATATTAGGTTAATGAAAAAACACATCGATTTTAAATATGTATATTGATATTATCTTCTTATATGATTGTTTTGGAATAATATAAATATATATTTTAAATGTATATGTATATTATTTCAAACCAAATATATTAATTTTATTCAAACTATTTGAACTTGGTTCAATCGATCAATGACATTGATCAAGTAAATTGTAAAGATATCCAAAAAAAAATTATAAGAAAATTTAATATACACTAGTTCTTATGATAAATTACATTTTAACTTAGATACTATTAAATTACTACATTGGGATATATATAGTTATAAACATTTTTTAACTGTCAAAAACATTATTATGAGTTACATACGTGATATATGGATTCCTAATTTTTTTTTAAACGGAAAAAAATAAAAATTTATAATAAAGTATCATTAAGTACAGTTTAGAACAAAAATACCCGTTTAATTTAATTTATAATGATCTGAATAAAATTTTTTTTAATTGTACAGATTAAACTATTGAATCTGGATAAATAAGATGCTTTTATTTATGAATATGATCCGAATATTCAGTTCCATGAATTTTCTCTGCATTTAAATTCTTTCTCTTCTCAATATTATATAAATTATATACTTTCTCAAATCATATATGGCGGTACTGTAGTTCATAGAAATAATATTTACGAAACATTTATTACCAGTATATTGTTATTATGTGCAGCAAATTACAAATATACTCCTAATACTGTATTTAAAAAATGTTCTTTCACTGGATTTGTTTAGTTTATAATTATTACAATAAGAATAAATTTTATAATTATCAGTTTAGATGCTAATCGGCCTTTATTTTTCAAGCTTAGAATTTCTATTTAGATATCTGATTTTTTTAATGTAATTTTAATAATTTCTGAGTGTTCAAACACGAGTTCAATTCCTTTTGTTTATCTGCAATAACATAACATTAAGTATAATTATGTACTGTAGTTTTTTTTTTCTACAAGGAAGATCTCTTGAAAAAAGATCCTATCTTTCATTTAGACTTTATATATTAAGAAAAATATACCTTAAGCCAGAGCGGTTGTTAAACTGTGGTTCACGTAACTCCGGAGGTCCTCAGCGCCGTGCTAGGGCGTCTGTGAAGGTCTGTCATTTAATGGTAAGATTTCCCTCTTTTCCCTACTTTAAAAGGCATCGAAAAAAAATTGAAAGATGTACAATCGTAGACTAGATATTTACATTTCCGCTAAAGAAAAAACTAATGGAACATGTACTTCGATCAAGAAAATTAATTCCAGGAGAGGTGTTCAAAATCTTGGGGGTCTGCGTTGTCAGACGAGCACATAAAAGAGGGCCACGGTGGTCGATAGTTTAAAAACCACTGCCAAAATCAATTATTTAATTTGTAGACGTTTTTGCAGTACCGTAAAATCCGGTGTATAAAGCGCACTTTTAACGCAAAAAAGTAGATCGAAAGTTACGGGTGCACGTTATACGCCGGATATAAAAATGATAGCTTTAAAAATGAAAAAGATGAGCATAAAAAAAAATTAAGGTTTCAACATAAATAGAAATACTGTTTATTTAAAATAAATGACATACCTTATGATCTTAAAAGGTTATATTTCTAGAAGTAAACTGTTTTTTCAAAAGTCTGGCAAAATATCTGGAATAAATGACTTCAAAACAAAACAAAAATTGCGCATGTACGGTTTGGGTTTCATCGTAAAAAAGGGAGTGAGCGTTATACGGCGAGTATACCTAAAGATTAAAAAATGCAGCATGAAAGTATAGGTGCGCGTTATACGCCGGTACACGTTATACCTCGGATTTTACGTTAATTATTAATATTCACACAATCAAAATAACTTCAAAAGAATCTTAGTTAAAAACCATTTTCTATAGGATTTATTACACCAAGAATATATTTTTTTCTGTAATTAAATAAAAATCAACATTAAAATAGCATTACGTAATGTAGCAGTAATAATTACGTAAAAAATTCACATTTAAGTTTTTGATTAAATTTTAATGCGCAAAATTAAGATTAAAATAAAATGAATTCGTACTTTTTTTTTAAATTGTCTTATTAACGACATATTTTTTCTTTCCTTTTTGTCAATCGAAATTTCGGAAAAATATGTTATTTAATTTTAAAAAGGAATAATAACTTTCATAAGTGAGACGATTTAAAGGGGGTACAGCACGTCCATGTTAAATTGCGTAAGTTTATGTACTTTTTTTTCAAAAACTAATTATTTATCATGGATAAAATTGTTACAGTAGGTTATGTATACTATCAATAAAACATTCACGAATGGGTTTGTCTTTTTGTTTAAAATTAAATTAATTATGAATTTTTTTTTAAAATTGTCCAATTTTTTCCCCTAAAATTTAGTTTTAAAAATTCATATCTAATGTTATCTATCTATCATATCATCATACCTATCTTCATATCTATTCATATCCCTAAACAGCAGTTTTCATACTATGTAGATCATTGATATTATTTCTAATAGCCATATTATAATATCTTTGAATTTTTCGTATTAAAATATCGGTGAGTTGGTTACGACCACTTGGGGTTTTTCCATCACTTAACTTTTTTCTCCCTATATCGCTTTTAAGATCTAAAAGACGCGTACCTATACACTTTTGGATAAGCCCAATTCAGTTAAATGTTTCCACTTGAACATCGTATGGATTCGCGCTCATCAGAAATTTATGCAAGGGGAAAAACAGGTACTCCTGTCAAGGAGAAGCTTCATTTAAAAAATAAATAAAAATACTTCTAATTATCGTATTTTCTCATATCATATATCATTTTAAATAGAAATATTTTAACTTTTAGAAAGTATAAAAAAGTGAAAATCGATAACTTTTCAAAAGTTCATGTGCCGGGAACTCCTGGAAAATGAATTATTATAATAATAATTACTAAAATATAAAACAAAAATAAATCTTTGGAAAAAAATAATAATTTAAACCACTGGTGTAGCTAGTCCTGGCCTGTATCAAAATTTCTCGGGGGCCTCCGTATCATTGATACGACTGATACGGCCATAGCTATGATCCTAATTTGAAAATCCAACATTTTTGTATTATGTCCAAACAGTAGCGCACACAGGAATTTTTTTTTTTGGGGGGTTCGGGGACGAAAGTTCACCATTCTTGTATCATGCTCCTTTTGATTTTGTCGATTTCGGGAACAAAACACAGTAAAAAAACCAATTATTGAATAAATAATTAGCATTAATTAATAAAATTAATCATTAATAACAAATATTTAATTAAATTTTACGTACTATGTACTTTGAATTATAATCAATCGGAAGAAAATCAAGGGCTTTGGGGGGGGTCCGGACCCCAGGTCCCCCCTTTGAGTGCGCCACTGTGTCCAACACAAAAACGCAGTTAAGAAGACCAACGAAATAGTAAATTTAAAGTAATCTGGATATAATATTCACGCTACGTTTCCTTGCAATTAAACAATGCGCACGCTATGTTTTTACTGCAAAAGGTGGGAAGAAAACTAAATAGTTACGAAAATTATGTCGTTTTATTTATTATTATTATTATTTTTACCGACTTAGACACGACAACTGTTGTAAGACTTCTTCGCAGAGTGCTGCGATTCTTAAACCTTCGAGATCACCGCAGCCCCCTTACCATTATGTAGCAGCCTAGCATCGCGAACCCCCAATATTTTAAACACTGTAAGATCGTCTTGTAGTTAAATTAATCATCACTCAAATTAACCGGATTTACCGTTTTTATTATTTTCTTCAAAGCATATCACTATATATCTACAACTCTATTTACAATTATAACTCGCATAGGGAGCTACAGGCATCGTCCTCTATTTTCACATTCGAGACCACCTTCTTATTCTCTCCTACCCGCTCAAAGGCCAAAACAGTTCACAGCAGCGCCCTCTTTCTAGTCTATCGTGTACTATGTGTTAAGCCTCCTAAAGCAGTATGCGCCACTCCGTTACAACACCAATTCTGATTCCCGACACATTGCAGACTGATTTAAAGGTTCTTCAATAATCCTAAGAGTTAGGTCTCTTACTTATACAGACTTTTTTAACATTCATTTTTTTTCCTTTAAGAAAATAGTCAACATCTAATTTAAAAAAAAAATTACAAAACGTTATAAAACGTCAAACAAATAAATTACGTTCTTAAATGTATTGATTAAAACTTTTAATAAGAAGGATGCTGGTGCATTTCTTTTATAAGTGTTGATATATCAGGTGTAATACCATAAAATCCAGTGTATAGCGCACACCGATGTATAAAGAGCACCTATATTTTCAAGCTGCATTTTTTAATTTTAAGGTATATTTTGCAGTATAACGCGTACCCCGTTTTTTATGAAAGAACCTGCAATGTACGTTGGCAATGCTATTATGTTTCAAAGCCATTTATTCGAGATACTGTGTGTGTGTGTGCGCCGAAGGATTTTTAAAAAATTATATATTTCTACAAAAACAACCCTTTAAGCTCATAATATATGACATTTCTTTTAAATAACAGTGTTTCAATCTTTGTAGAAGTCTAATTTTTCGGGGTACATCTCTTTTTTTACTCTGCGTATAACGCGCGCCCATCAATTTCGATCTTATTTTATGTATTAAAAGTGGCCGTTATACGCCGGATTTTACACGGTATTTAAAATCTGCAGTCTCAATTCTAGTTCTACGCTTTTTCCAGATAATTTCTGTAATTTTTAAGATAAAGAAGAACTGAAAATATTCTTTCGCATGTCTGAGTAGTTCAGAAAAGCTTCAGAACTATATCAAATACATGTTCTAGTACAGTTTTTTCATTGGGGTAATTTTTAATAATTTAGTCTAGGAAAGCACATCTTTCAATTTTTCCAAGAGGCCTTTCGGAATCTATTAAGACGAAAATCTTAACATTAAACGAAAGACCTCTGCGGTCCCTCTAGAAAGAAGCTAGGGACCCCCTGGAGTCCACGGACCACATTTTAAGAACCACTGCTTTAAATGAATCCAGTTAGCTTTTACAGATAATTTTAATCCAAGGGATTTCCACCACTGTGTGTTTCTGTGATTGATTGATTATTTATTAATGTCATATTACGAGAACTATTAGTGATGGACGTGATTTTGAACCCCTGAATAGAATGATACTAGAGCAGTGGCGTAACGTACACCCCCTCTTCGTGGGAGGCCCAAAAGCTGACTGCCGCTAATCCTTTTTAAAATCCGACTTGAGACTCAAAAACTGACTTTGCAGGAGGGCCTAAATGTTCTCCGTTACGCCACTGCACCTGAGCTATCACAGCGACGCTCAGGTGATGGCTCAGGTGCAGTGGCGTAACGGCGATTATTAGGGCCCTCTGGAATCCCTGACCCACTTCCCCCGCAATGCGGGTGTACGTTACGCCACTGGTTGTCACTGAACTTTCTTAACTTGGCAGATCAAATATCGTCGGCCTAATTATCAGACTGCGTAACTCCACCGGTGTAACTGATTTGATATAGGAGTGCAACGCGCCAAGCGCTTTTTGGCGAGATTATTTAATCCTTTTGTTTTGTCTACGCCATGCCTCAGTGCGCCCTCCGCTTTTAATTTATTCCTCAATCAGTGTAATCACTACTTTTTTTAATTCATAATAAAACTAGATTTCGAAGGGAGAGGGGTGGCAAAATTTTAACATAAAATAAATATAACAGAAAGTAATATATTGATGTATTATACTTCCAGATATAAAATATTTACACTATTTTAAGCTTTCATTACACAAAATTTGTAACAATGAGTTACTTTAGTTGAGCAGAGATCCCGCGGGGAAAAAAAACCAAAACAAAAAATTAACACTAATATACGTTATCCCCATGGCAACCACATTATCGCCTATCTTGGCGAACATAAACAACAACTTGGCGCCTAACCCTACTCTATCAAATTAGCATCCCAGATGGAGTTACACAGTCTGATAATTAGACCAACGATATGCTTCAGCCCCTCGTAAGTGGTGGGTTTTCTGTCGATCATCAAAGTACATCGTTCAAACTCACGACTTCACAGAAATAAAAGCCGACCAGAAATAAAGCGTTCTTTGACCACTAAGTCACCACGGCTTCCTAACTCTGTGATTTCGCTTGTTTTTTGCTGTCACCTAATACAATAATTTCTGATATTATCTGTAAGCAAAATCTAAAAATGTGTGGATTTTTTTTTAATTCTGTTATTTAGTTCGCCTAAAAATAATACAATAAAAAAATATTCGCATCAAATTGAACAATAATACCATTGGTCATTTAAACAAATTTACTCACAGAAATTTTTAATATAAAAAAAATTGATGAAATAGAGAAAAAGAAATTTTGCACAAGTAAAACAATTTGGATTAATTGTTTTATTTATCCAAAGCACGTCAAAAATCTAACTCAAGTGAGTGAGTGAATATTAACGTCGCACTATTTAGCTACTCGAGGGCTTTTAGTGACGGATCTCGTAATTATTAGCCATGATCAAGGGACGAGGACGACACCTGAGCTGGCACCTCCCTCCCCTAACTTCAGCACCACACCAACGGGTGAACGTTTGAGCTCTCAATAAATTTTACGTGTATCGCCCCCTACACGTTGGGTCTTCAGCGGTACTGGAATCGAACTCGTGACACGCTGGTCACAAGTTTGTTACCTTGACCATTCGGCTACCGCGGGCAGAACTAAATCAAACTCATCAAACCGCTATTTTTGGCTCTTAATCAAATGGTAAGATACTTTATTACATTTTTTCTCTTATTACTTTTCTGAATCATAATTCGTGAGCATTGTTCAATAAAACTAATATAGTGCAACTAACAAATATTATTAACATGTACGGCATAGAAAAAATTGCCTTGTGAGATAATTTAAGTATTTAGAAATAAAATTTGTCATTGACAGAAAAATTTACTTGATCACATTTGTGAGATGCAAGACATCATAATTTTATTTACATATAAAGAAAGAATAAAAATTGGTTTCGGATTAAATCTGTTTCATTTAGCAACAAGGAACTTCTTTACATGCAAGTCTTTCGTCTCATCATAACGTACGTTACCCCCATCTGGCACGCATCAGCTACCACAAATATGGGGAAAAAATTTAAATCACGTAAACAAAATTTTAAACGTTATCGCTGTCATAGAGTGTCCCACAACGATCTTAAAGTTGAGAAAATGGACAAATACATTACTGAAAATTCTTGAAGTGTGTTTTTACTTCTGTAGTTAACCATTTAAACTTTATTATCCAGACTCAAACTCTGTTCACAAAGATAAACACTAAACTCAATTCTATCCATAAGATAAAAATTATCCTTGCAACTTAAATTACAATCATATTGTTTACGAATACAAATTTCAATCAGTCGAATGCAATTATCTCACATCTCTTTTTGCGCTTGGTCCGTGGACAAACTGTACCCGACCTTCCTCCATTTTACCGCTGAACCGCAGCCTTCTGTACCTGCTTCTCCTTCTCCACTTTTTACCGACACCAAGAGGTGTCCAAAATTTTTTCAACGAAAGATGTTTTACAATTGGAGTGAAAAACAGTGTACTAGATAAAATTTTAAACGCATTTAATTGAAATTTGAATCGAACTTTTCTTACAAAGGGAGGGCACGACTAAGGAAATTCCTTTGAGGGCGAGACTTGAAATGATAGTAGTACTCCCTCAGGGTGTTCAACCCTCAATGTATTAATGCTCATTTCGGAGAAAGTAGACATTGAAATTCATGCTTACCTTTTATGCAATTAATTTTAAATACCTCCAGCGATGCAGTGGCATAGGTGGTAGAATGACTGCTTTCTACACGAAGGGATAGAGTTCGAGTCACATCCGCAACTTTTTTTTCTTTCAATTCATTTAAGGGGGTCCGGCATTTGAATTTTGCAAAAATCATCGATTTTCACTTTTTTTTTAATATTTTTTAAATTTCCTTATTCGGGCACTCCCTTCGTTAGTCTAGCAAAGTATAGTAGTAATAAAACAAAACTTTTGAATTGTGTGTGTTGTTAAAGAAAAAGGAAATATGCTTTCCAAATTTAGTATCAATAGGTTTAATAGTTCAAAAACGGAAACTCTTGACTATTACGCCATCGCAAACCTTTTTCGATGGTGGATTTTTGCAAAACCCGTTTTAGCACATCTCTACTTAAAAACAATACCAAAACATGAAGTCTGTAGATTTAATAGTTCAAAAACGGTATTTTTTTTTCTTTCGCTCCCCTGCACCTCTTCTCTAGTCTAGTCGGATTTCCGCAAAATCCGTTCTCCGTATTTATTATTCTCTGATCCATAAATAAATAGCCATCTTCCGTTTCATTTGGATTGTTAGATTTGCTATAATTTTTAAATGACTTTTCACTTAAGTCGGTTTTAATTTCATTCTATGCCTTTATTATCCACTTTTAAACTATTTCTAGTTTCCAAAATATAAGAGCATTACACATTCAGATTTCTTCATATAAAAAAAGGATGCGTGTTATGCCGTAAATATACCTTATACCGGATATATATACGGTACAAAGAATATTCAGGGTGTTTATCCTCTAGACTGACTAACTTTTAGGATGTGTACGGGGTACAGAGACGAAACTCAGAATCACATGCAGGATCATAAATGTCATAGTTGCGAGGTATGATGCAAAGAAGCAGAGAAAAAGAACAGATACAGCAACACATTAAAGGAACAGAAAACTTTTTATTGAAAGCTTATACTGTAACAGGTGTTGGAAATTACGACTTGAAGTCGTCTGGCAAGCCTGAAGCGGCGCTGCACGGAATTTCTTACGTTCTGGAAGATTCCTCCATGCAGTTTTACGGTAGGTGACGCTAGACAGAAGGTTTCGTGAAAACAGATCCAGCAGGAAGTAGGGATGGCGATTTCTTCGGAAAAAGACCGATTTTTAAATCTATTCGAATCGTAACCCGACGAATCGATTCACAAAAAAATCGAAGTCTAAAAGATTGATATTAAAAAATCGTTTTTTTTCCAAGTCTACATTGACAATGTAAATATAAATCCATTTTATGAAAAACAAGAAAGATACCAAAATAAACGATATCTTATCAGTTAATTCAGGAATTTTTTTGGTTCAGGAAATTCGACAATTACAATTAATTTTATTACCATATCAAAGTATGAGGTATAAAAGAAGACATTTATTTTCTAAATGTATTTGTTACATTAAAAAGTTTGGAAAATAGATAATATAGCTTATAGTTCCCAATGTTTAATATCTAAATGTTTTTAAAAACAACACTCTGTCAAGTTTGCTGAGACCCAAGTGGTTTCGCTTATCACTTGCGATGTTGCCGGTAATCGAAAAAAGGCACTCACAAGGAAGAGATGATTCCAACGATACTCATATAAATCATGGTTATTGAGTTAACGTGATGATAAATACAGTTTCTTCGGTTCTTGCCAGTAAATTAACTCTTTAATCACCAACACCGTAATATTATGGGTTTTAAAGATAGCGCATTCAACTAATTGTAAATAATTTATAGTTTTTACCAAAACAGAAAAAATCGAACGTCGATTTTCTAGGATGAAATATCGATTCATTGCTACATATCGATTTAACAAATTGATATTTTTGGCCAGAGAAATCGATTTTTCGAGTAATCGAACTCAGATCGCCATCCCTAGCTGGGAGTCGTCATTTGCGATCCATTTCCCGAGGTTGTTGGACAAATTATGCAAACGAAGAAGTGGTTGACGTTTGGAGTTGAGGATTGTAATGCACATGCCAATCGGGCGTTGTACCAAGGACATTATTGAACATTACTTGGAGTTTTGTGTACGAGACATCCGTTCCTTTAGTTGAAGATCTCATCACTAGAATATCATTAACTGTTGGGATGATACGTGATGTGCCAGGAATCTTCGAGAACGTAAGGAATTCCATACAGCACCGCTTTAGTACAACCTTTCAGCAAAATGTTTTCTGCCCCGTTAATGTGTTGCTGTTTCTGTTCTTTTTCTCTGCTTCTTTGCACCATAGCTCACAACTGCGGCATTTGCTACCCTGCATTCCTATGAGATTCCTAGTCGTCTCTGTATTCCCTAGACACCCTGAAAGTTTGTTGATATAGTAGCGAATCACCTTGTATAGTATACGTGTTTGTAAAGGGTGTTTTTTTAGAAGTATATAACTTTAAATTGCAATAAAACAACGATGTATTATTCGATTGACATGATTTTTTTTATTCGAAAGATAATCTTGTGGCATTACATTTTAAATATGATTTCTGGCATATGACTGCCACGGCTGGCTCGGATGTAGTTCAATCTGGACGTCCAATTTTCGATGACTTTTTCCAACATTTGTGGCCATATATCGGCAATAACACGGCGAATGTTGTCTTCCAAATGGTCAAGCGTTTGTGGCTTATCCGCATAGACCAATGACTTTACATAGCCCCACAGAAAATAGTCTAGCGGTGTTAAATCACAAGATCTTGGAGGCCAATTCACAGGTCCAAAACGTGAAATTAGGCGGTCACCAAACGTGTCTTTCAATAAATCGATTGTGGCACGAGCTGTGTGATATGTTGCGCCGTCTTGTTGGAACCACAGCTCCTGGACATCATGATTGTTCAATTCAGGAATGAAAAACTTAGTAATCATGGCTCTATACTGATCACCATTGACTGTAACGTTGTGGCCTTCATCGTTTTTGAAGAAGTACGGACCAATGATTCCACCGGCCCATAAAGCGCACCAAACAGTCAGTTTTTCTCGATGTAACGGTGTTTCGACATACACTTGTAGATTAGCTTCACTCCGAATGCGGCAGTTTTGATTGTTGACGTAGCCAATCAACCAGAAGTGCGCTTCATCGCTAAACAAAATTCGCTTATGAAAATCGGGAACAACGGCAATCACGTTTTGGGCCCATTCGACGAATCTACGCCTTGCTTGATGATCGTTTTGATGAATTGCCAAACCAAACTGAGAATAAATCACTTGACAGCTGTTAAATCGGTCGCCATCTTGGAAAGTAATGCCAACTTAAACTTCTATACCTGGAAAAAAACACTCTTTATAAACAGATATGCGCATTTAGTGTATTTTAAAATATTTAAGAAGTTTTCTCACTATATGTATTAGTTGAGAAATTCCAAAAGATATTTGGTTCTTAAAATTTAACCAATGCAAATATTCTTTTATATTTATCATGTGATATAACTTTGTTGTGATTTAAAATTTTAATCAAAGATGTATTTTTAATGCACTTTTCCGTCCTTTGTAAATTATGTTCTCTTTGAAATATAAACTCTAAGTTACTGATGAATATATTATTTAAAATTTTATTTTTTACAAACTATATTCAAAACATTTTCTGCTTTTAATGCTTTCGGATATACAATTAAAAAAAAACATTGGAAAAATATTTGATATGAAATTTATCTCAGCAAACACAGCATATAATTTTAAATCACCTTCTATCTATCTCATTTATATCTTTTCAAATTTAATAATTGCAATTGTATTTCTCTAAAAACAAAATTATTAGAA
This sequence comes from Trichonephila clavipes, assembly GCA_019973935.1. Classification (NCBI taxonomy): domain Eukaryota; kingdom Metazoa; phylum Arthropoda; class Arachnida; order Araneae; family Nephilidae; genus Trichonephila; species Trichonephila clavipes. The sequence goes on from BMAU01015552.1 coordinate 40,255, forward strand.
TGAAACGGCGAAGAACATAATTAAAAATATTCAGAAGATAAATACACTTAAGTATATGCTGTAATTTTTTTTTATATTTCAGATATTGAATTTATATTCAAACGAATACCACGAATATAAATACATTAGTTCGAAAAGTGCAATGCTCAACAGTTATTTCGCGTGAGGCCATAAGTGACGGGAAACTCAACGTCAGAGATATTTGGAGAATTTCAGTTGTGTGATTTGGTAATCAAATCGTCAATGGCGACTACAGGGAGAAGATTACCAACTTTGTCCAATCGATCCCAGGATTTCAAGCATGCGATGAAGATTTAGAAACCTGGATGGCATGCGATGCAGAAGACTGTGGATTTCAAATGCTAAATTATGACGAAATTGTGACTTCCGTGCAAGAAGAATCCGACCCTGTCGACGATGAAATGGATGAAGACGAAGACAACACAACGAAAGTAGCAAGGGTCCATCAAATGCTGACGCATTTTCTGCGTTAAAGACAGCCATGGAGTGGTACGAAGAACAATCAGAGTGCTGTTCTATTCAACTATTGCTTCTCATGAGAATTGGAGACCTTACAGCGAAAAAACGAAGGTGTACGACGGTACAGCGAAAAATAAGTGATTATTTTCCACAATAAAGGTAAAATTGCTACATTTTGCACCTATTTTTCTTTTTCTTCAAGCACGTTTTCCCGCATGTGATGATTTTCAATATTCGTAGAGTGTACGATTTCATATACTGCATGGATCGCATTCGGTTTTCGGTTATCCGAACAGTGTCCGTTCCCAATTGATTCGGATAAACGACGTCTACATTTGTATAAGAAAATTTTATTTCAAAATACCTACTTTTAACATCATAATAAGCGAACATCAGGGCATCATCTTAGAGAATGTGCCTCGATTTTATCTGCCCTCTTCCCCTTGAAAGTCACTGACCTAGTGGCGCACACAAAAAAAAGGGGGGGGGTCCTGCGGGTCCGACCCCCCAAGCCTTTGATTTTTTTTTTCCGATTGATTTTAATTCTAAGTATTTAGTACGTAAAATTTAATCAATTATTTGTTATTAATGATTTATTTTATTAATTAATGCTAATTATTTATTCAAAAATTAGTTTTTTACTGTGTTTTGTTCCCGAAAATTGACAAAATCAAAAGGAGCATGATACAAAAATGGTGAACTTTCGACCCCGGACCTCCTCCCCTTGAAACATTGCTGTGTGCGCTACTGCACTGACCCTACCATTGATCGGAGGAACTGGATCGCATCACATGAGACTGGGGTTGGCAAACTTTCGAGGGGTTATGTAGCTAAGTTTTCAGTAAAACAAGTGCATCTAAGGCAGGGGTGGGCAGACTTTTCCAGGGTACGGGCTACTCCTAATATTTTCAAGATGTTGCGGTCCACCTAAGGGCATAACGGAGAATATTGTGCCCCCCTGCAAAGTCAGGTTTTTGGCCTCAAGCCCTATTATGTACTTGGCGTCAGTAAGCTTTGAGCCCTCGGCGATGCGGGGGGTGTACGTTATTCCACTGGGTCCACTCAGTGGCGTTGGTGTAGTAAGCTAACAGAAAGTCTAGAATACAGTCGGACCTCCATTTTACGAGCTTCTATGTTACGAATTTCTCTATATAGCGAATTTTTCCTGGAATTAAGAAAATTTTACGATTTCTTACGTAAAATAACCTCCAAATATCGAAGTACATTTTCTATTTAACGAACTTTTTCTCTTGTGATTCTATTTTTTTTCTCCGTATTTTTAAAATATTTCTAGACCTTCTCATTATGACATGATTTTTAGATCTTAAGACAATAGGCGGTTACCCAAAAATGCCTTGTTGGTCCACCGGGTGATCGCGATCGACTTAATGCCCACCCCGGATCTAAGGTGTCGAAGAGCCATTATGTGTGCGCACCAGAGAACCTACCTGAAGCAATCGCGATCAAAGTTATCGCGCTCAAATTTTAATATTATTTTAATAATCATAGTAATTAATTTCCGTTCCTTTCGAAAAATTAAGAAATGACGATGATATATTTTTTTCTGTGCTCACTCAGTTCAAGAACAACCAATGTCGAAAGATTATAATGTTCGGAATCAAACTTTTAAGCTTTGTGAAAAAAATTTTCAATTGAGAATGCAAGAGCAATATTTTGTAATTTCATGTTTAAACTAATAATTAAAATATTGACTTTGGTTTTTCTTGTATATAGAGATTAGGAAGCTTATTTGTCGATTACGTAACCTTTATCATTTTCGTACAAATTTCGTACATTGTTCTAATACTTTCACTAATTCCAAACAAACGTTGTCAATGGTACATAATTTTAATTCAGAAGCATAATATATAATTATAAAAGAGAAATAGTGATTTTTTTAATTGACACATTTTTTTTTAATAATGCGTAGACAGAAGTCTGAAGAGCCTCATTTTGCCGCCCTCTGGTATCAAGGGCTGTGTCAGCATCTTGGCATGCCGGGTGAGGGCAGTCTACACTGTCGTATTAGAGTAATTATCCTTATTAATTTTCAAGAACCTTTATATTGGATTTCTTAGTTTTCTCTTGGAATCAATTCTCGTTTACTTCTTCTATTATCCATCTATTCTCACTTAATTATTACAAATATGCAGCAAAGGGTTGAGAGAAAAGCTGAACCCATGTATCCACCCAGTTAATCATGAAAGGAGTTTTAAGCTTCCCTGCGGGAAGCAGGTACTCCAGTAATCCATCAACTTATATATTATCCATCTTCTTAAGTACGTTAAAAATAATTTTATTTATACGTACCACAACACATCATGATAAATGCAAATAGCTGCTATTACCATAATATCTCTTATTAGACAAAACAAAACAAAATAATTCAGCAGTAATTATGGAATAAAAAAAATTTGCTTAATACTTAAATAATCTAATTGCTTATTTAATATTTGAAGCTAAACTTTTTTTATTTGATGGACCAATGTATATTATTTACCAATCATTAAATGATGGAATGCAAGAGTTGTAAATATAATATTGGAATTTATTTAACTGTATAATGACTCATACACGCATTACTAACGTATTATAAAGAGAGAGAGAAAACTATGGTTTTCTCCCCACACTGATGCGTATGTTATTTCCTAAGAAAACTCGAAATATAATTTTAAGTGTTGTATCTTGACAATCACATTTCATTTCTTAAAATAATACTGTTAGGTGGCTATATATATATATATATATATATATATATATATATATAAAAGAAATATGTATTATATATCAAAAACAAGAAATAATAGATAAAGAACATAACAAGAAATAGCGTAATAAAAATATAAAAGCTGAACATGAAGAACAAAATTATAGAGAAAAAAACTACAAAAAAGAACCTAGCGAGTCAGAAAGAAATTTCGGACTTAGGACCGAATAAGTGGTGTTAAACTAGTTTGAAGGCGCCAACCTTCCCCCTTTGCAACTCGGTAGGAAATCCAAATAAAATAAAATAAACAAAACTTCAGAGTATGGATAACTCAGAGAGCATGATAAAACCACTCACTACTATTATGTAACAAACTCTCCCAAACTCTTAATGCAGAAAAATCACAAAATAATTACGTAAGAAAAGTAGAAAAATGCTAAAACAATTACATAAGAAAAGTATCTTTCAAAAAATAATTTAACAAAATTTCTTTACTCACAAAGCTTTTACGAAGAGAATCAAGCGTCTTGCCATTAATGAAAATCAATTATTCACCAAGTTAAAAAATTCGAAAATACATAAACACATCTTTTGAGCTGACTTTTAAACCAGCCAGCAAAGACAGGTATAAAATGACGACAATCAAATATGGTAAAATTTGAATTGGTTGATTGTCAAAAATGTAAATTTGCTAGGCTCTAATTTTCGTTGGTTGTCAACAATGTGTAAGATGTTCAAGATGTGTGTGGAAAAAATGTAAACTGTGATATGAGTGTTATGATATAATCTTCACAGCAAGACCACTAACATGCTGACTTTGAAATCCTATTGTTGTGTGGTGGTTTTGGAATTAGAAGTAGCAAGACGGTTAATGTATTTGTGATAAATATAAGTTCTTAAGAAATTAAAAGGGTATTCATGATCTAAACAACATTGAAATTTTTTTTTATATTATTGTATTTATCTATTTTGTGGGTAGTTAAGTTATCATTTCTAAATAAAATATTCAAAATGATATTTCTGTAAATTGATATGTGTAAATTTCTATTCCATACGGGAATTTTAATTATATGGAACTTAAACGAATCTCTTTTGTCAAAAATGTTACTGACTACATTATTGTTAATAAGATGCAAGTCTAAATCCAAGAATTCCACCATATTAGAGTTGAAGTTAGTTTTAAGGAGCTTGAGATAATCAGGGTAGAACGTAATATTTGGTTTGTATTCACTATTTTTACCAAAAATTATTATATCATCTATATAACGATAAATTAAGTAAGAATCATTTACAACATGATCTATTTAAAAAAAAATGTAAATATAGGTTCGCTAAACAATTACTAGCTGGACCACCCTGAGGTAATCCTTTGATCTGTTTATAAAGATTCTGATCAAATGTAATGAAATTTTCTTTTAATACGAGGTTAACAAGAATATCAAATTTTTCTTTTTTCATTGAAGTATATAATTCATATTTATCATAAATTAACTGTAGAACCTTAATCATATCGTCAATATCTATAGAATTAAAAAGGTCCTCGAAATCAAAACCATGCATGGAAAAAATTAACATATCCTTAGTAACTCTAGCAATCTCTTAAGCTATTTTTAATTATTGTCGTGTTTTGTAAATTATCAATTAGATTTTGAAGAAGAGATTGTAAGATCTTCCCAGACTTCGTGATAAATGTATTATATCCATTAGTGATACTACGGAATTTTATAGGGCTTTCATGAAATTTTGGTGTTAAAAAAATACTTGGATATTTAATATTATTTAGATGAATATTCAGTCTTTTTTGTTCAAAGCTAAAAGACGATTATCATCTTCTCTATTATTGTGAATTGATTTTTGAAATGAATTATTATTTAAAATGTGGTTACTTAATATTTTACTGTAAAAGTATTTACAAATTATGGCATAATTAGCAGAGACCTTATCAACATATGTAATCACGAAGTCATTTTGGATATTTTCTATTGATGATTTAAGATCTTTATACATAATTTCATTTTCAACAGTGAAATCTAATTCCCGAATTTCTGTTGCTACATAAGATCTAAATTGATTGAATGCTTCAATCGGCATTCCGTATTTAATTGCCATTTTAAGGTAGAATTTATCTAAATCTTTTATGATTTGTTTCATAACGTTAGATTTATTTTTTGTGATCATCAGTCTAAAACCGGTACCTTTTTCCATAAAATTTCTTAACAAATCATCTTTCACCATGCTAAGGTCTCCTGTGACAACGTGCTGATGATAATCATCAATATAGTCTCGATATAGATTGCATTTACATGATTCTGAACTTAGGAGCTCCGTGATTTGATTATAATTAAATAGAAATCTACCAAATTTCTTGTTGTATTTGAAAACCTTTTTAATAATAATATTTTTAATAAGAAAAAAAGATTGATATTTTTGAAATATACTTGAAAAATTAATTTTGTTAAAGGATTTATTCATAAATATAATAGTGTACAATATTCTGTAGAGTAATTTTCACTTGCATCTAATTTAATATTCATTTTTTGTACTAAATAGTTATTAAGGTCTCGAATCATATGCATACCATGAGAATCTCGAAATTTATATCTGCTTAAAATATCTGTCAAAATTTTAATTTCAGTTTTATTCATGCCAAACATAAACGATTTAATTAAGCCTGTGTTGTAGTTATCATCAAATTTAACAGCTAATTCTAACATAGAATTCTTGAGGGTTGACATGTCTCTAGTAACTCTTTTTCTGCGTTTAGCTTTTGAAATTCTAGCTAAACGAATATTATTACTATTATCAATAAATTTATCAAAATTCGGAATATATAATGAATCCTCGGATTTTTGTTTAAAAGCTAATAAGACACTTTCACCTTTCCATATAACATTCAAACCATAAGGATAATATGATCTAAATGAATCTATAAAAAAGTTTTCGAACCATAATCTTTGTTTAATATTTGGCACTATTCTAAGTATATGTACAGTTATGTTATTGAATCCATGTTTATGAAAGTTTCTCATCTCAATCTTAGCCTGGTTTTTGTTGCAATCAAATTTCCTTGTATCAGACCTATGTTGATTTAATCTAATATTGATAGTGTTTGAAGTCTGACCTATGTAAGCGAATTTACATATGTTGCATGTCATTTTGTAAACACAGTTAAAAGTCTTACAAAATATATAACCTGCATCCATATCCAACTGTTCCCCACTCATCATGCCACACGCCTTGCATCTTTTATCAGTGCAAGATCTAAATTTTAGTTTTAAAACATGAATATCTCTGAAAAACCTAGTTTCTAATATGTTACTAAAACCCTTATCTCTGATTTTTATCTATACAATCGAAAACATGAACATTTCGTTTGGCTGTACGAGATAAATTCTTATATTTAGAGTTCCAAAAAATTCGAGTTTTAAAAATTCTAACACGACAATGTTTAGATACAGAAGGGAAAGCAAAAAAATTCTGTGATTATCAAAACAATTCACACATTTTTTTGTATTTTTTAAAAAATTTATAGTTTTATTATATGCCAACTCAGAACCTTTGTGTGTGCCCATCTCCACAACTATCTAAAGCCATACCTAAATATATACCAAATCTCTATATAAGGGCTCATAAAATGGTAAATGGATGACGATGGTACAGATACCATTATACTTTACCACCGAGCAATGTCATACCCTGGTATAACAAATTTCCAGTCGCATAAAACTTGTTATTTTTCAAATTCATAGTTATTTATAAGTTAAAGGTACATTGAAAAGACCCAAATAAAATATCATTAGCAAAAATTTTTTCAATCACATTAATATAAAGTGAAACAATGAGCAATAACTCCAAAAAATCTAATCCACTCATAGATAGATAACATATCCACGATTACTTTATAGGCACAAAATCGGAAGGTGGCATAATATTTTTATATAAACAAGAAAAACACACAAGTAAAAAGAACAAAGCCAAATTAAACTTAATAAAAGAAAAACATTCATAGACAAGATTTTGAATCTAATGGCGATTTCAAAATTCGCTATAAGCAAATATACTCTATATTGACTACATCCATAGCTGAACAATCTCATTAGTAAATAGATTTATACATAGATAGGCACAAAGCAGCCAAATGAATGCATAAAATATATATAAAAGAAATATGTATCATATATCAAAAACAAGAAATAATAGATAAAGAACATAACAAGAAATAGCGTAATAAAAATATAAAAGCTGAACATGAAGAACAAAATTATAGAGAAAAAAAACTACAAAAAAGAAGAACCTAGCGAGTCAGAAAGCAATTTCGGACTTAGGACCGAATAAGTGGTGTTAAACTAGTTTGAAGGCGCCAACCTTCCCCCTTTGCAACTCGGTAGGAAATCCAAATAAAATAAAATAAACAAAACTTCAGAGTATGGATAACTCAGAGAGCATGATAAAACCACTCACTACTGTTATGTAACAAACTCTCCCAAACTCTTAATGCAGAAAAATCACAAAATAATTACGTAAAATATATATATATATATATATATATATATATATATATATATATATATATATAATTATGTATATATATATATATATATATATATATAATTATGTATATATATGTATATATATAATTATGTATATATATGTATATAAATTATGTATATATGTATATAATTATGTATATATGTATATATATAATTATGCATATATATAATTATGTATATATATATATAATTATATATATATATATATTATATATATATATATATATATATATATATATATATATGCATATTATTTTCATATTGAGTGAATATTTTTCTTTGTTAATGTTTCTATCAGTTTTATTGATGTGTGAATTTAAAAATTGATCATTTTTGTCCCTTAAACACCACGAAGCCAATCTAAATAAATCTTTCTGAAGATTGGATTTTAAAAATCAAGTCTTCTGGGGATTCTTAATGCACAAAAACTTATTGAAACCACAACTTTTAAGTTTTCAACTCCTTTGTGACAATCAATGTATCAAAGCTGCCGAAAAATGTTATTTAGGCTTTTAAAAAGATTGTGAGTTTATTTAGCCATTAAGACCTTGTGGTTTATCGTTCCAAAGTGGAGTCTAAATAATCTGTGTTATTTTTTTATTATGTGGCAAATATAATGGATGTTAATATGATCGGGTTTTCAATTATTCGTATGATTGATTTTTTCAATTTCGTACGTGAGATTCACATTTTTCTCTGAAAGAAACACTTATTACTAAGAAATTATTTCATTGATATGAATTTTTCACACCATATCACTACGCTCTATTTATCTTACAGAATAGACAAATTAAATATTATCTGAAGACTCTTTTAAATCACAACTTCCAAAGATAATTTTTTTTAAATCAGAATTAAAATAATTTTTATTTCCTGAAGCAACTGATCCAAAATCAAAGTAAGGTTAGTATTTTTGAATGAAATTTAATTTGAAGAGTTTCCAAGTACCTCACCCTGTCGAGCTTTAACCTGTATTCTTTGCAATTTTGATTGACAGTGCTGTTATTAACGCTTACCCATTTATAATTAAAATATTTCACAGTAAAAATATGAAAGTTATGTTTAAATACATTATGTAATTTAAAAGTTGAAGGAAAATGAATTTTTTGCAATCCAAAATTGCTTTGTCTACAATTCAACAGCTGCGGAGAAAAAAAAAGAAAAAATATCTGAGCAAGAAGAACAAAAAAATAAACCTTGTTGAAAGAAACGAATATTTTTTTCCATATCAAAAACAGAGATCGTCAGTACAAACAATGACTCATCTCACAGAAAAATCAATATCTTGCATAAAGCTTTGAATAAATCAACGATTAATTGCATATTCATCACGCCAATCCAAGTAACAGATGATGACTCAGCAATTTTTTCATATGATTCTTTTTTAAAGTCAACAGCCAAATACTAGATGTTTAATGTCGAATCATTCAAGGTCAGCAGAGTAGAGAATAATGGCCAGAATGATTGACGCGGGTTGGTAAGTGTGGAGCTGAACACATTTTTCAACTTCTATTTCTTATCGAACTCTTCAGACGCGGCAATTACAATTTAGTATCCGAGAGTACAAATATGAGGCATTAAGAAAGTTTAATTTTCAACGACATTTTATTACTGTACTAGATAAGAGTTCAGGCTGAAAAGAAATAAAACGACAAAACATTAAGAATAAAAAATTGCTTTTATATTCTCATTCACAAATGAGAATTTAAGAATACAATAAGGGTAATTTTTTGTAAGCGCAACGCCAGAAAAAATGAGTGCAAAGGAGGCAACTAACCGCACCAAATATCATGACTAATGTAATGAATTGTGTGCAATTGCCAATGGATAAAGTAGTTGACGTTAAATTTTTCAGGATGAAGGAATCATTAATAAAGATAGACGATTTTTAAATTCACTTTTAATAAAGTTCAGTGCTTGTTTAAATAAAATAGCTATATAATTCTGTCGTGCACATTCATGTCGGGGGGGGGGGGAAGGATTGAAATCAAAACGTTATTTTATGACGTACATGCTTCTTTTTTTAGTGCCGTGAGATTCATTTGCCAGTGGTATCGAAAATTGACTTCTACTGAGTTGTGAGAACACCGGATACACAAATCAACCATAACACTGCAATGGATTGGAATAACTGCATGAGGAAGGTATGTGTGTGTGTATGTGCTATATATATAATTTTTTAAAGTAGCTCTATAAAGCCGGGGTACTCAACCTTTTTTTCTGCTGGGCCGCATACAGATGTCAGCTATTTCACGCGGCCGCAAACATTTGTTAGCAATTTCACGCTGGCCACATCATGAGGATATAAGGGGGTTATAATGTGTAAAATTGATCAAAATATTTTAACTCTTGGTTTGCCTTTTTTAATTACAATTTTTTTATATTTTTGTCACTAACACTTAATTGGAAGCATTTCATAAACATTCCTTCACAATTTCTGCATCAATAAACGATTTATTTTGATTACCAATAATATAATGAACTTCATAAGATATCTTTGACGTTACCACTGACAAAACACTTAATTGCTCTTGTAAAGATTATTCAAGAAATCCTATTTATTACCTCTTGAAAGAGATCTTCGAGGAAAAGTGTCATTAAATGATTCCTGTTTATTGGTATTTTTCAAATAGAGCACCTTCGTGACAAATCAAACAATTACTGATCCATATTTGTTTTTCACAACAAAATAGTCAACCTAGCAATCGTCTTTGAACGATATATTTTCTTCGAATATTTTTCGCTTGCAAGATATGAAAGACAGTTAAAAATTAGTTCCACTCATAAAATGGTCGCTACTCCACTGTTGTCCATTATCACTATTCAGAAAAAATATCAATTCGCACCCATACGACACCAACAGCAAAAAGCAAAATTGATATATTTTAATCCTTATCAAAAAATTTCCCACCAAACTTTCATAAATAAATGAATTTCTCAGAGCAATGGGTCATGACTGGGACACTTAAAAATGCTCGGTGGGCCACATGCGGCCACCGGGCCGCTGGTTGAGTATCGCTGCTCTAAAGTATTAGAGCAATAATTCCCTGCGAAAGACATCTGCAATTTTATAAAGTCAATTTGGGCAATTTTTGGTACTTTTCCGTTTTCCTGGCGCAAATCTCGCTAAGCAGGCTTTATTAGCGACAACAAATAATATTCACTTAAAAAAAATTATGTTAATAAATGTCAGTTATCATCAGTAGCTAAATGGAGCGTATTAGGCAAAGTCAGGTTTTGGACTCTAAGCCAGATCTTACAAAGGGTATTTATTTGGTGTAGGTCAGACTTTAGGCCCCCTAGAATTCTGCCCCCCCCCGCGATGTGGGTGGTGTGCGTTACGCCACTAGTTCTCATTGGTTTTTCATCCATTTTTTATGTATTATGAAAAAGACGTCACTGATAAGAAAAGACCACGACTCGTTTTGAAATGTGGTGCTAAAAGGTTAACCTGCGGGAATATTCCGTTAGGCGTCAGTCGTATTATTTTTGGCGACTTTATCACCAGCGCCAAGAAAAATGGGTAAGTACTCATTTTTTTAAAGTTTTTTTTTATTTATAAATAAATAGCAAAAATAAAATAGCTTTTTAATGTGTATTTTCACGCGTGTTTTCGTGGTAACAGTGTTTATAATTGCTAACTTGCGGCTGACGTTTTTTCTGTCGATTTATGTTTCTACTAAGCAGTGATTCTCAACCTCTTTTTTTTGTGCGGTACACTTTCAACAATTTCAAAATTTGGCATCACACTAACTATAAAAAAAGGTTTAGAATAATTTCTCTTAAATATAATACTCTTCTATCTATCCACTTAATAATAAGTAAAATATACCACTAATGCTTTTAGTTTATTTCTTTCAAAAGGCCGAAAGATTTGGTTCCGGATTTTAATTCCTTCTCAAAGTATGATTAATTATTTTAAAAATGTTTGGCGGTACACAAAAATGCCGTGGAACAGTTATTGAGAATGACTAATGAGGAGGGACTGAAGCATGGTGAATGTGTGGATGCTCAAAATCCTCACGATGGTGTAGTAAACATGTAGGAGAGTGGGGGTGTTAACCGAAGTGCTTCGATTTCGTTACATGAACGAGGTTCACATTTATGAGATCAGTCGCCAACAGCCCTCACACTGCAACTTAGTGCGACGTTGATCAATTGGCGAAAACGATACCATGTTGTCAGAAAAAGTATCAAAAAGTAAGGTTTTTTAAAATCTCAATAACTACTTAAATAATTAAAACTTTTTAAATGTCCAAAAAATTTCCCTAAAATACCGCAAAGTGAAAAATTGGCAAGAAATTGCGGATGAAGGACTCCGTAATAAATATCCGTGTCTTACATCTAGAGAACCTGTTATGGTTTGCATGAGAATTAGAAGAAAAGCCGTAATTAAAAGTATATTATGACACATGTAAACACTGGCGTAGCTAGTCTTGAGTAGGCCCTGTATTTAAATTTTTTGGGGGCCCTCTTTCGGAGCCCCTTATCATTCTACGAAATTTTTCTTACGCATTTTGGGGACCCTAAAGCTTGAGGAACAGTATCATTAATACGGCTGATACAGCGGTAGCTACGCTTTTGATACATTTCTTGTACCTAATTGAAAATTAAATTGAAATAAAAAAAAATTTCTGCTCTTTCTTCATTATTGTTTTTCATTACAATACTTTTTTTTCTTTTCTTCATATCGATCATTGTATTAATTCTTAAACAATCATTTATATTGTTTAGTTCTTAACTCTACTTTTTGTTCCGTAATTTTATATGTGTTACGCAGTAAAACAGAATTTTGACATTTTTATGTAGATATATATTATAAATGCGAAAGTTTGTTTGGATATTTGGTCGTCTTTCACGCAAAAACAACTGAATGGATTTTAATGGAACTTTACAGTAATATAGCTTACACATCAGAATAACACATAGGCTATACTTAACAAATATATAATTTAATTACTTAACAAGTATATAATAATAAATTTTAAAAAAATAACAAATATAAAAATATAACAGAGGCCATAATTTATAAAGATATTGTGTGAAGTGTCCAAAATATAAAGATATTTGTCAAGTAAGTAGGAAAAAATTCTGCCATCTACAAGCAATTCTGGCGTGCGCTGCAAAAAAGCAGCATATATCTATCTTTTATTTGTGAAGAAACCCTTTTTGCTTTGGCTACGTAAGGCGCTCGCTTCTAATTTATTCCTGTAATCCATATTTTTTTTATTTCAGAATAAATCTAAGTTTTGAAGGGAGAGGTTGTTATAAATCTCTCTTTATTTGAATACTTTTTTAAAGATTTTATTATGCCCGTTTGGTAGTATATAAGAAATCTATCTTTTTTCAAAATAAATACTTTTATCGCTTCTGGTACTTAAATTAAATAAACTTTCTCTTTCACACTACATCATTTGGACAACTTTTCAAAATTTGTTTGTGGTTAGTAGTTAATTATAAAGCTATAATTTTAATTGAATAGGCAGATATAACTATTTTTTTACTTAAAATGCAATAACTAATGTACTGTATTTTTTGGATTGAGTGAATATTAACGTCGCACTGTTCAGCTACACGAGAGCTTTTGGCGACGGACCACGTAATTTTGAACCATGGTCAAGTGACGTGGACGACACCAGACCTGGCACCTCTTTTTCCTAACTGCCACACCACACCAACTTAACAGGAATATTCTTTGAAATCCACTCTTCCAAGATATATGGCAGAACGGGTTCTATTATGAGTATTTTAGCGCGGAAGGCGAATGGTTTTATAGCAGAAATTGGGTTTTCAGCCGACGGCATTTCCAGCGTATTGGGAAGATTATGATTTTTGTCCCTAAAAAATAGTTAATGTCAAAATTTAAGTGTCTTATTATTTTTGTATGGTAATGAAGAACTTAGAAAACGATTAGACTTTTTATTTTCAGTGAACAGTGTATATAATTAATTTTACAGTTGAATATCTTTAATTAATTCAATAGCTGTATCGGATTAAATTATCCAAAGTTGAGTATTTTATTTATGTATATCCTATAATTTTCAATGTAGTGATAAAAAAATATTGCATGAAAAAAACTGCAGTAAGTCATAATGTGGTAGATACACCTTTAACGTGCATCGGATCCCTACACGGCGGGTGTTACAAAGCTCAATCTATGAAAGTAGCTAGATAATTGCCAACTTGACTCCATCGTCAACATTTCGCTATGTTTTTCATTCAATCGCCATTATAACTTAAGAAACGGCGTTGATTGCGAATATTACTATTTTAACATAAAATAAATACAACAGAAAGTAATACTAATGAATTACACTTTCAGATATAAATTTTTTTCACTATTTCAAGCGTTCATTACACAAAACTTTTAGCAATGTGTTACTTTTGCTGAGCAGAGATCAACTTGGGGAGCTATTTTCAAAAATCGACACTCAAGAATGTTACGGGGAGTTATAAATGAAAAAAGTCCGTTGTATCAGCTATTAGATCTACAGACTTAAAATTTAAGAAAGGTGTTTTCTTTCTTTCTTTCTTTTTTGTTTAATTGAGATATGCAAAAAGTTTTTTTTTTTGTTTAATTTTCAATTCACGCAAAATGAACTCATTAAAAACTACTTTATCCTTCAAATCTGTGTTGTTTAATTTTTCAGTTCCCCCGTGCGAAGAACGGGTACACCAGCTAGTGTTTCAATAAATGTCATAACTTCTACTACACTCATGTCCATAAATTAAGGATAATTCAGAATCACACAGAAACTGAGCTCTAAAATAAAAATTTCACCTGTAGAATTATCACACATCTTGAAGAAGAATATGCAAATTACAGGAAACCACCAGATGGTGGATAGGGCGTCACAATGACGAGAGAGTAAGAGAGGTGTATATAAGGAAGGGTGGCAAAGAAGTAAAATTGTTGTCCTCTGTAGTAAAGTGATTCTTAAAAAAATTCCAATAACATCAACGAAAAAGTCCAAGAGTTAGTTGTAAAAGGAAAACCTGACAAAATAACCCATTACTAGCTTACAACCTGCATTGTTTCTCAAAAATTTTTTGAACCACGACACATTGTGGATCGATAACAGTTGCTAAGAAGACGATATGATTTCAAACCAGAGCAGACGTGTTCTTCTGAGCTCCGACTTGCATTCTATTTCCGTCCTGATGGCACAAATGGAAACCGATCCACCAGATATTACCAACAGCTGCGAAGAGAGAAACAGACTTTCGCTGGAAATCGAAGCCCTTGACATAGTTATCAATCGCTGCACTGAACTTGTCAACTTTCCAGACACCGATGATAACCACGAGATAAAGGCCATTCTTCGGGCCTCTATTGATGATACCCAAAGAAAAAAGGATACAATGGTGAGTGAGCTTCGTTCCCTCCCCCCCATGTATGACTTTTAATTGCAATGATAATTACTGTACTCCCCCCCAATACCGACTGAAAAGCATAAAGATAGTGATTCTAATAACATTTTAAAAAATTATTCTGAAGCACCCACAAATGCAAATAATGCTAAAAATAAAAATAAAAAACGTAAAATTAATAAAAAGGATTCTGTGGAGGACTTTGTCTTCCCCAAGAAAACAGCTAGACCTGTCTCTCCTTTACTTAGTGAGCCAGTCACTGTAAATAAAAGTGTCTCAGGTCAAAAATCTAAAAATTATAAGGATCAAGTTGCTCCGGAAGAAAATAATGAAACAGCGCCCCCAAAACCCAAGCCCCCTCTCCCAATTCATCTTAAAATTAAGAAAAATATCAGAGACCAACTTAAATCCATTTATCAAAAATTCCCAGATATCACTAACAAATCGTCAGGGGAGAATTTATTAAATTAATCACTAATGACATAGAAGAGTATCACGCTCTTACAAATTTTCTTGAAGAAGACAAAGATTTTGAATTTTTCTCACTTAAACCAAAGCCAATAAAACCAATCAAAATAGTCATTAAAGGACTGCCCATTTTTACCAAAACTCACGAGATACAATCCGACCTAGAAGAAGAAGGATTCACAATTGAAAATGTTTCCCAATTAATTTCTAAGAAAACTAAGACCGCTCTCCCATTTTTCCAAGTCACCCTCCCCCGCAACGCCAATAATCAAAATATCTTCGATCTCAAAACTGTCGGCTACATGCAACTTAAAATTGAAGGTTACCTCATCAGAGGAATTACCCAATGTTTTAACTGCAACAATTTCTTTTACACCGCAGAAAACTGCCACCTCAAGCCAAGATGTCTAAAGTGTGGAAAAAAACACCCCACCCGTCAATGCCCGATAAAGGAGCGACAGGAAAACCCCTTCTGCATAAATTGCCAAGAATTTGGTCATTCGGCCTGCTACACCAAATGTCTCAAGTTCCCTAAGCCAAAAAAGGGCACGCCCCTTACCGCGAATAAAACTTTCGAAAGCAACGTTCGTAGGGAAGGTGTCTCTTTCGCTAACATTGTTAGCGGAACCGCACCCCCTCCACCCCCACCCCAGTCCCCAAGTTAACTGAAAAAACTAATGAAAATTCAAATAACAAAGTTTCCCACGGAATCCAAGCCATAGAAAATGAAAATTCAGACCTAGCTCAAGTGATTGAACTGGTCAGCATGATTTCTAACATCATAAAAAAGATCACCTGAAATTTTACAATTACTTCTCAATTAAAAAACTCCGAAGATGATAAAGCTAAGGCTTTACTTCTTTTCGAAGCTATGTTAGATAAATTTTAAACTCCTTTTTCCGTAATTTCTCTTTCTACAAAATTTATTATATTTTCATTTTATTTCCTTGAATATTTTACCATCAATTGTTAAACTTTTAACATTAATAGCTACTCTTTAAAAATTTTCCCTACTACAATTTTCGAAGCTCACTCCCATCATCCAATCGAAGCCACTCATGAGATGTCATGCGCCTGCTATCTCATTGGTTCCTGCCACCGATTTCCACGCCCACCATCACCAGCCAAGCAGCAAAGCCAAGCCGATTCTAAAACAAGATAGAGGACTGAAGGATTGATGTATCCCAGTTCCTTATAAAATGTAACCATCTGTGAGTAAAATTGTTTGCAAGCGCTTTAAAAGCCTTTCAGTGCAATAACCGCATATTTTTGGCACAAAGGAAGCATTTGGATGATTTTTTACGTGGTAGAATTATTGGACGACTGGAATGTGGACGTACCCAGCTGGAAATATCCGAGGAACTTGGAATCTCCCAGAGGGTAATCTGCAGGCTTTGGCAACGATTCCAAGAAGATGGTAATGTGAGTAGATGTTACAGCACAGGTCGCACCCCGAGATACAGTATTTGGCAGATACAGTATGAGGACCGGTATATTTGGCAGTTACTGCCAACAGAAACAGACAGAGCACAGCATCAGACCTGTTTCGTCAGCTCTCTTCAGCTACCGGTACGACAGATTCAAGGCAGACCGTGTACAGACGCTTAGGGCACATTGGTCTATATGCTCGTAGGCCTGTCAGATGTGTTTTACTTACCGCAACTCACTGTCGCCTGCGATTATCCTGGAGTAGAGAGCATGCATTGTGGACACCACAACAGTGGTCTTGTGTGATGTTTTCCGACGAGTCTAGATTTAGTTTGCAGTCTGATTCTCGCCGGACTTTAATATGGAGAGCGCCAGGTACCCGTTACCACCAAGAGAACACCATTGAGTGACACCGTTACGGTGGTGCAGGATGGCTCGTTTGGGGAGGAATTATTCTTGGTTTCAGAAAAGACCTGCATGTTCAGAGTGTAACGGCAGACAGGCCACATCTATCGGGATGTCATTCTGGAACAACATGTACGTTTATTTCGGGGCGCGATAAGTGCTGAATTTCTGTTTATGGGTGACAACGCCGTCCTCACAGTGCAAATATTATAGACGAATGCCTTCCATTGGAGGATATCCCCCGTATGGATTGGCCAGCATACTCACTGGACTTGATTCCAATAGAGCATGTGTGGGATATGCTTAGCCGACGAATTGCAGCCCATCAACCCCCTCCCACCTGTCTACCGGAACTTCGGAGGGCTCTGCATGATGAATGGTGTAATATTCCCCAAGATCAGATTGATAATTTGATGCTCAGCAGGCCTTGGCGTTCTATGGCCTGTATTGCATCGTCCGGGAGACATACTCCGTATTAACCATCATACTAACCATGAAATACTGTTTTTTTGTAAATAGGTTCTTTTTTGAAATTTTCTCCAGGGAGTAAAAATCGTAATTTTTATTAATTATGTCAAACATATAGCATCTTTTTTGCTCTTTACCTTTTGTTTAATAAATAGACTTAAAAATAAGTCAAATTTGTTTTGCTTCTGTCTCTTTCTTTCCCTGAACTTCATTATCCTTAATTTATGGACATGAGTGTATGTCGTACTGAATAGGAACAATTCGGAACATTTGGACATATATTTGGATTTCAACATAATTCTCTGAATTGTCATTTTTTTAGATTCAAACTTCAAGAGAATTAGTTTTTTACTATTGTATCTAGCATCACGAAGTTGAAAATTTTTTCTATGTTTTGCATATGAGGGGGGTATTGATTGTTACCTCTACTGTCCCTCTAAACGGTGGGTTTTCAATGGCAGTAAGGTCGATTGATTTGATTTCAATTTGCCTCACGCTGCGAAGCAACTAGAGGCAGTGGCGTAACGTTCACCCTCGGATCGCCGGGGGGAGGAGGATGCCAATAGGACCAAACCTTGACTGACCCCAAGTATTTATGATTTTGCAATCCTTTGTAAGATCCGACTTAGGGCCCAAAACCTGAATTTGCAGGGAGTATTCTCCGTTACGCAACTGACTTGAGGGATATTGGCGACGGACCTCTTAATTTTGAAACACGGTTCAAGTGTTTCAA
Source organism: Trichonephila clavipes (assembly GCA_019973935.1). Lineage (NCBI taxonomy): Eukaryota > Metazoa > Arthropoda > Arachnida > Araneae > Nephilidae > Trichonephila > Trichonephila clavipes. The sequence goes on from BMAU01015552.1 coordinate 58,865, forward strand.
AATGTACTTCAAAATGGCATAAACGTAACAACGTTTTACTTTTTTTTAAAATTTAAATCAACTCATTGTTTTTGTCTGAAAACAGAAATTTATGTATTTTCAGCTGTTATTAACTTTTATTTTGGTTTATTAATTAAAGAAAAGCATATATTTTTTAAAGAAAAATGCAAATTCTGTGTTTACTAGAGCTCTACAATACTTATTATTATATGTTATTTATTTTTTAATGCAATATTGCTTTCAGCTATGCAAAAATTCATTATATTTCTCTTTATCTAACTATTTTTAAATTTTGACTAAAATATTTGACATGATTGATATAATACCCATTATGAAATATTTATAACATAAACTTTAATTATAATACTATTTTCTAAGGTGATAATTTTTTAATTCGAAGATATTTCATTTTACTTTCCCTGCTTTCTTGTTTTCTTCTGTATGTATCAAATACACTCTGTAAAAAAATATATGCACCCAGAAGAAATCAAGCTACAATCACGAAACTCGGCAAGAATGTAGTCTGGTAAGAGATATGCAAATGATTAAAATTTCGAAGCCAATGAGACAAGGCTAAGTGTGCTATGCGCATATTAGTTGCGCAACTGGGAGAGTTTAAAAGCAAATAAAGCGCCGTACGGCTATCCAAACGAATCTGATGACTTTGATAGACGATATTGAGACTTAGGATGCCTCTAAGACGTAACCGGCGGCAGTACGAGCAGCTGACGGACTTTGATAGGGGCCGTATAATGGCCTCAGAGAAGCAGGTTGGTCGAATAGACGTATCGGCCGCCACCTCGGTCTTAGCGATATGGTAGTTGCTCGGTGTTGGTAAAAATGGATCACAGAAGGTAGAGTGTACCGTCGCGGAGGGTCAGGACGTCCCAGGAACACAAATGATTGCGAGGATCGTGCAATCAGAAGAGTGGCCACTTCGGCACCAACAACGTCGCTAGCATCGATTCAACGCCACTTACCTCCTTCCAGACATCCAGTGCCATCAAGAGAAACCATAAGGAGACGACTGACCGAAGTTGGCTTGAGGAGCCGACGTCCGCTAAGACGCTTACCACTGACCCCACATCATAGGCAGTGTCGACTGGATTTTTGCCGACCTCGGCAACTTGGAGTTTGACAGACTGGAGACGTGTCATCTTCAGTGATGAATCCCGATTCAGTCTCAGTGCTGATGACCACCGCACACGTGTCCAGAGGCGCACCAGCCAGCGGTCCGATCCGGCATTTCTTGTCGAGCGGCATACAGCAATTTCACAAGGTGTGACAGTGTGGGGAGCAATTTCTTGGGACACACGATCATTTAAAAGTGGTCCTTCAAGGCACTTTGACAGCTCGCAGATACGTGGACGATATTTTAACGCCGATTGTGCTACCCATGCTATCAAGTCGCCCAGGTGCCATTTATCAACAGGATAATGCTCGTCCACATACTGCGCGACTCTCCCAACAATGTCTTCAAGGATATGACGTTCCTACCATGGCCTGCCAGGTCACCAGATCTTTCGCCAATAGAGTATGTCTGGGACGCGCTGGGAAGGCAACTGCAGCCAATCCCGAGATACAGGAGAATTAACTGCGCAGATGCAAAGACTATGGCAGGATCTTCCACAGGGGGTCAAAGTGATCTAAATTGAATCGATGCCAAAATTTCGGCTTGTATAGCTGCCAGCAGGTGGCTTTACAACTTACTGATTTTTAACTTTTGCAAGCTGAAAACCGCTTAATAAAATGATATTTTGTTCTGAATTTTTAATCATTTGTTTATTTTCATATACAAATGCATAAAATTTCGTGAATGTAGCTCAATTTCTTCTGGGTGCATATACGACAGAGTGTATAAGAAACCATAATATACCATAAGAATGGCTTGATGAATCTAAAACAGAACTTACTTCAAAGTCTTTTTAATTTCTTCGACGCATTTGCGATGTGTTTTAATAACAGTTTTTTTCGATCAAAAATATCTTACTCTCAAATAAAACACGATATATTTTCGACCATTTTAATTTTTGAAATAAATAACTAGATACAGTGGGCCACTAAAGTGTTCATACACTTGCAATTTCTTCTAAAATTTAATGTTTTCGATTAATAAAAATGGATATATTGTAAAAAATGATATTTGCAATTTGTTCTTAAAAAACATAATTATTTTTAAAAAATTGTAGACTATTTTTTAAAAAAATTAATTTTCAAAAATATATTAATTTTTACGCCACAAAAGTCTACGTACACTTAACAAAATCTCAACTTAGCTTTAAATATTGTATTTCTTTCCTAATTTAGTACTTAGTAAAATGTTTTAGTGTCCAGAAATTCAACTGTTGTTATTCGTATTAATATCTATACTTTGAATAATATTTTTCAGTAAATTTTTATATGCAAACTTTAAAGAATTAACGAGTGCTAAAAAATAGAAAAAAAGTGATTTAAGTAAAAAATGATTCACAATGATTGTTATATATGAATAACAATTCCGTTAGATCTTCAAAATTATTGGAATCAAAAGCAATTAAAAACATTTCAACGTTATTCTAAAATTTCTTTTAAATTACTTGAGTTCAGTGAAAATCTTTATATGTCCGAAAAATAATATAATAGAGATGATATTCCCCTTACTTATATATATATATATATATATAATAAAATTGCTGATGTGCTATTTAAAAGGTTAAAGTTCTTATTTATCATTAGGAAATATACGTATTATTTATTTTATTTATTTATTATTATTATTTTTGTATCTCAGGTTTCGAGAAGTAATGAAACATTTTCAAATTCTTGATATTCTAAGACGAATCTCTCTCTCTCTTTTATTACAAAATATAAATCTCGTTTGCGAAAAAATAAAACTAATAGCGTTGCCAAGTAGAGTATGTATGACATATAAAAGAATTAATTTGAATGTTTTATTTATTTAAGCAAAACTTTTTCAATAATATCTATGAAGAATAAAATCTTACATTGGGTTTAAATTTTATAAATACATATTTACAAAAGATAAACTTTGTTGAATAATGTATTTTATACATTTCCTGTGTGTGTGTGAAATATTATATAATTCAGAAAAATCATTTAAAACTTAATTTCTTCCGGAAAATCGACTTTCGGCAACAGGAAAGTTATTTGCTAAGTAACAAAAATATATACATACATTATTCGATTTTTCACTTCTGAAGATTTTAATAAACGTTTCGTTTACCAATTTTTAAAATTGCGTAAAAAAAAAGAAATGTCCATATTTACAACTGATTTTTTGGGAAACTGTTTGGTATGTTCTATTTGCTGTTATTTATTTATTTTGCATTTCTAAAGAATAAAATATAGAGCATAATTGAATTGCAAGGTTAAATAATTTACGCGATCCTAGGATATTCAATTTTATGAAGAATTAATGAAGTAATGTTATTCTCTCTCTCTCTCAAATACTAATGAAAATATTTTGTAGTCCTGTGTTAGTATTTTATTTATAATTCTTTTTTCAAAAACTCTGATAATATTATAATATTTTTTGTACAGGCAACAGATGAACGCTATAAAAAAAAACTTTGAAAATCAAGCTTTCATCCTACAGAAATTTTTGCTGAACTGGTAGAAGAAACAAAATCGAATTTCGACAGAAGTAAGTATTTAATTTCTTTTCATTTGTTTAATGTTTTTTTTAAATCATGAAAAATATTTACTTTTAGTTTCACTATTGGACTTTTATATACTTTGCTGTCGTGGTTATTTATTCGAAAGTTTTGTTAAGTTGATGAAGTATTATAATATGGGAAAAAAGAAGTAAGACAGTAATTTTGTTCAAGATCATAAATGTGTAGTAGAAAAAGGAACAAAATATTTTGTTTCTTAATGCAAAAAATTTTGAATCAAGATAGAACACATGTAGTGAAGTAGTTTATTCTCAAAGAGAGAGACATTTCTTTTAATTTACAGTAGTAACCCTAATTGATGTTATTCATTTAATCCGATTTCTATTAGAAAATATTCTTCTTTTTAATTTTTTTTAAAACTATCATGCGTTGATTTGTTAAACTCAACATAAATTAATCTAGGAAAGATTCGTATTTGTTTCGTTCATTTACTCGTAGTATTATCATATTATGTAATATATTACTAATTACTTTTATATAGTATGTTTTTTAGATATTTTGATTCCATTAAATACCGAAAAGGACAAAATTTCAGTGTTAGTTTGATATCACGGGGCACGCGCCAAGTTGTTTTTTTTCGCCAAGATGAGCGATAACATTATAATATGGTTACCTCGATATTTATATCGTCTGGCGTTGTGATTACCATGGGGATAACGTATATTAGAAATAACTTATATTGGTTTTTTTTCGTGGTAACCCTATTATTTTCAGACGATTTCAATTTGATTTTTCAAAAAATTTAATCATGTTCAGTGTAATTGCTCTTTTTCTTCTGTCTTCTGTTTTATTTTGTGCTATTTTCAAACATGGATATTTCTAATATCATGGGTGAGTGCTAGGATATTTTTTTGTTAAAAGATTGATTGCTGTACTTTAAATTATTGCTATGAATCTCATTCATTTTCACTTTATTTTACTTTTTAAAAATGCTTTTTTGAACGTTCCTTGCTCGATTAAATTCGTTATAGGAACTTGCAGTTTTGGAATATTGCAGGTTTTCAGAACTTTGTTATTGATATTCATTATTAATTTTAATATATATTATGTAATTATTTTATTAATAATATTTTATAAAAATACAATTATGATTATATGTAATAATCTTATAATATTCATTATTTATAATTTTTTTACATTTATTTATAAATATTATTACATATTATGTTATTTATTTATAATTATTATGTAATATGAGTATTCTTATGCATTACTTTTATTTTATTACAATACGATGATGATTCTTTTTTCTAATTACTATTAAATTATATAAGATTATTACATACTGCATATATAATACTATTATTAATACATGTTACTTTTTATTATATTACATTGATATTCATTATTTATTTATTGATCTTGTTTTTTCTCAATCTCTTCCTACATCCTTCATTTGAAAAATATTTCAAAACAATTCTTAGAAATTATTATTCATCATTAAATTACTGCTAGGCCGCCATCTTGGATTCCATTCCAGTGATAACAAGCGCTGCTTGGGTTGATTCTTTTATCGCGCGAAGCAGCGCTTGTCGCCTTGCCCCGTGTGATATCAAATTAGTTCAATTTAATATATATTTAATGCATGTTTTATGTATTTTCAACTGAAGCAGCATTTTTGTATTGATCACATAAGACATTATAAGTGTGTTACAAGGTAGAATTTGTTAGATCTGTTTTTTAACATTGGGTTACGAATGTTATTTAATTTTAATGAAAATTATTAGTTTTTTCCAGCAAGTTTACAAATTTTTCTCTCGTAAACTTAAATGATGATTCTCGAAATTGATTCATGAGCTTTATGTAATACTTGATACTGTTATTGTCTTCAAATGCGTTAGTATACTGTTATTTTATTTCTACATGCAATATTTGCTTATATGTCAAATATCTCAGAAATAAGGCTACACTTCAAATAAAACTATAATTAAAATTTGACCAAATTAAAATTTAATCACTTTAATGATATTTTAGTTGTTTTTTTTTTAAAAAGAACGCGTAAAGCAATTTTATTCAATACCTAGTGATTCTAAAAATTTACTTAAATATATTATTTATAATGCATTACACTTTCACTTATTTATAACAAGAAAATGCAATAATAAGTAAAGAAAATCGATAGAACAAAATCGTGCTTTAAAAACCCTCTTCTTGTGTTTGGAAATATTTTTACCATAAAAAATATTTCTTAGACTATAAAAATAAAATATAAAAATAATTTATATATTTTTAAGTATGTTGTATTAAGTATACTAAGTAAAATATTTTTAAAAAATTTTCATAACTTAAAGAAAGAATAGTTACAAAAATTATCACTTTATCCATGCTCACATAATAATCAAATTTTTAAAAATTTAAAATCCTCATGTAATTTTTCTAAAAAAGTTTTTTTCTTTTACTTAAATGCTTTCTAATATCTGTCAAACAATTTCTTTGGTGTTTTTTACATTGTTGTAAACATAATAATTCGTTATTTAAACAATAACTTATGATTTTATTTAACAGAATTATGAAATTAAAATTATTAGAATTTCAAATGTTGTTAGATGAAAAAGTGCTGATTATTCCAAATTCAAAAGATTTTACTATACTATTCTACATGATTTTTTACATTATTATTTAAAAATAACATTTGTTATTCAATTTGGAACAATAATGTGGATTTCATTTTCGGATGAATTTTGAACGTTTGCCCGCACAAAATTTTTCCCACAGAAAAATTTTATTTATTTTCTTTTGAAATTTTTGTGTAAATATTTTAAGATGTGGAAATAAATTAAGCAGTAAAGTAAAATTATTTATTTTTTATGGTGAATCGATCCAAAGTTAAATTAATGCAAAATTGAATTAATATTAAAAACAGTCTTATTTATCAAATGTAGCAACAAATTCTGCAAAAGATGGCGCCACAGATGTAATGGTTACTGGTGGCGCCATCTATAAGCTAATGAAGTATTTATTTTGATCGCGGAAAACATTCCTTGCTGAAACTGATGAAAATAATTAAAATAATATTAATAATAATCCCACGCAATTCTTTGCGATTGTACTTGTATTTTCAGAATCGAAAATTTCAATAAAAGTTCAAATACTTTTAAATTAAACTTTGTAATTATAATCCCTAATGAGGAATTATGATTCAGTGCCGGTTTATCCATTGGGCGCTTAGGGAGGGCGCCCAGAGACCCGGAGGAGCCCAGAAGGGCCCGAATAAGCTGGATTTTAACCAGATTTTCTGGTTATAAATTTCGATCCTTTAGTGCCAAGGGATCTGCAGATCTTCTGCGCCCAGGGCCCGAGATGAGCTTAAACCGGCACTGTTATGATAAAATCCTCAAAGGAGCTTTAAAAACTGCATTGTAATCAACTATAGGTGATATAATAGCAATTCCTGAATCAATAAGATTAAAAGCATGATATGAAATTTTTGTGTTTATGAAATTATATAAATTTTTATACAAATTAACTATGCAGTAATTTATTTAGAAGAATACATTGGATAACATTATGTTATATGCACTGGCGTAGCAAGTCCTGAGTGGGCCCCGTATCGAAATTCCTTCAGGGGCCCCTTTTTTAAAAATAAATAAAAATGATCATATAAAGAAAATTTATTTGAAAGTATCGAAATAACTGCACTTCGATATACGTAGAAAAAACTTTATTGAGAATTAGGTACTTTTGGATTTGATTGGTACTTTTCTCGATTTTTTTTTCTGCAAACGTATTTCTGATAATATCCATAGTAGAAGTGGATTTTAGTTTTTCCAGTTTTTCAGTTTCTATGAACAATATTGCTAAGTCTCATAACCGGTTTTGCCCTATGGAAGTTCTAAGTTAGTTTTTTGCAGCATTTTCTCAACAGGAAAAAATTAATGAAAACAATTTAAAAAAACTTCTAAGTTATGTCAACAATGTGTAAAAACAAATATTAGTCTTGAAATCAATCTTGGTTTAGTAACTAAGAGCACTCGGAAAACTCAAAACATTAACAGAAATGATTTTAGTAGGGAAAATTCAAGTTACTAACCTTTTAAGCTTTAAGAATTGATTGTTTTCAAAAAAATTTGTAATTATTTTTTAAGAATGGAAAAAAGCTTTGAAATGAAACCGAAACTAAAACTCAGTAAACTTCAAATATCTTAAAAGCTTATTAATTATCAGATCTTATATTTAGGAACATGCTTCCCAATTTATAAAAGCCACAGGGAAATACACATTAAATAAATAAAATAAAAATAATTTTTTGTCTTTTTAAAGTATTGTGTAGCCTTAATTCTTGTTCTTCTACTATTTGCCTTAATCACTTCATCAAAATATCTGAATACAAGTACCAATCATAAAAAATTTATTTTCTTAGATTTTTCCCACACACGGAAAATTTCTGAAATTAAGAAAAAATGAAAATAGCTTTAAGTAATTTAAGAGATATAAATCTTTTTCAATAGTATAATACTGATTTTCTTTTTTAAAAAAGTCTTTAAAACACTGCACAGTAATATCCCCAACTGGATGCCTTCGTCATGCCCTTATGATAACAAATAAAAGATTTTGATCAAAAATATGTAAAAATACATCAACTTTATTTTACATGATCCTTTTATATACATTTTTAAAACTACACGATTGTTTTCCTTTTCAATTAATTTACTCTAAAACGGTTTAGGTCGTTCATTGTTCTTAGAAAATGGGAACGAAATTCAGATATTTACTAATAGTTAAGCTTTTGTGATCAATTTTGTATAAATCTAGTAAATAATTTTTAAAATGGGGATCGAAAAAAAAACCTTGGACTAAAAATTAAAATCATCTCATTATACGAATATTTATTTAGTTTGGTTCTTAAAATTACTTGATGAATTTTAAAAATCATAACAGCGCTATATAAATAAATTAAAGAAAAAATAATAAAGGAAAGAAAGATGAAAACTGCACCATATTTCTGAAAATGCAGTTCATTTTCTTAAAACCCTATTATCAATTGAGAACCTTTATTGGATTTCAGCATTGCAGGTATGACAAGCCTTGAAACTGAAGATAGAGATTTCTATTTATCTCAAGTACTAACTAATGCTTTATATAATACAAGTAAAGGCGAATAATTTATTTTGCAAATATTATCATATCTTGTCCTATGTTGAAACAATATGTATGCGCCCTTGAATTTATTATAATTACTGAAACAGGTAAAAATTTAAGTTCGTTATACAAGTATAAATTAAATACGTTCAAAACTTTCTTCCTTGGCTTGAAATAACTTGGAATGTAACTCATTTTTACCATACAAATATGGTATCCATTTTCGTTTTTTTTAACACGGCGTTTAATGTAACGACGTTTTAACCATGCGGGACTTAAGTCGGATTAATAATAAACTCTATTTCACAGTATAAGGAAATAATGAAAAAAAATCTTTCCTTTACAATTCAAATAAGTCCGACTTGTTAATTGTTGAAAAAAGATGAAATTTTTGGAAATTTCTAGGCAACGTTTTCTTTCTTTTTAATTTTGCGTTTTAAAGCACTCCAATCATTCTAAACATACTGTAAAATTTCAAAATATCTGCATTTTTATTAAGTTATGGAATGCTTAATATTTATGCAGGAGAGCAGACTAAACAAAAAACTGCCCACTTTTCAGATAATCTGCCAGAAAAGGGCCTGATAAAAAATGAATTAATTATTTTTAACTGCACTCAAATGAGACTATGGTGTTAATTATTGCACTCTGATTAAATATTGTACAAATAAATTAATTTACATCCATTTCAAAAGGTGAAAATATTAAACAACTTTATATTCCACTCCTCCGTTACTATATTATGTAGATTACTGCTATCTACAGTTCTGAATTTACAGTTTTACAGTTCTGATGCAACTCATTAAATCCATCATCGGATCCATTCATTGCAAGATACAACAAGATAAAAGACTACTAATCTGAACTTAAAAATATATGGACATAATTTTTTTCTCTGACAAATAAAACTAAATACACTACTCCCAACGAAGTTCTCGATGAAAGAGGGAAAACATACCCAGGCTCATCAGCCTTTCTTCATCCATCAATACCTGTTACTACAAGACTAACATAATGTAGAATTACAAATGCAAAAACAAATCATTTCTAGAAAATCGCTTTTCGGATATTATACCACTCCGCACTTTCTCATTATTTTGAGTAAAACGACATCTGTGCTTTTAAAGATTTCTTATAGTGGGAACAAAAATGTAAAGTTCATATAAAAGTTTTAACCGTTTGAAAACAGTGATAGACGATTTTTAAGAGTAAAAGAACGATATTAATGGAGCTATAATAACATTTTACGACTTCTTGCTTACACGTGTCGGGGCCCCTGTAGCTTGGGGGCCCAGTATCATTGATACACAGTGGTAGCTACGCCCCTCATTACATGCAATTATTCATTATATGTTGCGTACAAAATACAGCAGCAACTAGAGGAGATGGTGAAGACAGGTGTTTTCCCATCGCATAACTAAGTGCAGAGCAGCTAAAATTGTCCAATAAAAGTGTTGCTTTAACTTGAGTTTTAGAATGTAGCAATAATAGCTTTTTGGTATCAAAGCTATTTTCATCCTGGATTTACTTAAGAAAAAGGAAGGGGAAAAAAGAGATTATATATATATTATTATTTATTTACTTTTTTTAATTTTGTGTGTGTTAAGAATAATTTTGATTTCCGATATTTTCAGTTGTTTAATTTTTATGATTTATTCTAGAGGTGGCATAATACTCAATGGAGATCTTGAAAAATTTTTTAAAAATGTATCGATTTCTTCATATATAATATTTTCCCTCAGTTCTTAAACTCTGTCTGAACACTCTCAGTAGGTAATTTTTTTCTTTATCTTGTAGAGTAACTGTGTAAGAAAGTAACCTACATAATATACTATATGAATGTTTATTTCACCTCGTAGATTAAAGGTAGATTTTTTTTAATCATTTTGATTGATTTAAAATATATATTTTAAATAATATTTTTTTCTTTTAATTAAAATAACTTTATTTTGAATAGAACCCGCATAATTTATATGTTTTTAATATTTTCATAAACGGTTCCCGTTGGTTAAAAAAAAAATTAACAACAATGTAAGCTGAGTTTATCCGGAAGACTTATCAAGGAACCAGTTCTCATTTAAATTATATGAGGAACATTCCAACCCAACTTCTACGGATTCATTACAATTACCTAGACCAGGGATACTCAACTCTTTTTTCCTGCTGGGCCGCATACATACTATTTTTATTTCCCGCGGGTCGCAACATTTGGTGAAGTAGTGGGAGGGGGGGATGCTTTAAGACCAAGATAACATTAGAAATTTAAAACTTGGAAAATTTATCAAAATATTATAATTCCTGTTTTGCTTTTTTTAATTATTTTTTTATACTTTTTATTTTTGTCACTAACACTAATTAGAAGCATTTAAACAAACTTCATAGGATGTCTTTGTTACCCCGCTGTGATATTACCACAGACAAAAAACACTTTGTTACTCTCTCTCTGTTGCAAACATTATTACAGAAATCCAATTTATCACCTCTTGACAGAGATCGAGGAAAAGTGTCATTGAATGATTCTTGTTCATTGATATTTTTTAAATACAACACTTTTGTGGCAAATCAAGCAATTACTGATCCCCCATGTTTGTTTTTCACTACAAAATAATCAACCTAAATTGTCTTGAAATGATATATTTTCTTCGAATATTTTTCGCTTGCAAGACATGAAAGAAAGTTAAAAATAAATTCCACCCAAAAAATTGTCGTTACTCTACTGTTGTTTGTTATCACTAACCGTAACCATTCCAAATAGAAATATATATATATATATATATCAATTCGTACCAGTACAACATGGACAGCAAAAAGTAAAATTGATATATTTGATTTCTTGCCAAAGAATTTCCCACTCAAATTTTTAATACAATGTTCTTAATTAAATAAATTTTTCAGGCCGGGCCACTTAAAAAGGCACGGTGGGCCGCAGGTTAAGTATCGCTGACCTAGACTAATGATACGAATTGAATCCGCTGAAGCTTTATTTTAATTTATTGTTATATAAAAAACTCAAATTATATATATATTGCAAGAATTTTATTCGTAATATTTTTATTGTGATTTCGTTCCTGATCTCTCGTTGTAGCATATACCTATATATATAAAGGAGAAAAGCGACTCACTCACTCACTCACTGACTGACTAATCACGATATCTCCGGAACTATTAAACCTATAAACTTGAAATTTGGTAGGTAGGTTTCCTTCATGGTGTAGACGTCAGCTAAGAACAGATTTTGCAAAGTTCGAACCCCAAGGGGCGTTACAGGGGTTTAAGGGCCGTTATAGATAATTATTTCCTTTACTAAACTATTAGATGTAAAGTCGTGAAACTTGGTACACAGATTTTTTTTTTCTTTCATAAAGTAGAGCTTCCCTACATAATGATTTTTACAAAAATCGACCTCCAAGGGATGTCGAGGGCGCTTAAGGAACGTTATACATAATTATTTCCATTTTTAAACTATTAGACGTACAGTCTTGAAATTTGGTAAGCGGATTCCTTTCATAGAGTACAGATCCCCTACAGAATGGGTTTTGTGAAAATCGACCCCAAGTGGCGTTGTAGAGAATTAAGTGGCGTTATAGGCAATTTTTTTAAACTATTAGACGTAAAATCTCGAAATTTAGTAAGCTGATTCCATTCACTTAGTAGAGATATGCCGTAAGATGGGTTGTGTGAATATCGTTTCCTAAGTGGCGTTGCGGGGTCTTAAGGGGCGTTATAGATAATTATTTCCATTTTTAAACTATTAGATGCACAGTCTTGAAATTTGGTAAGCGGATTCCTTTAATAGAGTACAGATTCACTGCAAAATGGGTTTTGTCAAAATCGACTCCCAAGTGGCGTTATAGGCAATCAACTGCTTTTTTTAAACTATTAGAAGTAAAATCTCGAAATTTAGTAAGCTGATTCCATTCATTAAGTAGAGATCCGCTATAAGATGGGTTTTGGGAAAATCGTTTCCTAAGTGGCGTTGCGGGGGCTTAAGAGGCGTTATACATAATTATTTCCATTTCTAAACTATTAGACGTACAGTCTTGAAATTTGATAAGCGGATCCCTTTCATAAAGTACAGATCCCCTACAGAATGGGTTTGTGAAAATCGACCCCAAGTGGCGTTGTGGAGAATTAAGGGGCGTTATAGGCAATTAACTCCTTTTTTAAACTATCAGACGTAAAATCTTGAAATGGAGCTAGCAGATTCCATTCACTGAGTAGTGATCTGTCATAAGATGGGTTGGTGTAAATCGTTTCCTAAGTGGCGTTGCGGGGACTTGTGGGACGTTATAGATAATTATTTCCATTTTTAAACTATTAGACGTACAGTCTTAAAATTTGGTATATAAGCTAATTCCTTTCATGGTGTAGAGATCCGCTACAAAATAGTTTTGGGGAAAATTGATCCCCAAGGGTCACTGAGGGGGATTAAGGGGCGTAATAGATAAATATTTCCGCGTTTCAACTAATAGAACCACCTGCTTGAAAATTAGAAGGTATGTTCCGTTCATGGAATAAAGTTCCTTTTACAAAGATTTTTGCGAAAACGGACCCCCAAAGGAGTGGGTTTGCGAGGGATTAAGGCATGTTATAGAAAAATTCCTGTTTTTGAATTTAACTCACTTGAAATTTGTTGAGCACTTTTCTTTAGTTGAATAGAGTTCCACTAAGAATGGCATTTACGGAAATCAACTCCAGGGGGAAGCGGGGAAAGTTATTGGGGCGTATTGATAGACAAAATTCCCGTTTTTGAACTGCTAAGACTATAATAATAAAATTTGGTTTGCATGTCTCTTTTGTTGAATTGGAATCCGCTAAGAATGCTGTCAACGAGGTATTGATGATAAAAATTCCGTTTTTGCTCTGTTAGATTTAGACTTAAGATTCAGCACGCATGTTTATTTTATGGAGTAGAGATTCACTGAAAGTTGCTTCGGTGGAAATCCACTTGATTATTAGGTTAAGTGAGCGAAAAAAGACTTTCTACTTCGATTTTAGACATAAACAGAAATTAGATATTACAATTTATGTTCTTTTTATATCAAGGGGTGAGAGTGTAACAGCTATAAAAATATTTTTCAATACAATCGAATTCTTAATGCTAGATATCAATAATTAATATATATGTAAACAGTATACATATATGCAACATCGTGAAATACCCAGTGAAGCGGGTGGGTAACGGCTAGTATATATATATACAGTGGTGGCCAAAATTGTGGACACTTTTTTAAATTGATATGTTATTTATATAAGTTTGTATGCTTATAGAACATTTTAATTTGCACAAAATGCTGAGTATTTTATATAATGTTAAACAGAATTTAATATTAAATTTAATACAAAAAGAAATTTCAAATACTTGCAATGTAAAAAAGTTATGCTGCGATAACTGTCGATGTACTTTGGATACTGATGATAGCATTGAGTTATCATAACTTAGTGAGGTTGCGTTTATTCTTTATTATAGCTTCACATCTATGTTTCATAGTATTCAGCTGAAAATAGTTTAAACTCTTCCTTTGTTATTACATGATGCCAGGAAACAATTATATCCTCAATTAGCTCCTTTTTATTTCATGGGTACCTCATTCGAACAAGAGTTTTCAAACAATGCCACAGGTTTTCGATAGTATCGAGGTCAGGACTGTTTCCTAGCCAGCATAAAAACGCAATGATCTTAGAAGGGTACCAGTCTTTCAATTACTTTACTGTGTGGCAAGGAGCAGAATCTTGCTCAAAAATAAATGAAGCATTGCTGGTAAATAGATCCCTGTTGGAAGGCAGAAGTCTGGGTTCTAGAATGGTGTCAATATATTTTATGACATTCAGTGTTCCATCGATGATATGAAGGCGACCAATACCATATGCTGATATGCATGACTAAATAATAAATCTATGCAGTCAGAAGATGTAGCATTTCTGGGTTCTACGTTTTACATATTTTAGGCTATCACTACTGAAAAACGATATTTTAGTTTCCTCCCTTTATATAACTTGTTAAAAATAATTATTTGTCCAATTAATGTGCTCTATTGCCCCACTCTAGTGATACTGTAAATTCAGATAGGGCATTTTTCGTCGAATTCTACTTTTTAGTCTTACATCTGCTAATCTACTTCTGGTTCTTTTTGAACTGACAGAAACTCCAGCATAACTCAGATCACTTCTGATGGATGTCCATGAAATTCTTTTATCTCTGAAACATAGTATTTTTATTCTTCTGTCATCAACAAATGTGGTGCTCCTTTTTCGGCCTTTTCCTGCTTTTTTTTATTGAATTTGTCTCCTGACATCTTAAACAAAACGTTCAGTCACTGAACTACCCTCCTATTATGTAATTTTAACATAGGAAATACCACTTTCTCGTCACACCCTACTCTTTTATTTGATGTCATTGTTTTTTGACTAAATAGCTTTGTTATCCTGGCCGGGGGAAATTGTTTTAATTTTGCATTTTAATTGCATTTAATTTGTTTCATTTTTCTCTCCATGGAGTAACGAATATTTTGTGCTGGTAGATTCTTAGTTATTTCTTGAATAAAATATTTATTCCTTGGTATAATTGCATGAATTTCCAGGGATTATTAATATTTTACATTTTAAAATCAAACAAGTAAACAGAAACTTTTAGAAAATCAGTGGTCCATAATTTATTCTCCTGGATAACTGAAAAAAGTTGGACAGTTTGTGTACATAATTACTATGAGATCAAAACGCAAGTATATTTCAGGTCTTATTAAGACTTAAATTTTAATTTAACTAGTATTTATCTGATATTAATTTTACTAGTATTTATAAAACTTGCATTATCTGAATCGTTTATTTAAACCGTTTCTGCAGTTTAAATAAAATATTTTAATATTAATTTACTTTATTTAGACGTTTTAATTGTACTTCCGTAAAAACATTAGATTATAATGCCCTATTGAGACTTAAATTTAAAAAACATCTTAAGTAATTTTAAGAGTTGCACATATGCTTTTACTATTGAAATGTTTTAAATTTGCATCTATTTCACCTGAATAATTATTCATTTTTGTTACCCAATTGAAATGCTTGTTTCAATACATGCAGAATGTCATTAAATCAACAACGATTTCATTTTTTTCTTAGTAAATTAATTACTGAAAACGAAATTTTAATAGAGTGCACGTATTTTATGTCATTACTCATCTTAAATTAACAATTTCATCAAGCTTAAAGAAGTTTTGTTGATTTCTAATTTAGTTTTACTATTAATTAGACTTTATTTATTTTTTGTCATGAAATATGAGGAAAACTTAAGATTATTGTATTATAAATGATTAACAGTTTTTTTTTACGCAGTTTCATCCGTATATTTTTATTTTTGTTTTTCAATGCATATCATTGATTCCTTACTACATTTACACAACATAAAATCTAAAATAGTATTCATGCATTAAATAAAAATATTGAATTAAGGTATTTAATTTAATTGATTGTATGTTTGTCTTTTTCATTTAATAATATTTATTTCTTACTTTACGAGTTATAAAAATGAATATTTTTATAATTACAGCAAAGCTTTTCAAACTTTCACTATTTGTGACCCAATTTTCAATCCTAATTTTCATCGCCCCCCAATACAAAAGCATTGTTTTGAATGTAATAATAATGTCCCTAAAGCTACGATACGGTTTATAAGCCACACAAATTATCAAGATAAGTATTAAATTTTGTATATAACAAACCCATGGGAGTCAGTAGTAGTTATGTTGTTTTGGTTCCCCCCGTACAGTAAATTAATAGATTTTTTTTAAAAAAATAAATTTTATTTTCGACTTTTCGATATACTCGCATCTCCCCCACAGGATTATCACGCCCCCCTAGTGGGGGAGGCGCCTCATAGTTTGAGAAACGCTGAATTACAATATTTCTTTACAATCTTACTTTTGATATGTTCCTCGAAAATATCTAGTCGGGCCATAAGCTGTAATACGGTTAATTGTAAAGGTGTTATAACTAAATCTTTACAATCGAATTTAAAGCTAAATCTTTTTAAAGTTTTGATTTAAGGTTAAAATTTAACATTATACACCTTTTATTCAAACTAATCACCTTTCGACTTCGCACAGGCTTTAAGTCTCTTTGATCGTAATTTCCTTCGCTACTTTCCTTCCAGAACATTCACGACTGTTAAACCTGGTATGTCGTTTTTAGTACACCTTTACTTCTAATATACTGACTTAAATTTATAGTCTGGTGGATTAAAGTCCAGGCTTCTGGTGTGTCTTCCATATCACCCAATTCCTCTTATAAACAGGAGCAAAGTTCTGTTGAATAGTCCACAGGTTTTCATTTAACAGGTTTACGTTCGATGGCTTCATTGTTGGTTCTGTGATAGTGTTTTTATTAGGGACTGCAATATCTGACTAAAAGTTCAATACCGGTATTCGGTATTTTTAGGTCCCAATACCAGGATACCGGTTTTAATACCGGTAGTAAAAATTTAAAAGAAAGAAAGAAAACACCCGGGGGAGAGGGTGCCAGTTTTATTAGAGAGTGTAAATAGCACAAAAAGTAATGTGTAATTTATAAATTATAACAGTATATAAATAATTACAAAAAAGTAGGTAATATCTTATTTATTTAAATCACAAAAAAGTGTATATATCACTAATCAGTCTGTGATTTTCCTCATATAAATAATTAAACCAAACAAAGTAATTTCAACTGAGTCCTTGTGTTCTTAAAAGTTATTCTTATTCATTATTATGAGTTATTATTTACGAGAATATGTATAATAAATCTGAAAAATATTTTGAACCCTAAGTATAATATGCAAATACATAACAAACTCCCCAATTTAATAAATATCGAAATATTTCGTACTTTCTTCACAACTGCAATCTTTTTTCTAAAGATACGAATATAAGACTACGAATCCTGCGGGTGTACTGTATCGCGGTAAGCTGTACTAGGATAGCTTTAGCCCGCCAGCTTGAATGATTCACATATTTTATCACTTCTCTTGATTGTACGATGCAACTTTTTATTCACAGTCTAATTAATTTCGCCCGTTAGGGAGACATACAAGCAAAAGCGTATACTATTTTGCAATGTTGTCGATCCCTGAACATATAGTGGAAACAATTTAAAAAAAATTCAAGTAAATACCGAAAAATCGGTATTGGAACTTGTGCATACCGGTGTCACAAAATTGTACAAACGGCTCAAAAGACCGGTATTCGGTATCCCGGTATACTGGTTTTGCAATCCCTGCCTACCAACAATAAAAATGCTTTACTCAGGAATTTCACCTTTACACTAGTAATTAAGATTGATTATAATTGTTTTTGCCTAAAAAAATCATTTTAACACTCTTTTTATGTAACTTTTTTGACAAGTGAGTGAGTGAATATTAACGTCGCACTGTTCAGCTACACGATGGCTTTTGGCGACGTACCACGTAATTTTGAGCCATGGTCAAATGACGTGGATGACACCTGTGAGCTGGCATCCCCTCTCCTAACTACCATACCACACCAAAGGGAGAATGTTTCAGCTCTCGAAAGATTTAACGTGCATCGCTGCCCTACATGGCGGGTCTTTGGTGGTACTGGGCTCGAACTCATGACATGCCTGATATGATCTGATACCTTGACCACTGGGCTACCGCAGCCCCTATTTTTTTAGAAGGATTCCAACGACTTCTACTCCCGTTGGCTTCGGCGAGAGCTGGTGTTGTCAGAGCGCGGCCATCCAGATCTGCAATATATATGCTGTTGGTCTCAGAAAATCTCCTTATTAGCAGGGCCGTTTTTATCCTCCCCGGCGCCTAGCCCCCCTTATTTCCAGAGCACCCTTCTCCTTCAGTTCTTACCTTGCCAGTTTTGTTTCGGGAGTTATTTTTCCTTAACTCTCTTTTCCCCCCCTTTTTTTTTGTTTTTGCTCTTTGGAGAGTCTTTCCGTTATCCACCACCTATGGACACCCGTGTCCTGGACTGGCAACCGGCAGCCGTAAGGAAAGGAGATTGGTATGGTTTGGCCATTATCCTTTCCTTACATTCACTGCTTGCCCTGTTCATTTTTTACTTTGTGGCATCACGAACCACCCTTTTCAAAATTAGTACGGTAAATTAATGAAATCGTTTTGCAATTGTACAACAAAAGTTTTCTTCGCAACATCATGACGCATTGCAATGACATTATTGCAATAAATTTCCATCGTAATATCATTTTGAAGGCATATCAACACAAACTGTTAAGCTTTTTTTTTTCTACAGTAGATGCCATTTCAGTGTGTGCCCTCTTAAAGGACAAAAATGCTTCTCTCTTGACTCGATAGGCGGTGTGTGGTAGGTTCGCTTTAATTTTTTTCCCTTTTTCTCCCTCCACTTTTTTGCACCTTCAAATCTCTTGTGCCCTAGCCACGTGCCTAACGTGTTTGAGTGGAAAAGCGGCCTTGTTTACTGGCTCTCGTTAAATAAATAACCTTTTGATGTCTAAATATTTAAGAACTTTAAAAATCGACAACGGGGTTTTCTTGTTTTTGATACTGAGAAATATAAATTTTCAAGCTTCTGTTCAAAATATTAAATCTGACTGATTTAGAACAACATCCGTGAAAGACAACAATTACAATTATTTGAAAATTTGGCAGACAATTTCTAACGACAGAATTTAAAATCGTCTGCTGCGCTTAAGGCACAGCAGATGAGCTCGAATTTTTGTATCAGAACTTATGGCACGACTATGGTAAAACAATGGTCATCGAATTATTTGATTAAATTGTATATCTTAATTTCATTGAACTTGATATACTTCTGCTTTAGTTTTATTGCATTGTAAAATTATTTATTTATAATGTTTATACATTAAGAAATTTTAATACTTATATTTTCGCACAGCTTTTACACATTTACATCAGAAAATCAAAAACAATTTCATTTCAAAGATTTAAAGTAATTGATATTAATCTTTGTGTTTCATCAAGCAATGTTTAATATATATTTTACAATTCTTGTTAGAATTTTGAAAGCTCGTAATATGATTTATGCAGAATTGAATATATTCTATGATAATTAAATGTGCTCTAGATAATAATGTGATACTCATTATATTAGTTCGTTTACATCTACTTTTTAAGTACTTATCACACATATTTCTTCTATTAATTTTATTGTGCTATAGAATTAAACACTTTTTTATTATTCACTACTTAATTTTAAAGCTGTACTGGTGATATGAAATCAATAGATTATAAAATTAGAATTTATATATATATAAATTCAATGAAACTATTGAATTAAGATAATTTAAAATAATTAATGTTTATTTCTATCTTATCATTTAATAATATTTAATTATTTTTATTTTACAAATTAAAAAAAATGCTTTAATATGTTACTTGTGAAATCAAATTTGTATTAGAATGAAATGGGTTCTTTGAAACTAATATGATGCTCCATGAATTAGTTTTCAGTTTAATTATTCTTTTTAAAATTATATTGAATGTCATGTGTCTATTTCTAATTCTCTGTCGCATTATGAAATTATTCATTTCTATTGTGTACATACTTTATATATTTAACATAATATTATTTAAAAACCACTAACAAAGGTTTAACCCTTTATCTACCGCATTATGATATACTGCAAATTTTTTCGTGCAATATATATATTTTTTTGATTCACTGCATTGAACATTAAGGGATACACATAAATAAAATACTCACAACTATGGGGAATTTAATTCATTACAGCTAATTAATTAAATTGGTACTTTAAAGTACCCTCAGTCCACAAAGTTCTCAAATATCCTCATAATACTAAAAATTCGAATGAAATTTTTAACGTAGTTTTAACTCTTTCAAATGCCACCAGAGAACATCAATATTTTACAGCACAAAATACTTTTTTTAAAGATTATTAAATTTTTAAAATTTATTTATATTCTTTACAAATAAACTTAAATTGATGATGTTCAATTAAACATTTTTTTTAAGAATTTGTACACATAAGTCCATTTCACATTGTGCATTTTGAGTGAGGTTTCGATTGAACGTTTTTTATAGCTCTGCATCTTAGGAAATGCTGTATTTTCTAACTATAATTACTGCGCCTTAAGTTCAGTCTCTTGATCGTCATCCTAAGAATTTAATGAAAGTTCCAGCAGATAGTTCGCTGGGACTTTTTCATCTTAAAAATCATCTGTTAGTACATCTTTGATTTCAGATAGTAGGTACTGTAATAAATCCAAAGCTTCTTGAAGAAGGTGTTTCTTTTTTCCTGACATTCTAAGAAAAGAAAATAATAATAACGATGAAAAAAATAACAATACCTTTAAAATCTCATATTATTGTTAAATCTCTGTTACACATAAGGAAAGTAAAGTGTTGTTAATTTTTGAAAAAATAATAAATATTTCATTTAATTGTGTAACGAAAAAAAAATAGAGCTCAGATTCAAAGTTTACAATTTTTTGAAAACGTTAAAATAAAACAATAGAAAAGCAACATAAATAAGTTAAGCTAAAAGAATTTGCAAAGAAAAAAAAAGCATAAGTCTATTACATTATAGCAGGGGTACTCAACTTGTTTTTTTCCATGGAACCACATGCATGTAAAAACTATTTTACGCGGGCCGCAACTTTAGAATTAATGGAGGGGGATTCTATGAGATAAAGGGCATTTAAAATGCGGGAAATTTATCAAAATATTAAAACTCATAATTCTAGAATTTATTTTAAAACTGTGTATCAAACTCAACTCACACAAAATAGGTTTTATGCATGATTTTTTTAAGTAGGCCAATTTATCTCATCGTGAAAAAGACCCTCAAGAAAAGAGCCATTGAAAGATGTGTGCTTAGTGGTATAATGACGAACAAAATTATATACTTTTTAAATATGACATTTCCACGACAAATGAAACAAGCAATTGCTCCATGCTTGTTTTACTCAACGAAATAGATGAGCTCTCAATCGTTTTGAGAAAGCATATATTCATTGGATGTTTTTCACTTGGAAGACACGAGGGTTAAATAAAAATTTCTTTCACCCATAAAATGATCGGTATTCCATTGATATTTGTCATCACTAATCGTCACAATTACAAAAGAGAGAGAGAAGTTAAATTGCAATTAGTACCAGTACGACATCGATTGCAAAATTCATATATGTGATTGCTTGGATGGTAGAATTTTTCACTAAATTTTTAATATAGTGTTCTTAAATAACTGGATTTTTTAGGGCCACTCGGAAAGATCTTGTGGACCACATGCGATACGCGGGCCGCTGGTTGAGTATCGCTGCACTGTAGTGTTGACTCTACAGCACAACAAAAAAAACAATAAGCCACTCGGACGAAAAGAAAATAAGTTCTTGCTCCAACACACAGTGTGCTGTCGGTACCAAAAACTTATTCAACTGTAAAATTAATTTTATACACTGTTCACTTAAAATAAACAGTCAAATCGTTTTCTAAGGTCTTCCTTAACATGTAAAAAAAAAAAGAAAGCACTTATCTTTTGACATAAACTACTTTTCCTGAACAAAAATGAAAAACTTCGCAATCCGATGAAAGTGTTAGCTGGAAACGCTACTTCTGCTATAAAACTATTCGTCTTCTTCGCTAAAATACTCATCATAGAACCCGTGTTGTCATATATCTTGAAAGAGATGATTTAAAAGAATATTTCTGCTAAGTATCGTCAGAGTATTCGTAAAAATGGTTATTCTATGTAATTTTAAAGCGAGTGGTACTTATAAGTACTTTCGGTAGATAAAGGGTGAGAAATATACCAATTTTTTGAACTGGTAATGATCTCCCATAATTATATCTTTTAAGTGCAAATACACTTATGGACAAAAAAACTAGCGTATCAATAAGGAGTCGTCGAAATGAAACGAAATTTTACATACGTAATAACTACTTTGATATGTAAATAATTAGAAAATCAAAGTAAAAAAAGAAACATTTGTTTGAGAGAAAAAGGCAAAAGAATGGAGGATTTAATACCATGTTGAACCCCTCTAGTGCGAATGCACGGTGCGATACAATCAAGCATTGGGGCATACAAGTTCTGTATGATGTCTTGAGACATTTCGTTCCATATTTGCTGTACCCTGGCCTCTAGTTCGTTCAAGCTCGTGGGATGCCCAACTCGCCGTCTCAAATTGGAGACAAATCTAGGCATCGGTTAGGCCAAGGAAGGGTAGTAACAGTGCGGAGACAGTCTTGTGACACCCTTGCCGTGTGAGGCCAAACATTGTCTTGTTGAAAAATGGCTCCTGGGAGCCGTTGCAGCATGAGTGGCGACACATGTGGTTGCAGAATATCATGGACGTACCACTGGGCTGTCATGTGGTGCCATGGATCAATACTAGGGGTGACCGTGTATTGTAGGCAATGGCACCCCATACCATCACACCAGCTGTGGAAGCGGTGTGTCGCTGTAAAACAAAGGCACGATTGAGGTATTTACCACGGGGTCTCCACACACGAACACAATTCTCATCACTGCTAAGATTGAATCTGGATTCGGCGCTAAAGACGACCTGGTTCCATTCCGCTGCAGTTCAGTTTCCTCGTGCGCGGCACCACTCCAAACAGAGGCGTCGATGGGTGGGCGTAAAGGGCAACACATGTAATGGGCTCCGCGATCCCAAATGTCCTTCTGCCATGCGCCTTCGTATGGTTCGAGAAGACACAGGAGCCCCTAATGAAGGTGCTACCTGTACCTGGATGGCGGCTGATGAAGCAGTTCGATGTACGCGTGCATTTCTTACGATGTGGCGGTTTTCTTGACGACTGGTCTGTCTAGGGCATCCTGGGCCTGGTCTTCGTGTAAATGACATCTCTCAGATCCACTGGTCACAACACCTCCTCACAAAACAATCAGAGTGGCCTAATTGACGAGCTAATCGCCTAGCTACCATCATGCTCATGATTCTTTCCCTCTCAAACTGCGACAGCTGCTCATATTGTCTTCGAAAATGGCGTAATTGCATGTCTACCTCGGCTCTTCCTTTGTAAACGATTCAGCACACTCAAACAAACTTTGGTTACCTGTTTTATACTACACGGAGAACGACGTGAAACGCCCTCTACTAGCTATATGTAATGCGCAATCACGCTGCATTTCTATTCATTTGCATATCTCCCCGACATGTACCTTCATGCCAAGTTTCGTTACGATCCCGCAATTATTTCTTGGTGTACTAATTTTTTTGTCCATGAGTGTATAATATATACATTATGTCTTATTTACCAGTATTCATTAACTGAAGTATTGTTATTTCGTAACCACTTTTCACTTCCCAATTCTGTAGCTTACAGGTTAACAATTTTTTTAACAATAATTTTTACTTTGGACCCTAATGAATTTTGAAATATGGGATTTGATAAAATTTTGTTTAGGATTTCATTAATAATAAATTTTGGATCGTAATAGAATTTATATTATATAATTTTAACAAACATATAGAACATTTTCATAAATGTTATATTCTTCTAAAAATCTTTTGAAATAATTTTTTCGAAACATTTTAAAACTATTTTAAAATAAGTATGAAATCATATTTATTAACACGAATGCTGGAGCATGTAAATTTTCTACCAATTAATAACTTAGTAATCCACATAATCAAGAAAGCGGTTGAAACATTATATTTTCCCATTTTATTGTCTGTAAAATTATTTAACTCTTCAATTATTAAGATACCGTAGACAATCAGTTATAAGAATATTATACCAAAGGTTGCTATCAAAGTGCATTTATATTCAATAGCAAAGTTTAAATGTAATTATTCTCATATATGTTAAACATTTTAAATATTTTCAGGTGATTCGAAACATTAACTAAAGCTCATTCATTTTTTTACACTCGAGTTTGAGGGATTTTTCTGCCTAGGTCAGCGTTTTTCAAACTGTGGGGCGTGCTCCTTGGGGGAGGGGGGTGATAACCCGGCAAGGAGGGCGCGAGCAGATTAAAAAATTAATTTTTTTGGAATTTTCTGACATAATAAAAAATATACATCAACACTGATATAATTTATACATATCATCTGGTGATATATATTATCGAAAATAAAAGATTCCACTTCAAACGCTCATTGGCTATCTTTGATCCTGTAACCAAATAAAAAAAGATATTTTGTTTTCTTTGCTGTAATCCCACGATGAAAGATTTTTAATTACGTTTCTTTTAACCCTTAAAATACTACTTTTGATTATCATCTATTTGACATTCAAGCTTACTGGTATGTTTAACTCCATCTCTTTTTCTTTTAGGAAAGTTGTAAATAATATTTTTTCTGTTGCTTTTTTTTTCATGTGAATGAGTTTTATGATATATGGATAAGCATGTTGAGCACTATTGAAGGATTATTTCACCAAGATGTATTTTTATGAGTATTCTGAAACATATAATGCTTAATGAAAAACGTTTTACACAATTATTTTTTAGAACTGGCATCGATATTTTTTAATACACTTTTAATGTGGGAGCGGTCGCATGAGGCGCAGAGTCACCCCAGGCTCACGAAATCGTTAATTCTGGTAAAACTGTTTATTCGTTAATAGTGATGACAGTATCTTCCTATTAGACAGTCTTAATGGGAACTAAAATGAATTTGTCACATACATGCCTCTTTTTCGAGATTGGCAAAAGTTTCTTTACAAACAAGGTACTTGTTTTTGTTGAGCTTCCTGCGCAACCACTTTTAATCAAAAGGATTTTCTATGAACATGCTACACTCTCCCCTATGAATAACTTTGTGGTTTTGAATGCTGTGCTGTACGACTTATTATGGTTTATGAATGTAAATGGGCAGAATATTAAAAAAATGGCCATCTGTGATCTCTATTGAAGGAAGTTGAAACTGATCTCAAGCAATTGAAGAACTTACTGAAATAATACATATTAATCATGATATATATCAGCTAAAAGTAAATATAAGAAAAGCGATAGACATGAAACGTTTAAATTGAATTGAAATTTTCAAATGCTGCCTAAAGAACTCTATGAACAAGAAAAGAAGAAAACTATGAAGCCATAAATATAGCCCTTCGCCTTGTCAAAAAGACACAAGCAAGAAAACGTTTAACATGTTATTTGTAGATCATCAAAGAACAGCAAAATTACAATAACGTGAACAAAATGTGACAGTTTTGGTGGCAAATGACGTTTCTGTATTGTTAGTGAAAAGTGTCTGTGATCAACGGAAAGTGGAAAAGTTCTTGAAAGTAGGTATGTATATTTTCTCTTAATTAAATTATTCACTGGAATTGTGATTTTTACCGTGTATAGTAAAATTAATTATAAAAAAAAGGATTGGGATGACTCAGTCACACAGTGTGACCATTAACGTCAGTGTCGAGTGTGTGCCTGCTTCCGGGCTAAAACATTTTGAAGCTTTCTCGCTTTAAATATTAAAAATAACATAATTATTCTTTATTGAAATTTTACATTCCCCCCTCCCCTTATTTAACATTAATTCTAAATGCTAATTCTGCAAGGCTTAAATTTATAAAAAATTCGTTTTAAACTATTTATAATAGGAGCTTTCATTTAAAAAAATCATTTTACATTTTTGTATACATTGTTGTGCTCTTTGTTTTACTCTCCTTACAATTAAGCTATTATATCAAGAATAATGTATTATTTTAAAAAAAAAATAAGCCAAGAGAGGGTACTTCAGCCAGTGTATTTATAAATGTATCAGTACTGTACAATGTATTTTATAACTAATTTATTAATAATAATTTAAGAACAAGTTTAATAATTATTAGTGACTTCCATGGGCTTTTCTTGCAGAACAAAGGTTTTCAAATGAAGGCTTAATATTAGAAATTGACACTCCGAGTTCTTTTTCTGAGATCTATATTTTGTCTTCAAAGCAGCCACCGCAGAAAATCCGGTTTCACAAAGGTACGATGTTGAAAATGGTAATAGTATACGAAATGCTTTTGTTTTCAGGGCAGAAAATTCATCATATACCTCTGCCTAAGATTAAAAGAGAGTTTTATTACAAAATTGTCTTTTAATTTCGCCACTGAATGTGAAATCTATGAACATTTCTTCTTTGGTAGTTGAGAGCCCTTCTGGGGAATTTTGAAATGGATCTTTAACCCATTCGTAACTTGCTATCAAGTTATCCTCAGCAAAAAAAAATAGTTTTTAAAATTTTTTTCCAACATAACTAAATGGTATTCAATAGTTTTTTGAAAACAACTTCCACGTGTGGTTCTTCAGTTTTGTAATTTTTACACATTTATCCGCATTTTCGAACATTTCTAGGTTTTTTTGCTTTAAATTTCGGCCCCATAATTATAATTTTCAACAAAAAGCATTAATTTTATCACTCGTGTCAAACATATGCACATTTGATCTTTGAAGTTGAAGATTCAATATATTTAATTTATCAAATATATCGTCTAAGTAGCTCAATTTCATCAGAAGAAAACTATCTTGAAATTTCTTAGCTTCCGGTATGTTTTCCTCTTCTAGAAAAATGACAGTTTTATTTATTAATTTATAAACACGTTGAAAAAATTTCCCGAGTGATAACCATCTTGCTTTGCTATAAAATAGCACCGATGAATGCACTGCACCCATGTCTTCGAAAAGTCCATAGAAGATTTTTGATTTTAGGGGTCTCATTTTTATGTAATTTCACTTCAGTCACAACTGTCGTTAGCACAGTATTCAGACTAGGACTCATTTCTTTGGAAGCCAGAGCTTCTTTAGGGATCATGCAATGTGTCCAGATGCACAGTCGATATTTTTGTTTTACAAGTGCTTGTATACTTTTAAATCTTCCTGACGTTGTACGAGCACAATCGGTGCATATTCCGACACAATTTTTCCACTCTATGTGTTTGCCTCGTTTATAAATTATTTCAAATATCAAATAATGCTATTACTTTTGCTTTAAGTTTTATTTGTTTGCAAAAAAATAATTCTTCTACTGCTGACATGTCATCCCAAAATCGAACATACGCAATGAAATGAGCATTTTTATTCCTATCTGTTGCCTCGTCAAGCTGAATTGAAAACAATTTATCACGCAACTTACCGAAAAGCTGTTGCTCTACATCTTCAGCAAAATCATCAATTAGACGGGAAACAGTATCATTTGATAGAGGTACGGACTACAACTCTTTGGCAAAATTGTCTCCAAACATATCTTCTACGATCTCAATTACTGCTGGCAAAATAAGCTCTTCGCCAATAGTGTGAAGCTTTTTACATCTGGCTATTTTATGTGATACTTTGTAAGAAGTAAGTAAAGCTTTTTCATTCACTGACAAAGTACTTTTTAAAAATGTTTTTTTGTTTTCCACATGATTTTAATTTTGATTCAAAGAACTCTCGAGGTCTGTTAATGTACTCACCGTGAAGCGTTTCCAAATGTCTTTTATGTTTATTAGGTTTCATACTGTCTGCTGCCAATATTTTTGAGCAAATAACTCTCAGGGCTTTTCTTCTCCATTTACTTCAGTAATGGTAAATCCAAAATTCAGGTATTCTTGAGAATATTTCCTTGATTTAATTGTTCGAACTATGCTCGTCTGTGCACTTATTGATTCTTTATATCGTCAAATGTTCGCTTACGACTTAAAAATTTATCCATTATTTTGTTTCAATCTTTTGCAGTAAATACTTTATACTGTGAATTACAACTAACGCGCAAATTATAAAATGTACATTCAAGATAGATTCGGAAGCTATCGACTCGACCAAGACTGACTGGAATTGTACGAGGTACAGCATTATTACATGTTTTGCGCAGACGTTAGATAGTTTGGTCAGACTCACGCAGACGCTTGCAGATCTGATGGATATGATAGAGGGCAACATAAAGTAGACTATTTTTCAAATTCTACTATTAGTTCACTCTTATATATATATATATATATATATATATATATATATATATATATATATATATATATATATATATATATATATATATATATATATCTTGTTCAAATATTCAATCGTTGATAAAATACTTTCTATTCATTCATTCAAGTTCAAATGTATTTTTTAAACTTGTAATGGATGACACTTCCTGTTAATACAGTTCTTTCAAACTTTAATTCATTAATTAAATTAAAAAATGAATAAATAGTAACAAACAAAAATTATAGTCCAACAGCATTTATAGAAAGGAAAATTGTTCGTGTTGTCCCCTACAACGCAATGGATAGGCGCTGGACTTCTAATCTGAAGGGCGGGGGTTCGAATTCCTTCTGAGATGGCCTAATTTCTGAACATGTGTGTGATTTCTTCTTTACAATACACTATTTTCTTACAATAATTAAACTTAATGAATAATTAGTAACAATAAAAATAGTCCAATACCATATATAGACAGGAAAATGAAAAGTTGCAAGGAAAATCGCTTTCTATTTTGTCGCTTAAAATTGTGATTTTGTTATATGTTTATACATATTTGTATTAATTGTAACGATTTAATAAAAAGTAACTAAAATAATTTTTTCTTTGTTGGCCTAAGTAGGAATTGACTTAAAAATTTATTTTTTATATTACTTATTCTAATGACATTTGTACTTTTAGAAATGGATGATGCAGGAAATAAATCTTTAATTAAATATAATTTTGCAATCTGTTCCAATTTAAAAAATTAGAGAAAGGAAAAATAACATAACATTAATCCTATTACTTAAAAGTAATTTGCTTAGAATATATATTACTTAAAAGTAATATACACTCTGTCGCAAAAAAATATATGCACCCAGAAGAAATCAAGCTACAATCATGAAACTCGGCAAGAATGTAGTCTGGTAAGAGATATGCAAATGATTAAAATTTCGAAGCTAATGAGACAAGGCTAAGTGTGCTATGCGCATATTAGTTGCGCAACTGGGAGAGTTTAAAAGCATGAGTACGAGCGCCGTACGGCTATCCAAACGAATCTGATGACTTTGATAGACGATATTGAGACTTAGGATGCCTCTAAGACGTAACCGGCGGCAGTACGAGCAGCTGACGGACTTTGATAGGGGCCGTATAATAGGCCTCAAGAGAAGCAGGTTGGTCGAATAGACGTATCGGCCGCCACCTCGGTCGGAGTGATATGGTAGTTGCTCGGTGTTGGCAACAGTGGATCACAGAAGGTAGAGTGTACCGTCGCGGAGGGTCAGGACGTCCCAGGAACACAAATGATCGCGAGGATCGTGCAATCAGAAGAGTGGCCACTTCGGCACCAACAACGTCGCTAGCATCGATTCAACGCCACTTAGCTCCTTCCAGACATCCAGTGCCATCAAGAGAAACCATAAGGAGACGACTGACCGAAGTTTGCTTGAGGAGCCGACGTCCGCTAAGACGCTTACCACTGACCCCACATCATAGGCAGTGTCGACTGGATTTTTCCCGACCTCGGGCAACTTGGAGTGTGACAGACTGGAGACGTGTCATCTTCAGTGATGAATCCCGATTCAGTCTCAGTGCTGATTACCACCGCACACGTGTCTGGAGGCGCACCGGCCAGCGGTCCGATCCGGCATTTATTGTCGAGCGGCATACAGCAATTTCACAAGGTGTGACAGTGTGGGGAGCAATTTCTTGGAACACACGATCATCTTTAGTGGTCCTTCAAGGCACTTTGACAGCTCGCAGATACGTGGACGATATTTTAACGCCGATTGTGCTACCCATGCTATCAAGTCACCCAGGTGCCATTTATCAACAGGATAATGCTCGTCCACATACTGCGCGACTCTCCCAACAGTGTCTTCAAGGATATGACGTCCTACCATGGCCTACCAGGTCACGAGATCTTTCGCCAATAGAGAATGTCTGGGACGCGCTGGGAAGGCAACTGCAGCCTTCCCGAGATACAGGAGAATTAACTGCGCAGATGCAAAGCCTATGGCAGGATCTTCCACAGGGGGTCATAAGTGATCTAATTGAATCGATGCCACGCCGAATTTCGGCTTGTATAGCTGCCAGAGGTGGCTTTACTACTTACTGATTTTTAACCTTTTGCAAGCTGTAACCGCTTAATAAAATGATATTTTGTTCTGAATTTTTAATCATTTGTTTATTTTCATATACACTACATGCATACCAAATTTCGTGAATGTAGCTCAATTTCTTCTGGGTGCATATATTTTTTTGCGACAGAGTGTATATAGAAAATTTAATACTTATCTTGTTAATTTGTACGGTTTATAATTATGATCGTATTGTAGCTTTAGCGCCAAAAAGTCCATTATTGTTACATTCAATACATTATTATTTGGGGGGGCGATAAAAATTATGATTGAAAATTGGGTCGCCAGTAGTGAAAGTTTGAGAAGCACTGGCCTAGGTGTTTCGGGAGAAAAAATGTACATGTGTGTTTCCTACTTTACACTAATACAGGAATGGGGAACACTGGCCCTCTGGAAAGTTCTATCCGGCCCGCGGATAGAGTTTTAAATTTGCCGGTTCGAGGCAAATTAAAAGAAATATATATTTATCTA
The DNA here is from genome assembly GCA_019973935.1 of Trichonephila clavipes. Classification (NCBI taxonomy): domain Eukaryota; kingdom Metazoa; phylum Arthropoda; class Arachnida; order Araneae; family Nephilidae; genus Trichonephila; species Trichonephila clavipes. The sequence goes on from BMAU01015552.1 coordinate 90,084, forward strand.
TTTCTGTCTCTCTGTGTGTGTGCTTTGTTTAAATATTTTTTTTCTTCCTTTTTTTTAAAACTGATGATTTTTCTACTTTTTCTATTTTTGTTCTACAAAACATGAATTGACGGAAATAGTAAGTACAGATAACTTTCAATCGGTAAAGTGTTATAAAGTGGAAGCTCTTTGTTAGTTATTGTTGATGATTGGTGCCAACAAGCTTATCTCTTTCTCGGGGAGCAGGTATAGGGGAATACAATGTAAGTGAATTAGACCTCACATGTGGCAGGCTGCGTGTTTTTAGCTCCAGCCAATGGCTTTTTATTTTGGCGCGAGTCCCAATGTTATTGACTTCGTATGGAAATATTGTGGACATATAGCATCATTGTGAATAATGGTGAAAATATTAAAAGTATAGCGTAGCTAGGGCTTGTTTAGGTTATTTGTAAAATATTCCAACTCCAAAATGGCTACTAAAAATTTAATGTTGATTCAGAGTGCCATGCTTTTAATGATGAATGGAAAATGTAGTACCTAAGACTGTTGTTGGCGAGAGAGCAATGTTGGCGCCGTTTTGATAGGGTTAATGTATTTTGGAAGAGGGTTTCTTGACCCAGGGGAGAACATTGATGGATCGCAGGCGAAGCGACTACCGGGGTGGTCTGGTAAAAAGAGAATAGAGTCTCTTGGGATTGATTTGAGATTGTAATTTGATTGTTATCTGATTGTGTTTAATCAATACAACTGTATTTAATCAAGAAATGTATTAATCAAGAGTTAATTATGTATGTATTGATGGATGTGAAAAGTTATTAAGAGAAGAAATAAAATATATCAAAGAATTATTTTTTTATATTTGTAAAAGGTAAACCAGTGTGTCTCATTTGCAATGAAGCTGTAACAGTCTTCAAAGAATATAACATTTCTCGTCATTTCACATCTAAGCATAAAAATTCCAATTACGAAGCCATGTCCGAACATGAAAGAAAACAAAATGCTGAAAATCTTTGTAAAATTTATCAGGCCGACAAAATCTTTTTCGAGAAGGTAAGCAGTATCCAAGAAGCAGCTACACATGGTAATTACATTGTAGCATACAATATTGATAAAAATAATAAAACTCTCAGTGATGGGGAGTTCGTTAAACAATGCATGCTCCATGTTTGTGATGTTTTATGTACAGACATGAAAAATAATTTTGAGACTATAAGCGTATCTCAAAAAACGGTGACTTCTAGAATCGAAGCCCATTGATAGAAATTTGACATCACAATTAGACTCAAGGATTGGCCAGTTTAAATTTTGCTCCATAGCTATGGATGAAAACACTGATATAAATGATACTGCTTGATTAGAATTATTTATAAGTATTTATAGTTAACGAGGACATTGAAATTACCGAGAAGCTGGCGTAAAAGTGTTCTTTAAAGGTAACTAAACGGTATGTGATATTTTTCGTAAATTTCAGGAACGACTTTTAACTTTGAAAATACCTACTACAAATATATGTAATATTACGACCGATGATGCTACAATTACGACTGGAAAAAGAACCTAGAATTCTTGGAGTTCTAAATCAAAACTATCCTGGGAACAATGTTGTTTTTCTACATTGTGTTATACATCAAGATGCTCTCTGTAAATCTGGAGATTGAATATGAAACCCGTTCTTGATGCAGTCATGCAGCTCAGCCTGTAAATACTATTCGATCTCGTGGATTACTCACAGGCAATTTCGAGATTTTTTTCAGTTCGTGCAATCTGAATACTCTGATGTACTGCATTACACGAAAGTAAGGTGACTTAGTGTAGGATGTGTTCTCGAGCGAGTTTGGCAGCTGAAAGACGACATTGTGTCATTCTTCCGTGTGAAATAGTGTTTTGCGGAATGCAAAATGTTAGAAGATACAGAAAGGTTTTCGAACTTTTTCACAGATCTTCGTCATATGAGCAACTTGAATGACAGGTGCAAGGGAAAAATCATTTTTTTTTGAGACTCTAGTTAGACTCCTTGTGTGCCGACAAGTATAACACAAGGCTTACAAACGTAAGTCAATACTCAAAATAATGGAAATTACATGAATCAATTTATCGACAATATCTGGGTCCATCTCAAAGCTTTTAAACTAAAACTTAATCTGTTTGCTGAGCAACTAGTTATGAACGACTTGCCTCATTTCCCGATATTAAATTCGATACCTTCAGTAAATGAAGATAAGCTTAAGAATTATGAAGATGATTTGAAAAAAAAAACTGCATTAGTCGTTAATTTAATTTCTCACTCCCAGAAAATCAGTGCTATGTTTGCTTCATTATATACAATATGTGAACAAGTGTTTTCAACTATGAATCTTAGAAAGAACTATTTCAGAAGTAGCCTGATAGATGAACATTTAGTCCCGTTCTTGAGAATCAGTACATCTTATTTCGAACCTCAGTATAAGGAACTTTTAAAAATTAAATCTCTATTTCATTCATCTTATTAACATATTTGAATTGTAATACTTGTATATTGTTTTTAAAATTTTAGAAAAAATTATCTTGACCCGCCAAACTTTTTTCCACCCGATTTTTGGCCTGCGACCGAAAAGGTTTGTCCATCCCTGCACTAAATCTTCGCTTAGATACGGCCCGCCGTTTGATTTTAGGCAGCATGCGGTGATCGGTTGCACCCAGTTGCGCACACAGGAATTTTTCAAGGGGCGGGGTCCGGGGTCGACCCTTGTATCATGCTTCTTTTGATTTGGTCGATTTTCGGGAACAAAACACAGTAAAAAACTAATTATTGAATAAATAATTAGCATTAATTAATAAAATTAATCATTAATAAGAAATACTTAATCAAATTTTACGTACTATATACTTAGAATTATAATCAATCAGAAAAAAAAATCAAAGGCTTGGGGGGTCCAGACCCCAGGACCCCCCTTGTGTTCGCCACTAGTTGTACCCACACTGCAATTGCACCTCACTAATTAAGGTTTTATATCATTAATTGTAACGTGCAACTCTCGCCAATTTCAACATCTCCTAATTGATAGCTCACAAGTTTGGACTGTACGCCCCTGGCTTAGAGTATTCGAAACTCGGATTAAGCACCCAGATCGAGCATGAACATGTTTAAAAAGGCTTTTTTTATTTCCCTAATTACAATGTAAAATATTATCATTATATTGTTCATATTTAATCGTTATATTAATTTCAATCCCTCGGGGGAGCCAGTAACCCCGAGAGGGTGCGTCCCCAGGTGGCGGATAGGGGAACGCCTCCATTGGTTTCCAATGGGTGGTAGAAAAGGGAAATAAAATACCTTCCGTGGACCATCAGGTAGAAGTTCAACCTCCTGGAGTCTATGGCACCTTTTTTTCCATGAATAGTGCAATATTGAGTGATTCAGATAATGTTACCGCGTTCGGGGTAGCCGACGCGCCACGGGTTGAAGTCCGGGCCCATGGCGAGAAGTATGCTACGAGGACCCTAAACAGTTTGCAGTTGAATATTAATGGTACCCAGAGAAAGATTGAGGAGCTCACTGAGATCCTCAACGTAAATAAGGTACATATTGTGTGTCTACAAGTGACCAAGCTTAACCCAAATCTGAAGCTAAAAATCAAAGGCTTTACTACTCTGCGAAAAGACAGAAAAGACCGGGCAGGTGGCGGCCTTGCTTTCCTTGTTAAATCAGCAGACATAAAATTTAGAGAAATCATACTGCCACCAACTACAGATTACGATGAGAACAGCACGGAAGTACAAGCAATCACTGTACTCCTACCGCAGCAGGAAGTAACAATCATTAATGCCTACCATCCAGACAACTCTGACATCAACTTAGATCTCTTTAACACGCTTTTGGACACAAAATTGGACACAAAAATTCTTTTAGGAGACCTAAATGCCAAGAGCCCATCTTGGGGGTCCAGGACCCTAGACTTGAAAGGCTCACAGATTGAAGACCTGCTCTGTGACAACGATCTCTCCATACTAAAAATGACAAGAGAAGTACCTACCTCTCCAAAACCAACGGCACAACATCAGCCCTTGACATCACGGCCATTAACCACCAAACAGCAAGTCAAGCGACATGGAAGATTCTAAAAAGTGCTATTAGCGATCATTTCCCTATTATAACTTCGATAAACCAAAGAGTTGATGGCACCATCCAAAGCAAAAAATCCTGGAACTTTTGGAAAGCAAAAACTGGGGAAAATTCACCTCTGAACTTGAAATGCTCTGCTCCCTTTCTTCGCCACACACCCTCGACGAGAGACTACAGTCCTTTGCTTCGCATATTAATGCAGCTGCAAAACGTTCTATCCCTAGGGTCAAAAGAAGAAATGGCTGGGTCCCGTTTTGGAAAGACACCAACATAGAGAACTTAATTAGCGAACGTGACAAACTAAGTACAGAATTTCAGAAGAATAATACTGAAACAAACAGAATAAGGTTCACGAACCTTTGTCACGAAGTTGAAGAGGTGATTTCCTCCTGCAAGCGTAAAAAATGGACTGAATTCTGCGAAAATTTAGATCCCCCAAAAATATCTCAGCATTGGAAAGTCATCAAAACTCTTAAAAAAATCAATCAACACACCAAAATGCAGACATTCTTACTAACATCATATCATCCTCTGGAAGATATGCAGCCACAAATAAGGAAACTGCTTCCCTGCTAGCAAAGCACTATGAAAACAAAAGCAAGCTAACCTTCAACGCAAATGACAGGAAACTACTGCGTACCTACAGGAAAACCATTCAAGACTCAAAAAGATATAACCATAAAAATATCTTCACCATACCATTCTTAATGGAAGAGCTAGAAGCTGCCATTGCTAAAATGAATCCCGGCAAAGCCCCTGGTCCTGATGTTATTTTTGGCCGCATGGTCCAACACTTTGGAAATCTTGCAAAAAAAGAACTATTGGAAATTTTTAACCTTTCATGGGCTACTGGCAAATTGCCCAAAATCTGGAAACTTTCCACCGTCATTCCAATTTTGAAACCAAACAAGAATGCTTCAGAGTGCAAAAACTATATATACTATATATATATATATGTACTATATATACTATATATATATATACTATATATATATATACTATATATATATATACTATATATATATATACTATATATATACTATATATATATACTATATATATATGTACTATATATACTATATATATATATATATATATATAGGCCAATTTCCCTCACCAGCACCCTCTGCAAGCTCATGGAACGGATTATCCACCGTAGGCTTATGAACTGGCTCATCGAAAACAAAAAACTTCACTTCTATCAAACAGCTTTCCGATCCCATCATAGTACTACCGACCAGCTCTTTTACATGAACCAGTCGATAATTGGTGGTTTTCAAGAAAAGCCTCACAAGAAAACTTTAGCAGTATTTTTGGACAACTCAGCAGCATTTGATAGAGTTTGGCGTCAAAAACTGGTCCATACTATCCAAGGCACCGGAATTAATGGCAAAGCGTTATTGTGGATAAATGATTTTCTCAGAGGAAGAAAATTTTCCGTTAGATTTAACGGGGCACTTTCAGAATCTCGCAGAATGTGGGCTGGAGTTCCTCAAGGCTCTGTCTTAAGCCCCTTGCTCTTTCTCATCTTTATGAACACCATCCACCATCATATTCACCCAGACACAAATATCGCCTGCTACGCTGAAGATATTGCTGTATGGCACTCACACAAAGGCATTACAGAATCGGAAAAGGCCCTAAACACAATACTGAAAGGTATTGCTGAATGGGCAGAGAATCTTAAATTAACCATCAACGCAGACAAAACAAACTACTCCATCTTCTCTACCGATAGACGACACAGAAGCAGTTTTAATGCTAATATCAAAATACAGAACTCTCAAATCAAAAAAGTCGACCTACCCACCTATCTTGGAGTAACCTTAGATCCCGACCTCCGCTTTTCAAAGCACATCGAACAAACTACCAACAAAGCTCTTGGAAAACTGAATATTCTTCGAAAGCTATGCGGAACTTCTTGGGGCTCAAGACCTCAAACCCTAAAAAGCACTTTCTGCACTGTTATCAGACCGGTTTTAGAATATGCGACCCCAATTTGGACTCCGGCCTCTATTTCTGTTAAGCGGAAACTTGATTCTGTACAACACAGAGCTGCCAAAATTATTATTGGAGCAGTGTCATCAACCAATAACGAAAAGGCCGAACAAGAATGCGGCCTGCCTCCGCTAGAAAGCAGGCGCAAACTTGCCACTATCAAGTTCACTAATAAACTACGCTCATATGGTTTGGACCATATCTCTAGAAGAGTTTTTGATAAATGGAAGCATTCTACAAGGCTCAAAAGATCTTCGACTCTCCAACTTGATAGTGAAATCAGAAAAGAACTCAATTTGGATCTTTCCTCCTTGGAGTTCCTTCAGGAGCCCCTCATTCCAAAAAACCCACCAAAGAATACCTGTTTCGAACTGGAATTGTTGCAGCCATGTTCCAAAAAAGAACAATTGCCAGATTGAGAACTGAACACCTTAAGGCAGTGTTTCTCAAAGTGTGGGGCGCGCCCCCCTGGGGGGGCGCGATGACCCTACAAGGGGGGCACGAGGGTATCGAAAATTTAAAGATTTTTTTTTAAAAAATAACTTGAAAGAGAAGTAAAACAAAATGCTTTCTTCCATAATAAAAAAATACACACAACAACACTGACATAATTTGTTTATTATTTGGCTTTTTTCCGTCATCAAATAGCTATCTTTGATCCCAAAACCAAATTAAAGAAAAAAAAACATTTTGTTTTATTTGCTGTATTTCCTCAATGAGAGATTTTTTTATTATGTTTTAACATAAAATATTACTCGTTAAAAGAAAAACGAAACCCAGACCCTGAGAAAAAATCTAAGATAAACAATTCACCACTGTAATTATTATTGAAATACTGTACATTAGTTGTAGAAAAAGAAAAGGAAGTCATGATTCACTTTTCAGCCAGGCTGCATAGTACGTTTGCTAATCATTTGATTGACCTTCAATCTTATGGTATGGTTATTATCAATATTAGTTCCCTCCCATCTTTTATGCGTGGGCCGCGGTAGCCGAGTGGTATAGGTATCGGACTGTGGCTTGCTTTGTCACGGGTTCAAGCCCAGTACCACTAAAGACCCGCCGTGTAGGGCAGCGATGCACGTTAAATCTGTCGAGAGCTGAAACGTCCTCCCGTTGGTGTGGTGTGGTAGTTAGGAGAGGGGGTGTCAGCTCAGGTGTCGTCCACGTCACTTGACCATGGTTCAAAATTACGTGGTCCGTCGCCAAAAGCCCTCGTGTAGCTGAACAGTGAGACGTTAATATTCAATCAATCAATCAGCTGTTATATCAAGAATGTTTTATTTTTTAAAAAAATGAACTCGTGCGAAGAGTCAGTGTTTCAGCCAGTATACGTTTGATGTATCAGTACTGAAGAAGGTATTTTATAAATAATTTCTTATTACTGAATTTGGTCGCGGTAGCTGAGTGGTATAGGTATCGGATCGTGGCTTGCCTTGTCACGAGTTCGAGCCCAGTACCACTAAAGACCCGCCGTGTAGGGCAGTGATGCACGTTAAATCTGTTGAGAGTTGAAACGTTTTCCCCTTGGTGTGGTGTGGTAGTTAGGAGAGAGGGGTGCCAGCTCAGGTGTCATCCACGTCACTTGACCATGGTTCAAAATTACGAGGTCCGTCGTCAAAAGCCCTCGTGCAGCTGAACAGTGCGACGTTAATATTCAATCAATCAATCTTATTACTAAATTAAGAACAAGTTTAATAATTATTAGGGACTTCCACGGGCTTGTCTTGTAGAGGAAAGTTTTTCAAAGGAAGGTTTAATATCAGAAATTGACACTTAAAGAGTTATTTTTCTATATTTAGCTGAGATCTATATTTTGTCTTCAAGGCATCCACTGCAGAAAATCCGGTTTGAAAAGGTAGGATGTTGAAATGGTAATAGTATACGAAGTGCTTTTGTTTTCAGTACAGATAATTCCTCATCCACCTCTACTCCAAATTCAAAGAGCGATTTATTACAAAATTGCGTTTTAATTTTTCACTGGATGTGAAATCTATGAAGATTTCTTCTTCGGATGTTGAGAGCCCTTCTGGAGTATCTTGAAATAGATCCCTAATCCACTCGTAACTTGCTACCAAGCTGTCCTCATCCAGAAAATACTTTTTAAAATTCTTTGCCAACATAGCTAAATGATTTTACATGTTTTAAAAACAACTTTCACATGTTGTTTTACAGATTTGTAAGTTTTAACACATATCGAGCTGGGCCTTTTTTTCCATCATTTACTTCAGTAGTGGTAAATCTAAAATTTAAGCATTTTTGAGAAGATCGCCTTGATTTAATTTTCGGAACCATGCTCGTTCGTCTGTGTACTTGTTGATTCTTTATTATGGTCGAATGTTTGCTTACGACTTTAAAACAATATCATACATACATTTTTATCTACTGCCGTAAATACTTAATTACCGTGAATTACAATTAACGTGGAAATTAAAAAAAATGTACATTCAAGCTAGATTCGGTAGCTATAGGAGTATCGAGTCGACCAAAACTGACTGGAATTGTACGAGGAAAAGCTTTTTTACATGTTTTGCGCAGACGTCCGATAGGTTGCCCAGACTCACGCAAACGTACCCTATAATGCCAGATGTGATGGATATGATAGAGAGCGACATTGACTAGACTATTTCTCTAATGACATTTGTACTTTGAGAAATGAATGCTGAAGGAAATAAATCTTTAATTAAATACATCATTTTGCGATCTGTTCCAATTTAAAAATTAGAGAAAGAAAAATAACATAATTCTAAGTAATATATATTTTAAGTAATTTTCTTAAAATATATATTACTTAAAAGTTACATATACACAAAATTTAATATACTTATTGTATTAATTTGTACGGTTTATAATTAAGATCGTATTGTAGCGTCTCTCTCTCAAAGTGCATTTTTATTGCAGTAAATACATTATTGTTGTACAGGGGGGCGAGACAAAAATTATGATTGAAAATTGGGTCGCCAGTATTGAAAATTTGAGAAACACTGCTTTCAATGTATGAGTGGTGCACACAGTATTTTATGACTAATTAATACTAAATTAAGAGCAAGTTTAATAATTTTTAGCTACTTCCATGGGCTTGTCTTACAGGGCAAAGTTTTTGAAAGGAGTTTTAAGATAAGAAATTGACCCTCTGAGTTCATTTTCTATATTTAGCTGATATCTATATTTTGTCTTCTAAGCAATCACCGCATTTTGTAATATGTTCCAATTTAAAAATCAGAGAAAGGAAAAAATAACTTAGTAATTATCCTATTACTTAACTTTTTTTGCTTAAAAGTAACATATACAAAATTTATGTCATGAATTTGTACGGTTTATAATAAATATTGTTGCTTTATCGTTAAAGTGCATTATTATTGCATTCAGTAAATTATTATGTATAAGGGGGCGCGATAAAAATTGTGATTGAAAAGGGGGCGCCAGTATTGAAAGTTTGAGAAGCACTGCCTTAAGGGCATAAAGATTCACCCAGACAAGACAAGATCATATGTTCAATGCAAACACTGCCCAGATCTTCAACTGACGCCCAAACACATCTTGGAATGCCCAACCGTCGCAATAAAGTTACTAAAAATGGGAATGGTCCCTATGAGGGACTCTTTGCGAGAGCTCCTGTACAGCCCTGATGCTCCCAGAATAGCAGAGGCAGTGATCAAGACTTTCGACGGAATTTAGTGATATCTACTGCATTTATTCATGGACACAAGAACAACAGCATATTAATTTCAATTCTTTTTTAAAAAACCTTTTAACTCTTATATTAACTATCATTTGTTATTTAAATCGTTTTATTAAAAAAATTCTAAAATTTCAATTTATTGTTTATGGATTTTGTAAGATTTATTAGCATTTCATAAAATTTATGTATATATAATATAGAATTATAACTAGTTTTTTTAAGTATTAAATGCATTTTACTGCTTGTGTTTTAATACGTACTTATTTATGAATTAATTAAGTTTTTTAGTGCATTTTCATATTCCGTTTTAGAATTTTGCATTTGAATAATTTATTATATTAAAACATCGTGTTCATGTTATATATCATTTGCTTGATAGACGTTTATATATTATATTTTTAAAATGTGAGTGTCGAAAACATTGAGCCTATCATCAATGTAGAAGGTGGGTGCAGTTTGACAATATTGAGTTTTAAGTTGGATAATGTATCTTTAAAATCTACTACTTTTCATTGAAATACTTTAATATATTTACATAGTTAGAAGGGTTTGTGACTTTCTCAAAGTCATAAGAAATATACAAGACGTTTTTTTGTATCATACTGACATAAAAATTTCTTATAAACATAATTTTTTAAACTATTTTTCTGAAATCTTATTCGATGATTTTATTTCTCCGAACAATTTCAGGAACAACTTTCGCTATCAAAAGGACAGAAATCGTTTTAAGTGTTTATCCTAGTTATAAATCGAAAAATGTTCAAACTCAGTTTCAAAAACAATTAAATATTTATGTTGACATTAGTCTGATTCGATTATTTCTGTTCATGTAATTTATTTAAAAATGAATAGCTCTAAACAAAGAGCGTCATTCTTCAATTATGCTTTCAGTTTAAGCAGTTCATAGATTTTAAATTTTAAGTCCAGATTTTATTTTTCCGAAAATTTGTGTGCTTTATGAATATTTTACTTTTTTACATATACTTCCGATTTGTATGCTTTATAGAGCAGAATTTTCTTCGATCAAAGTATTAAATCGCGCAAAAATGGGTGCTTTTGGATGTATGTAGAACTGAAGAGTTGAATATCATTTTTGAAATCCTTTTTTAATGTTGGTTCCATGTAGTAATGAACTTACCGTAAAATCAGGCATATAACGTGCACTTATATTTTCAAGCTGCAATTTTCAATTATTAGATATATTCGTCGTATAACGCGCACCCCCCTTTTTACGAAGAAACCTGCTATGTGTGTACGCAATGCCCTTATGTTTTGAAGTCCTTTGTTTGAGGTATTACCCCAAGTTTTAGAAAAAAAATACTATATTTCTAGAACTACAACCCTTTTAAGTTCATAAGGAATATGTCACTTCTTTTAAATAAATAGTACTTTGATGTTTGTGGAAGTCTAATTTTTTTATGCCCCCCCCATCCTTTTTTTATTTTTAAAGCTCTCATTTTTATACCCGGCGTATAATGCGCACCCATAATTTCGATCTTATTTTTTGTGTTAAAAGTGCGCGTTATACGCCAGATTTTAGGTAAGTGAGAATAGTATTCATTGGACAAAGAAAATAAGCAACATTAAATAGGAAAATTAAACACAAGTAGCCGATAATTCTAATAGTACTAGAATTTTTTAAGATTTCGATGATGAAGCTCAGAATTATGTGCAACAATATTTTTATGCGGTCTTAAGAAAAAATGCCTTATTCTTCCTTTAAAATAAATAAGTAAATAAAGATTTAAAACATCTATGGAGGAATAAATTCAGTGAAAATTTTGAATACCCAGAATTGTGAAGTACATTTGACTGTAGGGCTTTTTCATCATATTTTGTGGATTAAATCAGATTAATGATTCTGATTTCATTTTAAAGCGAATTTCGTATGATTTCTTATCGAAAATTTAATTCTGATTTTAAAGCATATGAAATTTAAAAGAATATCAATTTTAGAATACGTTGATAAAGATGTGCGACTTTTGCATCTCAGTCAAAAAAAGAAGGTATCTCAAATCCCAAATATTTTCTCGTATTTGTCGTTTAAATTTCAAAATCTTATAATACAAGACTTAAAAGGGTATACAATAAACTTTTTTTCGCTCCATTTTTGCTAACTTGTACGATAGCAAAACATACTAGAATAATGTTTCTTTTTTTTCCCTTTTATTAAGGTATCTAATAATTTTTCATTCTAATTTTTGTCAGAAAAAATAATAAGCTGGACATCACATTCTCGGCAAACTTAGCTTTCAGGTGCAATTAGCCAATTGTGCTTCTTTTGTCCATATTATGATTGAATATGCTTTATGTACTGGTTGTAACGATAACGTCCAAACTTATTCAAACTTTCTACATATTCTCATGCTTGCTTTTGACTGGGTGTTGCAATAGAAGAATCAAAAGTGCACACAGTAAATTTTAATTTTGAAATTTAAAATTGAAACAGTTTGTTCGTTACATATGTATGTGTGCATGTTTTGTACTTAGAACACCGCTTGATAACTGGACAGGTAATTAAACATAAATATGCAGTGCCTAAAAAGGGCAAGACGGTGAATCGTAATGTGTATTTTTCATTATTTATTACACTTTATGAAATTATTTTAAAGAATTTTTCTAAAAGTATTCGTTGTAATTCACTTTTTTGTTGTATTTAATAATGTAAATGTATTGTAAAATTGTTTCTTTTTTTAAAATCCTTTTTTAAATTTTTTTTATATCCTTAAAATTTGAAAAAAAAATCTTATCATTTGACAGAAGCTTAAAAAATATTACATAGGAAAGAGTTTACACTACACAGTGAGAATTGCGTAAGTTGTTATGGATGTCTCATTTTTAACGGTTCTTACAAAATTCTTGTTCTTATTTTAACATTTAACAAAAGGATTTTTGTTCATTTCCAAATAATTTATCTCTATACTTATGAAATATTCTTTGAAAAAATTGATTTATTAGGATTAATGTTATCATCAGTGTATAAATCGTAATAAACCAATAAGGCTTTTTTAAATAAAAAATATAAGACTTTAAATTTTCTATAAGTAGATGTCGTACTATTTATTATTTCAGGAATGTAAAAAAAATTATTCATCCAATTTTAGCATAAAATCTGCTTGTTGTTCGGTTTATTTAATTTTTTACATGTTTTATGTAAATACTTCATAACAGAAACTATAACTGTAGATATAACGTTTTTATGTCTTTATTTTAGATTGCTATACTTATAATGAAATTAGTGTATTTCTTTAACAATATGAATAGGAATACAAAAATTAAAAAGTTAAAAGTGAAATTTGTCTTAACAACTGAAGTGTACAACATAAATAAAAGTGTCGATAAGCTTAGGATTTATACAAATCCTTAAAAAGTTTATTATAAATTTCATGATCATGTCCATCACTGGTGTATTTTTGAACTGTATAACTCTTATTCACTATAGAATCAATAACATTTGAAATTTAACATGTAAAATTTCAATCATATCTTCATTAATCAAATTGCAGTCAATGACTCTGAAATTATCTAACTTGCAAAGTTATGTATATGAAAGAAATATGTTCATAAATAAGAAAAGTAATTTTAATCACATTTCCAATAGAATACTTTTGTTGATTTATTTTGGAAATTTCCTTTTACAAATTGCTACATGAGAAAGTCTCAAAATTTGGCATTTTAAAATCCGTGTAATTTAGATGGAGGGGAAAAATCTTCATTGTGCTAATTAAACTCACGATATAAAATTAGAAATTATTTATCACACTTTAATGAATAGTTTCCAATTCAAAATAACTATTATTTTACTTTGTATACTGGTACAGTCTAGTATTAACAGTCCCATACTCCTGTAAATAATTTCTATTCTCAAAGTAACTATTCTTTTACTTTTTTATATTGGTATAGTCTAATCTTAAAAGTTCCATACTCCAGTAAATAGTTTTAATGAAAAATAACCATTTTTTCACTTTTTATATTGGTACAGTCTAATACAGCGATACTCAATCCGCTAGCCGCATGCAGCCCTACCGGGCCTTTTTAAGTGTCCCGGTCATGGCCCATTGCTCTGAGAAATTCATTTATTTATGAAAGTTTGGTGGGAAATATTTTGTTAAGAAATCAAATATATAAATTTTGCTTTCAGTGTCGTATGGGTGCGAATTGATATTTTTTTCTGAACAGTGATAATGGACAACAGTCGAGTAGTGACCATTTTATGACTGGAACTAATTTTTAACTATCTTTCATATCTTGCAATCGAAACATTTTCGAAGAAAATACATTATTTCAAGACGATTGGGAAGTTAACTATTTTGTTATGAAAAACAAGCGCATGGTTCAGTAATAGTTTTATTTGTCACGAAAGTGTTGTATTTAAAAAATATCATTAAGCAGGTATCACATTCAATAGCACTTTTCTTCGAAGATCTCTTTAAAGAGATGATAAGTAGATTTTCTTGAATAATCTTTACAACAGCAAAAAAGTGTTTTGTCAGTGTTAATATCACAGAGGTAACAAATACACCCTATGAAATTTGTTATATTATCCGTAATCATATAAAACCGTTTACTGATGCAGAAATTGTGAAAGAGTGATTCTTAAATGCTTCCAATTTAGAAAAATTGAGTAACAAAAATAAAAAATTTAAAAAATAAGTACTAAAAATGCAAAGTAGGAGATTTTGATCATTTTCTACATTTTAAATTTTCTATGTTACCTTGGTCTGAAAGCATCCCGCCTCCATTAATCTTCATGTTGCGGCCTGCGAGATATAGCCATCATATGTATGCGGCCCGCGTGAAATAGCTGACATATGCATGTGGCCCGGCAGAAAAACAGGTTGAGTAACCTTGGTTTAATATTAAAAGAATGCAGATTCAAAAATGTATGGCAATTTTAAGGAGGTAGTGCATTTCTATTTTTCAGTTCCTACTACAAGCGCACTCTCTCTCTATATATATTTATACATTTAACTTGTTCAAATTTTTAATCGTTCATAAAATAATTTTTATTCATTCAATCAAGTTCAAATACATTTTTTAAACTTGTAATGGATGACGCTTGTTCCTAATACAGTTTTTTCAAATTTTAATTAATTACTGGTTTTGACGCCAATTTAGATTCGTCTCTGTTGTTGCAACAATGTAATTGTTAAAACAAAGACAAAAGTTGGCCTCGAAAACCTGTTTTCAGCTTTTTCAGCCAAACTCGTAAAACCGGGTGTGCATTGTTACAACAATGCCGACAAACCATGTTCTTTTTTCAATTCCTACTCTATTAATTCACTCTCTCCCTATATATATACATACATATACATATATATATGTTATTCAAATTTTCAATTGTTAAAAAAATACTTTCTATTTATCCATTCAAAGTAGGAATTGACTTAAAAATTTTTGTTTATAATACTTGTTCTTACAGAATTCATCTTTTCAATTCAACTTAAAAATGCAATCAAAATCAAATTCAACAATGAGTAACGAAAGATCAATTCAAAAGAAACACCGTAATTTTCAAGAAAATGGCAACGCACTGAATTTTTTTAAACATTATTTGATCATTGCATTATTATATTATATAAACATTATTACATTATCTATGTCTGTATACATGAAAAATAATGAAAACAATAATAATAATTCATTCTGTTTTAAACTTTCACTGCAATAAATGTTTTTTTGCTTTCAAATCTGATATAAAGCTACATATTTTTTGTGTGCCCGCGAGATTATAATGTTTTTCCGAAGTGGCCCGCAAAGTCATTTGGGTTGTTGGATACCCCTGATATAGATGATATGCATTAGATGTTACTATTTAATATTTTTAATAATATATATTTTTTAATTATTGATGTCATTTCACTACTAGGACTTATTTTTTGGATTAAAAATAGTTTCTGTTCTAGACATATTTAGTTACGATTTCAAAATCAATTTTATTTATTGTGTAAGAAGTATGAAATTGTGTTGTATTATAAATATTATATAACCAATATATTGCGAATGCTTAGAGTTATAGTAACTAAAATAAACATTTACTTGTAAATTTTTCTTTTTATGTAATCAAGACTATTTGAAAGACTGATTAAAGTGAATACTGATAAATTTGCTCCTCTTAATAGTTACTAATTTGGCATAAATCCTTGTAAAAAATGTTTAACTTTTTTTAGATGCATGTGCAGTTGTGATGTTTAACTCGTTGAATAAAAATATTTGAATAATGTGTATTGAATTTTTAAAGTATTATTTATAACACATTCTTGAAGTACAAATGTTGAATATTTTTGAAAATGGTTGAAACTAAAATATCATCAGTATCATTAAAAAGAAAATAATTAACACATTAGTAATTTGAATTGTCGCCGCCTCTGATCTTCATACAATTTAGGAGAAAATGGTGAATGGTATGTATTTTTAAATGAGAATTAATCAGTAATTTTTATATTAAAAAAAGAATTTAGGCTTTTTAAATTTAAATGGTTGGATGGTAATTTAAGCTCATCCGTTTAAATTCATTAAAACAGTACTTATATAGAAAATATATATAACCATATATAATTTTGAATTTAAACATAAATGAACTATTCTTGGAATTTTTTTCGAGACCTCCTAAATGATCAAAAACTGCAGCTCAGAATCGAAGTTAAAATCAATTTGAATTATAATAAATTAGTTTCAAAGCAATCTTTCTATTGTTTGTCACAGAAATTTTATAAATTTTTTTTTACATGTAGGCTCGATTTCTTTCATGATTCAGAAACATGTAATTTTTTTTCATTAAGGTTAAGAGATGTTTCAGAAATGTTTTATTGTTTTTGTCTGTTATCTTAAATCAGATTCTTCTATAAATTTTACTCAAAATGAATTAACATTTTTAAATGTTGCGTTTTGGATGTTTCTGTTTCTACAATCAGGAACGCTTTTATAACATTTAAAATAGAATAAATGATACAAGTGGAAGTGGAATAATTTTACGTATTTAAATTGGTAGCTCAATAATTAAATTGCATTATAATCATACATATTCTTGTTCTTATCAAATCGGCTAGCTGATTCGTCTTTCATTATGTTTTATTAATTTTACGGTTGTTTTATCTGACTATAATGTACTTCATAAGAAAATGCAAAATTTTAAAAATGCAGCATGCGTGCATTTCTCAAGGTAACACTTAAGATGACCACCATGGTAACTTTTTTGAGACACTTTTTTTTCTATGTCTGTGTTTATTTGGTGATGTCGCAACACAAGCATACTTTGTGAAAAAGAACACATGCGTCATCATAAGATATTGCTATTTATATATCTCGCACGATTGATTGGATCAGGTGTGACATATGACGCAAGTAATTTTTTGTTTTTTACATTAAAAATTCCGTTTGTTTGATGATCTGAAACAACAAATCGCACCAATGAAAGTTTTCGCACTCATCTACGTGTAATAGAAATTTCAATGTTCAACGTGTTATTTTGTGCCACAAATAGATTGAACCAACACTGATAAATTATCCTAAATAAACATAAAGGGAAAAAGCAATTTTGAGCGTTGCGCAACTAGTTATGAATCCTTAAAAATTAAAAGCACGTGTACAATACATATATATTTTTTAATTTTCGAATGAATATTGAAATGAAATTGAATGTCGATCACTAAGGTAGAAATGATTAAAAAAAAAACAATCAAAATAATTCCGCTTATTTTGTGTGTGTGTGATTAAAATATTCCACCTTTAAAATACTAATTTAAAGAAATTAAAAAGCGTAAGAAATGTATTTTTTAATGTATGATTGGTTAAAAAACTGTTCTAAAAGCTGCTTGGGTCCAAAGATCAAGTATCAACTTCTAACTTCCCATTTTATCGAATCTTATAGCTTATATTCAAGTCAGTTCTTTACTGTATAGTATGATATAAATTTATTCACCATAATTGCTATAACTGCTACAAATTAAAATCTAAATTTGCCAAATTGTTAGTAAATATATTGTCGAACATGTTTACAATTTTGACTTTCTTTCGAGTAACGTATATAATGGGTTTAAATAACATTATAATTTATTGGAGTACATTGAATATTTTTACTGCTTCATCCAATGTCAATCGTAAAATATCGATTTCTTTTCATTTTTGAAAAACCGTTTCTTTTGCTTGTAGTATTGCGGCATTTTATTTTTAACCGTTCATATATTAAACTGTGATATTTTATGGTTAATTGTGTAAGTGGTTATCACAAAACATAATTTGCATTATTTGGGGAGAGAGAGGTCTAACTTCTCTTTCTCTCTCTTACCTTGTATGAATTTTATAGATAGGTAAGTTTTTATGTAATAAGTAATACTTTTTAAAATGTGATTTTATATTTTTTTGTTTTCATTTCCAAATTATCTACAGTATTATTTCCTTTCTTTACATGTTTTCCAGTCCAAATAAAGTATTTCATGTAACCAAATTATATTTCATTAATCCAAGGCTCTTGTTGTTCATGTGTTTGTCCATTCCAAAATAGTTGTTTCAAAATTGCCTTTGCATTCTTTTATTAAGAGAACCATATAATTCAGTAGCATTTTACTATTAACACATATAAATTAAATATTCATAATTTTGTTATTCATTTTCCCTAATCGGTTTTCAGGAAAGATTCCAAACTTGGCTAATCTTCGATCGCATTTAATTTCAATCTAATCGAATTCCCCATCAGATAGGGAAGATACGCTCTTTAAATTCCCATGTGTAGGGTTTATCGAGAGAGAATCCTTGGCACAAGTTGTCGCATAAGTTGCAATCCACAAAAAAATGTAATTTTGATTCTTATTGTCTATAATCACTGTATCTAATATATATTTTTAAAAGTTAATTATATCATCATAGAAATGGTTATTTAATTTATGCGCGGCCTTATTACTTAAGTAAACTACACACCTGAAACATTCTCATTTTAATTTTTACGAATTAAGAATCATTTTATTACTTAATTCAAATATGAACCATATATGAAATCTCTGTAATATACAAAATTCTTCTAAAGACTAAGTCTTACTATAATGTTGCATAATACTAATATCAATTAATTACGAAAAATAAACCTAGATTTTAAAACTACTGCACAGTACCAACGCGCGTAAATATACCATAGTTTTGAAATAAAATGATACAAAAATCACGCAGCATTCAGTGATGGAAACTAACTCATATAAGAGTATTTTTACGATAGTTTTCATTTCGGAACAGCTAAATACTGAAATGTGTCATGGAATTATAAAAATACTTACTCTTCTTACTTAATCGATTCAAACTTATTGCTGATTCAAAATGAAGCGTTTGAAGAAATTTACTTAAAAAATAACTTGTACCTTATTCTATTTGTTATTAAGAATGAGAAACGTGATGAACTAAATAAACTTTTTACTAGAAATTTTTTGTAGAGATTTACAGTTTTCATGCTGTTGTACAATATCGTTTTATATTGGAGGAAATCGTATAAGTGCTGTGTTCAAAGATTCGCAAATATCATTCTTTTGTTTGTTTTTTTATTTCAGAATAATCAGACATTAGTTTTATGAATGAAAATTAATATGACAGTGTTCATTTCATATTTTTTGAAAATATTTTTGTATCTTTCTTTTTCAGGATTGATATTTTATAAGTACAAGGACAATTTTTTTATAATATTATTATGAAAACTGGCTTTGTTTCATTAGAACGAGTAACTTAACCCTACTTGAGAAAAACATTGCAATTTTCATGTAAATTCGTGTTATGGTAACACATACGTGCATTTTAAAGACAGTGTTTTTAAAATTGAATAGACTTTTGTGAATATGCAGTGCTTTGCTTAAGTAAGTAATATTTATGCTCAGTTCACATTTTTGAACAAGAGGGGAAATGTGGAGCACAAGCACATTTTTTTATAAAAATGTATTCTTTCGGTTATAAATAAAAAATATAATAAAATATGCTGTTTTTTGTATAGGTTATTGAAGTCCGAATGTACTATTAAGGTTAGAGAATTTCCAATCTGAAAAAGTGTTCCAAATTTAGGTTCTCTTTAAGTATTACGGGAAATCCGCATTAAATATTTTTTTAAGAAATAAGAAACATGAGCTTAAAATGAGAGCTGTTTTTTAAGTTAGTGTTATTAATTCTAAAATGCACTTGAAAGATATGACTATTTTTTCATTTTTTCTCTATTATTTTCTTAATAAATGGAACACACAATAGTCAAAAATTACAAATGTATGGATTTTTATAAATATTTCTGCTTCAGATACAAGACAATTGGGATGGTAAGTTTATTCCTTTCTCCCAGATTTGGAGATTATTAAATTCTTTATATGTGCAGCATAAACTTGACAATTAATTTGCTTAACTTATAATCCGGATGTATACAGCTTGGGTTCCATATTTCGTAAACTATTGGAGAAATTCGCATGAAATTACATATTAAAAGATTTCATGACATATGAAGTAGGAAAAAAAATATACTTATTTTTGTGCATGTTACGGTTTATCCTTCTTTGCATTTTATTTATTTTATAATAATAGTTTTCTCTATTCGTTTATATTTCTAAAATTGGAAAGTAGCTCTCGATCGTTGTATGTAAGCATTTTCGAAAAACTTTGAGTTGAAAATTATTTAATGTATTTATACATTTAAGATTAATTAATTCATTTTAAACCTCATAAATTGCTTCTGCAGAATTATACAAAATTTGATACCATGATTTATTTAAAAAGGGCAATCACAATAAAACATCTTTGAACATAATTTAACTTAATTGATTAACATCTTACAGGTTCTTCTTGGTTTACCTTCGTTACAAATTTAATTTAACAATGAATTAACTTCGTTAATTATTTACTTTCCTAAATTGATTGACTAATTGATTAATTAAATAACTGAAAAAATTTGATTTCCTTTGATGTTTTAAATATAATACTGCTTCTGTATTGCAGCGATAAAAATTGTGGAAAGTTACTAGAAACGTTTTATGGCATTATGAAAGTATTAATGGAATTTTGAAAAATTATTTACGAAGGGGGTTTAATTGCTTTTTTATTCACTCTGCAGAATATTCTTTACTATTGTTTTAATTAAAAAAAATATGTGTTGACTTTTTATTTGATGAATTAATGTTAGTTTTTTTATGCTTAGCAAAATACTTTTAAGCCACTAATGAAAATAATTTTTTAATTGTGTTTTATATATCCGTATTTATCGTTTATAATTTACTTCTAAGAATCATGTTATTTTTATACATTTGTGTATGCAATTAAATATATTTAAAGATCTCCTTAACATGATTTGATTTCAATTCCGGCTATATATTTCATCCTTTATGTATTCCGACAATTATTTAATATTACACCTTATATAACAATGATTAATGTCATTTAGTTATAATAGTACTTATTATTATTTATGTGTAATTATTGTTCCTTTTTTCATGTTTGTAAAATACAGCAATGATCTGAAGCAACGCGAGAAAATTAATATCCCTATAATTTAAAGCCGAAATTTACTACATTACATAGTTTATATTCTTCAAATACGAAAATGTATGTTAAGGAACCATATTTTTCTTTAAAAAGAGACACCAGATAATTTATCGATTTTATGATTTGATCCTTTAAAATCTTCTCTTCATCTCCATTTTCGGTTAGAATTCTGTACATGTGTTACAAATAATAATTTCATACTTAAAAACAAGGCAAAAAGAATAAATTATCTATTTATATTTAATCGCTTTTTTATAAAATATGCCAGCAACTGTGCCACAAGTGTTCGCTTGAAAAATGAATTTATCGGAGTCGCGGATCTAATTATTTTTAAAAAAATATTTATTTACTAACACTAATATGAAGGTCAATTTGATAATCTTTCAGAATTATATGGGTTGTTTTGTTAATCTTTCATAAGAATTTAAAACTAGGATTTGAGCATTTTTTCATCTTTCAGTTTCATTTCTGAATGACTAAAAGAAAACTCAAAACTTTGTCAATAGAGAATAACTAATATTTTCTTTTCAGGAAAATTCTGTAAATATATATATATTGGATTGTAAGAATAGCAAAATATCTCATTCAAAAAATCTTTGATTTAATTCTTTACGAAAGTATTAAAAAGCCAAATTTTATTTCTTCTGTTTTATTACGTAAATTTCATAGAATTGAATCAATACTAATCTTTCATAAATCAGTGTAATTAATATTACTTAACAGAAATATTAGATTTAAGCTACTCAAAATACATTTATAAGAAGAATGAATGCATTAATTGCATGAGAATAGTTAAAGTAAAACATTTAAAGATTTTACACGTTTTTTTAAAAAACGACTTACCTTGGTACTGTTATGTAAAGGCTCCCACACATGTATTTGAATGAAAGTTGCCTGGAAACTGAATGCTGAAGAGGAGAAATCAGAGCACTGCACTAAAACATATGTTTCAATTCAAACAAGATTAAAATTTGTAAAATATCTTGTTTTTTAAATAAGATTATTTTGTAATTACGATTTTTTGTTGCATTATTACTCACATTTTGTTTCCTTTTAAATTAAGGGAAAGATTATTTTTTTAAATGTGTGTGGCTATATTCTAAAAAAATTCAACGCATCATTAATCGTATATTTTCATCTTTCTCAGATTGAATGACACTTCACATTTTTACTGTGGTCGATTTCTATTTGGAATTTGAGGTAAGTTTCGTGATGTATTGGTAAGTATATCTTATTATGAAATAAATTATTTTTTATTAGAAATTAAATAAGTTAATGTTATTATTCAAAAACTAAACGCTTGAATGTCTTAAATTCTAATATTTCGATAAGTTTTTTATTTGTAATAACGCAATTTTTATTTATCAACAAGTGTTTTTGATTGTGCTTTTTTTAAAAAATTAAGTCTCATTTTTATTGTGAATTTATGCCATGTTTATTTAATGCCAAACATTTGAAATATCATACCAAATATTTATTTATTATCAGATTTAGATGTATTTTGTTATGCTGTATTTTCTTTCTTTTTAATTGGCCTGATATTTTGATCCAGAAATCGATAACGGAAGACTACAGAACATTGCCCAATGTTTTGTTAATTATTTGAAATTTTGATCTTAAGTACATTTTTTCTTAGCAATTCAAAATATGCATTTCAACGCATTTGATTTCGTCTAAAATTAAAATTTTAGTTATTAATCCTAACTTTATTTGGATATCGCGCTATTTTCGACTCTCTAGATTTAATGAAGTTTTTAAATAGTTCAGCTTTTACATCTGACTTCGACGAGAAATATTAATAAAATATGATGGATATAGTAAACGCAAAGGAATTTTTTTTGGATTTATTAATATTACCAATAAGTAATGTAAATTCATGGAATAGTAATAATCAATTTCTTATTAATATTATTAGAGATGTTTTATGATATGACGAAAAGGGCTGAGGAAGGGGGAACATTTGTAATAGTTTTAAAAATTCAATCTTGAAATGGAAGTTAAAATATTATTGGAATTGATGGATTCTAGGTATTTTACTGGTACACATCAGCATTAATATGTGACTAGTACATAGAGGGGAATTTTCTTGTTATAATTCTATATTAAGTCTAATAGATACAACATTCACACACTCATTATAGCTTGAAAAGACCTCATTTTCGAAATATTAGTTAGTTACACTTTAAAATAAACATTATTTAGTAAAAAAAAATATTTTATTGCTTGTGTTTATTCCAAAGTTCTTTTTACAAATAATTTCAACGTTTAAGTAACGTTTTTTACTATTGAACATGCAAGAACAGTAACAAATACTCAGTAACTTCCACGTCTGAGTGACTGGTAAATCAAAGGACCGTTAGCGAAATGTGTCTATATTATTTTATTTTTAATATTCTTTTCTTTATCCATATTTATGTTTTCCTTTTACTTCAAAGTAATTTAATTCATCATTTAAATGATTACTTTTATTGCTATCGTTTTACTTCAGCCAGATATTTTAACTATTAAATTCATATTTATGAAAAATAAAATTACGTATTGATAAGAGAAAAATGTAAGAATTAATCTACGAATCTAAATTCAAAAATTACAAATTATTTAAAATGTATTCGTTTTCAAAATTTGCTTTTAATGAAGCTAAGAATTTTAAGAAAATAAGTTTCGATTTTTCAATTAGAGGAGAATAGGACATCAGAAAATAAAATGAAATGAACGAGAAATGAAATTTATACATATAAATTTCATTTCATGTTTCATTCAAGTCATGATATTAAAATCTCCAAATACATATAGGTTAGCATTAGTAATACTACGTTTTTTTCAAACCTCTGTTCCAAAATTATCGGTACCATTATACATGTAATTTGCAATTACAAATAGCTGTTTGAGCGTTTTACATAACTGATTTTGTAAGCTGATAATTTCAAAAAAATTATTTCTAAAGTATTGGATATTGCATTTCATCTAAAATTATATAGAACACTGAATTTCGAAGCTTTTTTAGCATATACATAGTAAAACTATAAGAGGAATACGTCGGTACTTGTATAATATTATGTATACTAAGCATCTACAAAGATCGCAAAAAATGGAACAAAAAAATTTTAGTTCTAAATTACAAAATTTGAAAACAATTAAAATGTATAAGATTCCCCCTTATGATTTTTTATTTAATTAACTGTTGAGTAAAAACAATTATTATAAAAACAAATTAGTTGAATATTAGATAATTTTCATAGTCTTATCTCGAATTATTGGGAATAAAATCTTACACCAGAAAAAAGTATGCTTGTGATTTGGTATTCATCCGAAGTAAAATGCCACTTGTGTTTCAAGTCTAAAATTCTATTTGGCACGAAAATAGACTTTGTGCGAAGAATATTTTCAGCCAAAATGGAAATTCGACTCTTTTTTTTTCCCACTTGAAATACATAAATGAATTTTATTTACAAAATATTTAATTCCAATTCCTTATTTTTAAAGCACAAGAGTTTTTTTTTTTTGGGGGATTAAGCAGTAAATGCCATAAATATCGTTAAATGCACTTCGGACTACATAAAAATGAAGTCCGACAATTATTTGTTAATTAAAATATTAAAATTTAAAAATATAAGGAATGTTCACACTTATTTATTGGACATTTTATTTATATTTATCTTTCGCAAGTGTCTTCTTGAAATATTAAAACATTTATGAGGTTTAATTACTTTTTCAACGTTTTAATTTTCGCAATCGATTCTTTAGGTAAGCCTTAATATTTAGTTGGAAAAAATCCATCAGAGGCATCATTTTAGTAATTGAAGGAAAGTTTGTTGAAAAGAATTATCCATCACTATTTGATCATATGTTACTTTTTTTTTAAACTTCTCTCAACCTCTTAACTTCTATTACTTTTTTAACATCCAGCAGTTTTGTTATTTGAAATGAAATTTCAATCACACACACATTCATAATTAATACAACTAATTATATAATTTTTTTCGTAAAGACATTTCAATATAAGGAAACACTTATTTAAATTTGTTTATTTACATCAAACAAAACATGCTTATAATTTTTTTTGAATATTTTAGTTCTATTATTTGTAAAATAATTGATTATTTGTGACTGGATATACGAAATTTATTTAAAAAAATATTACCTGCTTAAAAACTAGAATCCTTAATATTTATAATTAAAGATGATCTAGTGATCTTGTGCATTCTAAATATTAGTTTTTGAAAAAAATTAATAATTGGAATTAATGAATATTAAAGCTATGTAAAGAAGATATCTTTTAGAAGTGTAACAGATGTCTTCCAAATATAATTAATATTATTATGTTGAATGCAATATCTATTTGCTTAATTCAATACAATGTTCGTAAAAATATGTTGAAAAAATATAACAGTTTCTGTGCTTGTATTAGGAATAAAAATGTAATATTTTTTTTACTCTTTTCAGAAAGTATATTCGAAACGTAAGTATGATAATTGATTAGCTTCTTTAAAATAAAGTTCTTATAGTATAAAAAAGTAATGAAATCCAAAGTTGTACCAAATGTTATAGATATTTTAAATTGTTCAAACGAAAATAATTCTGCATTAGAAAAAAATACTTACATATTTCAAAGGAACAAAAATAGCAATTAAAACTCATGGAGCTGATAATCTTTAAAATAACAGAATAGAGTATTAAAACATATTTATTTTGAAGTAAGCAGAAAATGAGTAACACAAATATATATTGTGCGCTAATTACAGCACTTCATTATCATATTGCTATATTCACAGACTAAACAAAGCAATTTTCTTAACTAAGCAGCTTAGACAATTTATATGGATTTATTATTCGTTTTGTGTTTAAATCTTTCACAAGCAGTTATAATAGTATAAACTACAACTACCAGTTACTAAATATATTAACCGCATCTTTTATTGCATCATTTAATGGATTTTGTAAACAAAATGCTTATAGAATTCAATTGTTGTCGAAGAAAATATACCATTCCTAGCTTTAATAATCTATATGTATGTAATAAGAGGCTCCTTTTTATAAAGTGTATCACGCGCATTAATTTGCATTTATTTAGTCGGACGACTGTTTCAGTTAAACTGCTTAAATAATTCATTTGAAATTATAATTTACTTTATGTTCCGAAAATTTGCATGTGCTCAATAATGTAAAAACTATCAATATAATTTTTGCAAAAATTAATGTGCATTTATAATGATTTATTTAACTTAATAATGATCGAATCTTAAGTTTTAATAATTTAAATATATTAATTATATCAATAAATAATTTAAAATACTATTTATAAATAATAATTTAAATAAATAACTAATAATAATTTTAATATAATAAATTAAGTTTTAATAATTCATTATAATACATATAATAAAGTTATATCGTTTGTATTAAACTAAAAAATATTTTTATATATACCAAATATGAATGACATGTTACTCATTACTATATATTAGACATAAATGTGTTTCGTATTTGAAGCAACAATAATAACTTAATAAGACATTATTCCAGATCATAGTTCGAAGATTTGAGTAGAGAGGATGTCAAAGAATAATTTTGACTTAGAAAGAACCATTCAGAGTCAAATTGTTTTTATCATTACTTAAACAATTATCACAGATTATCTATAACAGAATGCGAAAAAATAACTTATATCAACCCGTTTTATAGTTCAAACAGATTATAAATTGTAATAGTTGCTTAGTGTATTTTTTATTCAGTATGCTTTTCCACACTATTCTAGATATGTGTCATTGAAATAAAATAGAAATACGTATCTATCTTTATAATTGAACTAATACTAAATTCTATAACATAAATTTTTATACATAATCTGACAAGGCTGATAAAATTCGCTCTCTGCTTCAGAACTCATTATTTATAAATACAATAAAATTTCTTTATACATAAATCGATAAATACAGTAAAATAACTTATGTACCAAAATGTTATAAAGTGCAAATGCTTGCACTCTGATTACGAATAGTGGTGATAACGTAGTAAAAACTAAATGTGCAAAATCTTAATACATTGTTTAAGTATACTTTCATTATAAATAAGTCAAAATTGAATTATATTACGTGTAAGTCTTTATCACAGATCCCTATCATGCAGACAAAAACAGATTTTCCTGTTATGAATCCAATAGATCTGCGTTTAGCGAGCCAATTTTTTATTAATTTATATTTTCTTTAAAAATAAATGCTTTGTTGCGTAGAACGTTTCGATTAGATTCATAATAAAAACATCTAGTTTGTTGAAAAACAGCGCACGTAACATTTTTTGTGTGTGTGACTCTAAAGTTCCGAAAGATTTTAGAATATCGATTAATCTAGTAAATAACACTCTATGGACTGAAATTTCTTCCTTACTTCTTTTCAACATCTAAGTGGATTCAAAAGAATTTCACATATGAAAAGATGTTTCGTGTAAAGTAATTATACATACTATACTGTTCTAATAAATTGGGACAAATGGAAAAAAACAGTTTTTTTAAAAAAAAAACTTGAGCTTTTTATCATTACATATATTAAATAGACTGAAAAATCTGCACATTAATACGAAGTATGTTTTCCTTTATCTTGGCATTGACTTCACTAGAGTAGCACAAATGTTCTTGATTTCGTCATCTTGGAAACACTAGTATTACCCTTTTCATCATTTGCTATATTGTTGTGCGATTCATCTTAGCGAAACGATGCTTGAGTATATGCCTTCAGTTTTGAATAGGATTTAAGTCCGGGGACTTTTTAAGCCTATCTAGCACATTTAATTTATTTTCCGCGTAAAAGTATGGACCAATTTCGAATTGTGACAAGGGGCCACGTCGTGTTCCATAAAATGTTTCCATGAATGGAACAATCCTACCACATATGTCTTTATATTTGACGGAATTCATCATGTATTTAAGAGGAACGAAGCTTCCAGGGTCATTTGTTGAGGAAAAAAAAACCCTAACATCTGTTTAAAAGGGTGTTTTACAATCTGTTGGATATGATCTGGTAACGAAGTTTCAACTTCAATTCGTCTAACTACGATTGATTTGTATCCCTGTACAAAAAAAAAAATGTTTCATCACTCAAAATAACCTTCTCCCAGTCGTTTACAGTCCATGATCGGTATTGTTTGGCCCATGCTAAACGTTTTTTCATCATTTTCTGAGTTAGAAATAGTTTTTTCCTCTCAATCTTGTTGCCTAATAACCACCTTCCAGAAGCCTTCTCCGTGCAGTGCTTCAACACCATTATCCATTAAGTCCCTTCAAAGGTCTGTGCTTGTCTTTCTTGGATTTATTTTGCCAAATTCTTATTAAAAAATTTTCAATTCTTGGAGTAGTTTTCCACTTGCGCACACAGTTTTCTTTTCTTTTTGTAGACGATGATACAGAATTTTGAAATGTTTTTAAAACACTTAATTTGATAACACCAACTGTCATAGTTATATCTCTCACAGCCATAGAAATGTGTTCAATGAGAGCGATTTATTTTAGAGCGGTTCCTCGGAGTAATAACCATCTTTGACAAATAAAAGTAACACGTCTTATATAGAACGCAAAATTGAAATTGCCAGCTGCCCTTCTGTAAGGCTCAAAACTGAGGTCTTGATACATTAAAACGAATACCTTTATAGTCAAAGTCGATCTGTTACACTACCTAAAAGCAGACATAACATGTTTGAGGTGGTTCTGGACATCACTAGTAAACACATACCAACTCAAACAAGAAAAACATGTTTGTTCCAATTAATTCGAAAAGTATAGTATGTCGAACAGATTGTATTTTTAAAGTTTTTAATCATGTATACCTTGCTTTACCTATTTGATAACTTTAATGCCCCGGGGAACAGGGGTGCATGATTGCGAACTCGTGACCGACATTATTTTTGTCGAGGCATAGGTTCGATTCCTGGTACCGCTAAAGAACCACTATGTAGAAAGGGCTGAATGTTCGTTGGTGGGGTGTAAAAGTTTAGAAAGTGGGGTGTCAGTTCAAGTGTCTGGGTGTCGTCCTCATCACTTGACCTAGGTACAAATTATGAGATCCGTCACTGATAGCCTTTAAGTTACTTCGGAATATCATTTTTATGAATAATCAATCAACAAATAATCTTAGAAATAAAAGAAAAGACCTCCTAAAGTAAATTCCGAATGAAATATTGCATCTTTTTCAAGATAATATAATGTCACAAAACCTTTAAAATGTTTTTAATCATTAAAAGGCACAGTAAAAAACATATAGTAATTTATAAAAATGTTTTGACATACGGTATTTTTTACCAATATATGTATCAAAACTATGTAAAAAACATAAAAAGAAATAAGAATCGTAAGTTGATCGGAAAAAAAGAACTAATCAGTAGTGCATTTTAAAATGCATTTTTCATAATTTTTAAATTACCGTAAAATCCGGTGTTTAACGCGCCCCGGTATATATATATATAACGCGCACCTATACTTTCAATTTGCATTTTTTAATTTTTCGGTGTATTCGTCGTATAACTCGCACCCCTTTTCTTACGAAGAAATCTCTCTGAAATGTTAGTATTCAATACTCTTATGTTTTGCAGTCATTTATTCAAGGTATTATCCCAGACTTTTGAAAAAGTAGTATACTTCTAAAACTACAGCTCTTTTAGTTCATAAGGCTTTCATTTCTTTTAAATAAACAGTATTTCGATACGTATAGAGCTAATTTTTTTTAATGCTCATCTCTTTTGTTATTTTTAAAGCTATCGTTTTTATACCCGGCGTATAATGTACACCCTTAAACTTCGATCTTATTTTTTGTGTTAAAAGTGAACGTTATACGCCGGATTTTGCGGTAATTATTCTTATAAATGTTGTTTAATTGTTCAGTGACAACACAGTTTTCATTTGAAGTCTGCGAAAAGTCTACAACAGGGGATCGGCAACCTATGGCACGCAGAACAATTCTCAGTGGCACTCTGCACCACTCTAAATTGGTAATGGACTTTAATTGATAAATATCTTCAGAATTACGGAATTACGAAAAAATCTGAAAAATAACTCCAAAGATAAATTTATATCTACTTCTAAAATTATTGAATGTCATTGCTGGAAAGATTTAATTGTTTATAGAGAGAAAATTACTTGTACTCTGCTTTCCACTTTTCATTCTAAGTAAAATAAAATTTCTTCCAATGAAAAATATTTCGGGTCCGTTAAGAAATTGTTTAAGTTATCCGACCACGTTCGGAATCGTGATTTTGCAAAAGCGTATAAATGGATAATATTTATGATATTTAGTGCCACTTAGATAAGAAAATGTATATAAAATTGTTTTAAGAATAGTATTACATTAAAAAACTATTTAAGTACAATATTTTGACAAAAAATTAACGTAGAATGACCCATTTTCAAAATAGTCTCCTTTTGTGAAAAATGCTTCTATTATAATAATATTTTGCCTGTATATAGCTCAAACCTCTGTACAGAGGCTCAATTAGAATTTTTAAAACATATAACTCAAAAGTGGGTTTATCCATGTTTTACGACAACAGAGGGGAGAAATTTTAAGAAAAAAACGTCGATAATTATTTCAAATGGTTGTAACTCTGAAAATAATGTAAATTTTTCAAAAATCAAAGTTGAGCCTCTGTACAGAGGTTGGAGCTATATGTAGGAAAAATATTATTGTAATAGACGTATTTTTCACAAAAGGAGAACATTTTGAAAAGAAGGTTATTCCAAGTTAATTTTTTGCCGAAATATTGTATTTAAATAATTTGTTTTTGTCAAAATGTCCTTAAAACAATTTTATGCATGTCTTTTAATCTAAGTGACACTAAATATCATGAAAATTATCCATTTATGAGCGTTTTTAAAATAACGGTTCCGAACGTAGTCGGATACCTTAACAACTAACTGAATGCTCAGAATCGTCTCTAATAGAGAGTCACAATTTATACCCCTGATCTTGTGATATGAAAATAGAGCGGCACTAGGTTCCCATTAAAATTTTTATTCATCTTTTTATTTTACTATAATGGAGGGAAATACTTCTATTTTATGTTTTCTATTTCTTATTTTAATATATATATTTATATATATATATGTAAGCTGTTTAAAAGTACTTAATATATGTACAATTTTATTATTTTTTAAATTTTTATTCAAGAAATAAATATATTTTATGCGTTTTTTTATGCTAAGCAATACCTTTAACCAATGCAAAATTAACACATAATGAAACTACAAATATGTCCTACAGTGTGGCGCACTGAATCATTGGCACATTGGTATGGCACGCAACAGCTACAAGGTTGCAGACCCCTGGTCTATAATGTGAGAATTTAAAATATTTATTAGCAAGGTATTAAGGTGTAAAAAAAATTTGGCTAAAATTGTGTTGTACCTATATGTTATTTGTTTAGTTCTCTTTAAATAAACACCCAATGTTGTACAATTTACAAACCCTATGTATGTTAATATAAAAAAACACAAATTTCAACGAAGTATTCAAAAAAAATAAATTAGCTTATTTTCTCAAAATAAAAGCTTTCATTTGTTTATTTTTATTATTTTACTGGTAGTTTAAGAATAAAAATCGCAGCGAAATTAAAATTACATAATACGGCTAAGTTAAAAATAAGTTTAGTCTTATATTATGTTATGATAAAACAAATAGTTGTTAGATCTGCGTACATTACAGAGCACCACCCCAAATAACTTCAATAATATTTTTCAAAATGAAATTTATTTCGTTTTCTTGCTTGTTACTAACTTCAGGCTTCTATAGAAAACTCATCAAAAGATATTATTTAATTTGAAAAGAACAATACGGCAATTGATCTTTAAAAATATTATAGCGATGGTGAACAAATTATTAAAACTGAAAGTGGTCACTAATTTTTCCTCTTAAAGATTTGATTTTTTAAAGAGAATGACAAAGTAAATATATTCATGTTATGTCTTGAGAAAATATATTTAATAAAAGAGATAAAACTTCCGTTTTCTTTAAAAAAATATTTCAATGCAAACTTATAAAAATAAAAAAAATTATGTTTATTTCAGTGATAAGAAATACCCCACCAATTTTAATGAATTAAAAATTTTCTTAAATCTGTAATTTGAATTTTTTGTTAAAAAAATAAATCATTCATTTTGTTATTTTTTTTCGTTCTTCCTACTTATGAGTTATATAAATTTCTTACAAAATTATAATTAACATTAAATTTAAAAATTTCAGTTTGTAATCAATGGAATGTTACACTATAACCCTGGATTTTCAATGTTTAAGTGACATTTTCTTTTACTGAAGAGTTTAGAGGGTCATTTTTTGTTTAAAATTATATTTATAATTTCGGAAAACAATAACAAGAAAGTAACTCTTACTCTTCTTGTTCTTAATCTAACTTGTATATATATATATATATATATATATATATATATATATATAATTAAATTAAATTTTTTTCACATTGAATTTCAAAATAAGCCATTCCATTTTTTTTCATTCATATTAATTTAAAATTGCTTACATAGACTTAATATTATAAAAGGAGAGAAAATTTAGAAAGCAAGCTTTTATTTTTATCTCAGTTCAATTTTATAGCTACATTCAATTTATAAATTTAAAAAATGCAAATTATTGAATACTTTATAATTCGCAAGAGCTTTAACAACTGTTTAAAAGTGTTATATAAGTTTGGGTTTTTCTTTAAATTTTTCCTCTTAAACCATTTTCGAAGTCCCGTTTTTTAATTATATTTAAAGTAAGAAGAATTGTTCTTAATCTGGAGGTTAAACCATATACAAGAAATCTTATAAATATATGCTATTTTATTCAATTGCTTTTTTTTTTTCAAAAGTGACGATTCAAGTATAAAACGTTATTTTTTTTTCAAAAGTGACGATTCAAGTATAAAACGTTATTCTTAAAATAAAATGATTTAGAATAATGTTCTAAATTTTTTACCGAATATAAACAATATATATTACAATGAATACAAAACAAACCACTTTCTTAAGATTAAAAAAATATATTTTTTAAGAAATTCATTTATTTTATCAATAATTATGATGAGCTTTTCTTCCGCGCGAAGTAAAGTACCTATACATTCCTTTGGAAAATTAAAGTCAGCCGATTCTCTGTGAAGTATACCCTCATTGTATAAACCTGCCGTTTTTTCTCCTCGACCAGTGCACCCCAACCTTTATATCGCCAAGGACCGGTCAACGTTTGATAATTTTACAGAGGCCCACTGAAGAAAAGAGGGGGGCACGTCGTTGGTTGTTTATATTTTGGATTGCTTTGATTTTAATAACTTTAATTTTATTGTATTCAAACATGCCTTCAGAATCAAATACAGTGATACCAAAAAATATATATTAAAAGACTTAACATGGAATATAAAGTGATTTCTATGGAAAGTCGCAAAATCCTAACAGAAATACACCAAAGTAAATAAAGTAGAAATGATTTAATGCTCCTTGGGCGGCCCTGTACCAATTGTTCCATGAACGAACCGGGGGTTGGAGACCACTGTCCTAGACCACTAAAACCTTCATATTATGGGAACTATCTACAAATACACGATCGTAAAAATGAAACATACTTACCTGAAAATTATGCGTCCTAGAAACATAAAAATGATTCTTTTTTTTTATTTCATGAGACTGAATCAGTGAAGTAGCGCATGCGTCATCGAAATCCCACCCACTTCCAAGAATAAGTAAGATGCACAACGTGGAACAACTAATTGCACATTACTCATCTCGCTTATCATAAGAAAATTCACAGGCCTTCAGCTAATCAAGCAAACAGGTTTACTGGGAATGCGAGAAACAAACAAATCGTGTTGACTTACTTTTTAGTTGGCACCTCCAAATAACATGCGTATGTTTTTCATAAATTTTCTTCAACAGATGTAGAAATTTAAACAAAATCCAATATTGCGACGCATTTCTCCATCCTGCTCACACACGCAACCAAAATAGAAATACCAAAATAGTTTAAAGAAACTTCCATATCACGCAGGAATGTCACGATGGTACGGCCAAAGAACAACCACCTGTTAACTGGATTACGCCAAATAATATTGAACGAAAAAAATTGTATCTTACGAGAATGTGATCATTTAACGAGTCAAAATGTTTGAGGATAAACTGTGAAAGTTGGGTTTGTTTGTTTAGTCAAAGCAGAATTCAGTTACATCATAAAAATTACCATTACTAAAATCTGATTCCCAAAAATATTTTAAAAGAATTGTGAAGATTCTATAAGCGCGTATCCTATGTCACGTGGTTCAACTCATTTTTCACGAAATTGTTTGGTAAATTTATGGAAATAAACAAAAAAGGAGGTAAATTTATCTGAACAAATCCTGTGGGGTCTGTCTCAAAGCTCTAAACCTTTTTGGAATAATTAGAACGGTCTCAGATGATATTTTTTGAGTTAATGAACGAAAAACGGCATTTAATAATGAACTAACAATTCATGTGGAGCAACAGGTGCTTCCAAGATCCAATGTTAGGAAAGAAGTGCATTTCCCCCCCTCTCTCTATCTCTCATTTTAGTACTGATTTAATACCTAACTTAGATATAACATGCCGTCAAATAAAGGCATAATTTAAAAAAGAACTCGTTTTAGTCACACCAAAGAAATTATTTCACTATTTAAAAAAAGAAACCTACCGATTATTGGAGAATGTATATCAAAAATTAAATCACAGATCATAAGTAAAGTTTTATATTTTTGATTATGGAGTTTTACGATTTAAGGTGATTTATTCAACTATTGCAGTGGTCTTCTAACATTTTCGACAGACAGAACCCTTAGAACTAATAGATGTTTTTGAGGAACCCCATCTAATACATATCGGTAAATAACCTGTAGCTGAGCAGAAACAAAATTTTTTTAAAGGCTGCTATACCTTGATTCACGAGGATAGTTTGAAACATATATATTTAAGAGAGAGAACCATCTTCACTTTTTCAATTCTTACTATTAATTCCCCCACTCTCCCTATATATATAAATATTTATATAGAAAATATCTTGTTCAAATTTTAAATCTTTAATAAAGTACTTTTTATTCATCCATTTAAGTTCAAATACATTTTTTTAAACTTGCAGTGGATGACACTTGATGTTAATAAAGATTTTTCAAATATTAATCCATTAATAAAATTAAAAATGAATAATTTGTAACCAACAAAAATAATAGTCCAACACCATTTATAGAAATGAAAATCGCTCGTTGTGTCCCTGTAGCGCAATGGACAGCGAGTTAGACTTCAAATCCAAAGGTCGTGGATTCGGATCCCACTTGGAATAGCCTAAGTACTGAGAATCTGATTTCTTTTTACTATACTATATTTTATTGGAATAATTAAATTTAATGAATGAAAAAATAGTAACAAACAAAAATAATAGTCCAACACTCTCTATAGAAAGGAAAATTTGCTAAGAAATTCGCTTTCTAATTGGTCACTTTGTGAAGGTCTCCTTGGACCTCACTTTGAGAACGAGAATAAATAGGAGTCATGTAAGAACCAGTAGCCATTTTTATAAACAACTTTCTTTATTTGGTTATCTTATCCAAATAGAATCAAAGACTTTTTAACGAATATATCTAACTAGTATTATGAGGTTTTAAAGGTAATATCCTTTAAATTAACTTAATTAATGATCCAATTAATTAACAATTAAATAACGATCACGCAGAGATTACCACGATAAGAGATCCCAGATTGATATTTAATATTGTTCCTATTGAACATTTAACTTTAATCTCACTCCTAAAACTTTAATGAAACTTTAATTATAATTCAATATTTACCAAACGGAATCTCAACTCTTCTTGAGATTAAATTATCTCCAACAAGAAATCTTCAATTTAACTTCACTATAACTTTCTGTTTCAATCTCTATCTCCTACTGCTCTAACTTTACTATTCCGTTTGACTTAAATGCTTTATCTAACCTGCATATAACAAGGAATCCTGTCCGCTTTTTGGAGTTGATTGGAAATAGGTAGGGAATTAAATTTCCCTAAAAAGGACGACTCAGAAGGTTAGTGATAAAGTTCCGTATAGATTTGTCACAACTTAATATTGCGACAGTGTCACATGGATATAGATATTTATATTAGTTGTAATCATTTAATAAGAAGTAAACAAATAAATTTTTCTTTGTTCACCTAAGTACGAATTGACTTAATTTTCTTTTTTTTATGTTACTTGTTTTAATTATTATCGATGAAGTAGAGTTCGCAATAGCAAGATCTAGACAGATTTCCGTTTTCGTCTTCTGTTTTGGATCAACGGCCGAAAGTAAAAGAAGAGAGGAGCGTTTCCCCAGGCTCGCACGTTCCAAGAGTATACACACGCACGGGACAGGGCGAATTTCTTTACGAAGCTTAATTCCATTAAAAAATTTATATAAAATCTTTAATGCAATCAGAGTTGGAAATTTACTATCATTGATAAAATCTGAATGTAAAAAACAAAAATTTTCGCTTTATTTTTTTAAAAAAAAAAAACAATTGCGAATTTTTTAAAAAAATGTTAACACAAATAAATTATAGTTTTAAAAAGTAAAAAACACGCTTTTATGTTTAATCGAACTAAAGAGTAAAGTATATACAGTGATATTTTTCATTAAAAAAGATAAATATTCTCTCTGAAACTTGCATCAGTATTAGACACAAAATTACACTTTTTGTATCGAAGCGTTAGTGAGAAGTTATTTCATGCGGAGAAACATCTAAATCAGTTCTCTGCTGTTTTGGTAAAATGAAGCAATGAAGGATGTTTCATTCCATTGATCCGACAAGAAAATTTAGAAAAACAGACTTTGTCTGATTTTAGCGGTTAGAACAGTGCTTCTCAAACTTTCCATATTTGCGATCCAATTTTCAGTCATAATTTTCATCGCGCCCCCCTCATACAACAACGATGTGTTGAATGCAATAATAATGTACTTTGACGTTAAAGCTACAATGAGACTTTAATATTATAAGCAGCACATATCATCAATATATGTATTATATTTTGTACATGACAACCCCATGGAAGTCGCTAGTAACTACTAAGCTTGTTTTTAATTTAGTATTGATAAATCAATTAAATACTTCTTGCTACACTGATACGTTTATATGTATCTTGCATCAGTGTAAATATGTATTTTATTTTTTATCGTGTCAGAATGTATTTTATTTTGCTTCCTTTCGGTAAATAAATAATTATTTTAAATCTTCAATTTTGGTCTTTTTGATGTGCTCGCGCCCCTTCATAGGGTTATCTTCCCCCTCCATGGGGGCGCGCCCTACAGTCTGAGAAATGCTGGGTAAGAGCATAATTTTTTTTTCACATGCACAAAGTATCTTTTTTTATTATTTTGATTTTAAGCAAAACTAGACAAATGTTTATATTATGGTAAGAAATTGCTGACGCGACCGATTTCTCTTTTA
Source organism: Trichonephila clavipes (assembly GCA_019973935.1). Lineage (NCBI taxonomy): Eukaryota > Metazoa > Arthropoda > Arachnida > Araneae > Nephilidae > Trichonephila > Trichonephila clavipes. Next base: position 127,784 of record BMAU01015552.1, read on the forward strand.
TAGAATTGGGACTTAATATTTCAGTCGCCAAATCTGGAAATAGTATGTCGAATTAGTCGCCAAATCTTGAAATGGTATGTAGAACTAGTCGCCAAATGTGGAAACGGTTTAATGAATTAATCGCCAAATCAGGAAATCGTTATTTCAGATGATCCTGATAAGAACATTGGAACAAAATTATGAAGTCATTGTATTGTCCCCGGTCCTTGAAGGGTGTACAAAATTTCGAATTAATGTGACATTTGAAGTGGTTAAAAATCAAATTCAAAGACTCCTTTAAGTAAAAGTGAAACTTATAAAAGCGTGTTCAAAATATCATTTCTGCCATGATGATCAAAATAAAGTAGACGTAAAATTTAAAAATACAATCTGGCAAATCTCAAACAATAAATTTACTCTAATATAAACTTATTGAGGTTTGAACTGATACAAATCTTTTAAGTAACAGCTAATATATGATTTTTTATTTTTAATTAATCCTTATATTGCTTATAACTTTCTTAGTATCACATTAAAATTATGTTTTCAGTTTTTATGGTTATAGAAACTCTGGTTGCAATAGCAGCGAAAAAGAATTGTTTGTTCTTAGAGAATTTAAAATGAATCACAGTAAAAGAAAAACGGTTGATCTTTGCAAAAATATAATTCATTACGTTTATTCTATATTAATCTGCATTTCAAATATGTCTTTGAGTATTAAAATTGAGCCGCAGTAGCCTAGTGGTGAAGATAATGGACTCGTGGCAAGCATGTCATTAGTTCGAGCCTGAAGATCCGCTGTGTAGGGGAGGCTATGGACGTTAAATCTGTCGAGAGCTCAAACATAGGTGGTGTGGTAATTAGGAGAGAGGGGTGCCAGCTTAAGTGTTGTCCTCGTCACTTGACCATGATTGAAAATTACGAGGTCCGTGGCCAAAAGCCCTCGTGTAGCTGAACAGTGCGACGTTAATATTCACTCACCTGCTTGAGTATTAAAAGTATTCTTATAATTACGAACCACAGGTTTAACCTCTTTTATATTTTAGTAATTTATTACCAAAACTTTTCTTCAGCAGTATCAGGATCAAGTACCATTTTTTCAAATCGATTTGGAGATATTATAATTATTTTATCAATTGCCTTAATAATAAAAATTGCAATTGAAGATTTATTTTAAATGACCAATTTCCATTAATAATTTTAATTTTCCTTGCACTAGCTGCTTGATCTAAAAGAGCACAATTTCCTTTCTCAGCTTGACTTCCAACAGCAATAGCTGCTCCTACTCCTATTTCAGCTTTAGTTCATTCATCTACTTTAGTAACCGCAGGAGTATTTCTAATACTTCGAGTAATAAATTATTTTCTTCCAACCACCATAATTTTAATTTTAATCATCTCCAGAATAACCACAATTTATGCAAGAAGGTCAGCCAACTGAGAAATAGATATAAAAAAAATTATTGCTTTATCTACATTAAGACAAAGTGCTATAATAATATTTACAATTGCAATCGGAATAACTTCTTTAGCATTTTTTTCATTTAATTATTCACGCCTTATTCAAATCAATACGATTCCTATGTGCAGGAGTAATAATTCATGCTTCTTCTTATCAAGATATACGAAAAATAGGAACAATAATGTTAATTCTCCTATTGTTTATTCTTCTTTAGGAATTGCCTCTATTGCCTTAATAGGCATTCCATTTATATCAGGATTCTTCTCCAAATAACCTATCATTGAATCACTTATTGTTTCCAATTCATTTTCTATACTTACATTTATAATAATCTTATGTATTGGAATAACAACCATTTATTCCACTCGACTAATTTTTCTATCAGTTAAATTCTATATTAAATCCAAACCAGATATTAATATTCATCCTAGAAATTTTCTAGAAACTCCAATTTTATGTATAACACCTTTTTCAATTATAATAGGTACATTAATATCATGAATTATATCACCAGAACAAATTATTATTATTCCAAATTTTATAAAAACATTTGTTATTATCACAATTACCTTAGGAATATTAATTAGATTATCATTATCTTTTATCTCAAAAAAATATTTCATTTTAGGACAATCAGCAATTTCCCTATGATTTAATCATTTTATAACAACTATTCCAACAATTTCAGCTTCTAACTCGATAAATCACTTTCCAAAAAATGATAAAAACTGACAAGAATCATATGGACTAACTTTACTTTTTTATTATATATCAAAAATATCTATTATTCCTGATAAAATTACATCACAAATAATATTTATTATTATATTATTAACTCTATCACCCATCTTAATATTTTTATTATAAATTTTATAGCTTATAATAGAGCACTTTCCTGAAGATAAAGAAGACTAAACATTTTCATCATGAAATAATGATGTGAACTTCACTATATAATTTCATCACTTAAGTCGAAATCAAGCCGCTCTAAAGCTCATAATTTATTAGTAGCTTTTAGCTATCAGAAAGTTAGAAGCTTTCTATAAACTATTCAAATATGAAAATTTCATAATAATTGATTGCAAATCATTTTTTAACTTCCTATTAACCATCTATTCAGTAAGAATGAATTTGCTAACAAGCTTTATAATATATTTGGCAGATTAGTGCACTAAGTTTATAAGCCTTAGAAATAAAATTTATAAATTTATATTCATTCTAAAGAACCATAATAATACTCATAAATTATACCACTTACTAAAACAAAAACAAATAAATAAAATATTAATATTCTTATTAATACCTCTAAAAATGGGATTGGAATTATCCATACAATTTCAACATCAAAAATTAAAAATAAAATAGAAATTAAAAAGAATCGATATGAAAATATCATTCGCGAGCACTAGAGTTAATAATAAATCCACACTCATAAGAAGATGGATTTTCAAAACCCATTATCTTTTTACAAGAAATTAGTATAAATAATAATATTACTAAAAATACTAATAAAAAAACTATTAATAAAATTAATAAAAAAAATTTCTCGCTTTTTAATTGGAAATTAAATGTACTAAGTATACTAATAAATTTAACCTAAGTTCCCCATCAATATACCACAGAAAACAAAAATAATCAAACTGCATCAACAAAATGCCAATATCAAACCGCACATTCAAATCCGAAATGATGTCTATTCCTAAAATGAGAATTCAACACTCGAATTCATATAATAATCAAAACTAACTTTCCTACAATTACATGAAAACCATGAAAGCCTGTTGCTATAAAAAATACGGACCCAAATACTGAATCTCCAATTCTAAACTCAGCTATATAATATTCAAATCCTTGTAATCTTAAAAAATAAATTCCCAATATCCAAGTAATTATTAAAGAATTCTTAACTCCCTCCTCAATTTTCATTCAATATAACTTGATGTTACAAGTAACAAGTTACAGAATGAAGCTAATAAAATTACAGTATTTAATAAAGGAACCTGAAAAGGTCTAAAAGCCTTAATCCCTATAGGAGGTCATTCAACTCCTAGTTCAATAGCAGGATTTAATCTAGAATGAAAAAGTGCCAAAAAAAATACTTCTTTTACAATAAAAACAAAACTATCCCTAATATTAACCCCCTCAATACATATCTGGAATGATAACCCTGAAAAGTTCTTTCATGAATTACATTACGTCATCATCCAAAAGAAATTAATATTACACAAACAAAAGAAACTAATAATAAATTATTATTTATAAATATAAATATTTTAATCGCGCGTTCCAATAATCCCTCTTATTACCCCAAAACCTATTAATAAAGGTCAAGGAGAAACAGTTACAATATGATAAGGATGAAAAATCTTTTCCAAAAATTAATAATATTCTAACGCATATAATAAAACTAAGATTCTAAATACAAATCCTTGAATAATTGAAACACTAAATTCTAAAATCAATAAAACCCTTTGTAAAAAAAATGAGCTACCTAAACCAAATAATCTTATTAAAGTAATTCTAGCTGACAATCTAATAATGAAATGACCTGCTATTATATTTGCAGCAAGACGAATAGATAAAGTAAAAGGATGTATTAAACGTCTAATACTTTCAATTAATACTATAATAGGAGATAAATATAAAGGCCTTCCTTCCGGAACTAAATGAGCAGCACTTATTTTAAAAAATTTTCAACCACCCTGTTAAAAAAAGAAAATCATATTACTAATCCTATTAAATAAAAAAACGTTCCTACACACAAATATACAACCCCTAATCTTTGAGATGCAGCTACCTCCCTAAAAATTCTATTAATTTGATATAAATAAAACTTTTCTACTATCATTGGTACTCCACTTCACATATAATAATATCCTGTTGGATAAAAAAAATAAATAAATAAATTCAAAGATAAACCAAAATATGAAGGATCAAAAACAAAAAATAAATTTATCAAGATCATTTATTAAAATTATTATTAACTTCATTTCCCGGAAAATTATTTTTCATTTCCTTTTGCACTCTAAAAACTCAACAAATTCTCGTTAAAATAATTAAAAATATAAAAATAAATATTATTCAATTTAATGGTATTATTTGAGGAATATTTCATCTTTTTAATGTGACAAATTAATATTTTATTAAACTATATTTCTCATAATTAATTTAAGAGATAACACCTTAATTCGGTCACTAAACTTATTTAATTCAATTTTGTAAAAATTCAATTCGAGGAATTACAGAAATTATCATAGGTATAAAACTATGATTTGCTCCACAAATTTCAGAACATTGGCCTACAAATATTCCAATTCGATTAAATAAAAAAGACAAAATTGATTTAAACGTCCTGGAATTGCATCTACTTCTACACCTAAAGAAGGAATTGTTCAAGTATGAATTACATCTGACCTTGAAAGAATTATTCGAATATCCGTATTATATGGAATTACTAAACAGTTATCTACATTAATAAACGAAATAAAACTCTATTATCAGAAGATATATAAGAATCATAACTAGAGACCCCTAAATCTCTATATTCATAAGATCGATATCACTGATGACCTATAACCTTAATTGATAATTCCGGCTGTTCAAATTCTTCTATTAAATATAATAAACGAATCGAAGGAAAAGCAATAAATAATAATAAAAAGCAGGAACAATTGTTCAGATTCTTTCTATTTCTTGACCTTCAAATAATCCTATAAGTTATAAAATCTATTAATACAAGATCTAACCAAAATATATCCTACTATGACAATCCCCCATGCCGTGTTTTCATTGTGTTGAAATAAAGAAGCCTTTTCATTACTGGAACAAATACTATTTAATGTTCTTACGTTCCACAACACAAGGGGTCATTTAAATAAAACAACAAAACAACACACATCCATTATCGTTACAGAAAATGGCTTAAGGACTAAAGGAGGGAAACAGGCTTTCCCTGACTCCACGTGTACACATCTTTCCCCGGTAGCGATCCAGGGCAGAAGCGCGAAGGGAACGAGTTCCCGCTTCTCTAAAGAACAGGTGGTGCCCCCTGGCTGCCACTAATCATCAAGGGAAGGCAGGGTTTAAATGTAGTTGTTACATTCTCCCCCTACACCGCCGAAGACCGTCTCGGCGAGGGGGTGTACTAGCAGACATTATGGCATTCTCTCCGGCAGTACCTCTAGGAACCAATGGCTGTTTGCGTGGCCTTCCTCTTTTCTTGAGAGGTACTACAAGAGACTGGGTCTCTGTGCCATTCAAAAAGGGTGTTAAAGCTGATGTATGGTAGACACCTAAAGGTTCGTCAGGTTTGTCACAACTGGCTACTACAAAGGTAGTGGGAGATCTCTGGGATAGCACAATGTACGGTCCGTCTCTCCTAGGCATGAGTTTTGAACTCCTGTTCTGACTCGCTTTACTTAATGGGTGAAGTTTTACCCATACCAGATCATTAACTTTATAGTTAGGACTTGGTCTGCGTGATTTATCTGCATATGTTTTTTGACGATCTTGACTCATCTCAATGTTTTATTTAATTTGTGACATGTATCCTTCAAAACGTTTTAAATAGGGTGTAAATTCAGGCACAAAATTATCGTTATGGATGACGGACCGTAGATCAGTATTTACTTGGTCCAAAGTTCGTAGTTCTCTGGCGAAGGTTAGGTATGCTGCCGTGTGATCTGTTGACTCGCATTTTGAAGTATTCAGTGCAAATCTAATAGCTGGTAGCTTTTCAGTCCATAATGTATGGTTGTTACCTACCATCATTGCCAAACGAGGTTTCAAATCCCTATTTTTCCTTTCGACTGGATTTGCCTGTGGGTGATATACGGGAATGAGACTTTGATTGATATCCAAGACAAAACATAACTGTTGCATCACCGCACTCACAAATTGAGTCCCATTGTCACTTAGTAGTCTACGGGGCACTCCGTATCTTAGGAAGACTTCATTTAGAAGTGTCATGGCACATTCTTTAGCAGTAGCTTGCTTTAATGGGAATAACTCTACCCATTTTGTTGTGTAATCCTCCACTATGAAAATCCACTTCATACCTTCGGTCGTTTCTGGTAAGGGACCAAAAAGATCAATAGCTATGCTCTCAAATCGTTGAGTTGGAACAGGGGTCTGCAGAAGACCTGCAGGTTTCTGATTCGTGGCTTTGTATCTAATGCATTCTGAACAGCTCTTCACATAATCAGCAATAAATTTCCTCATACCAGTCCAGTAATATTTCGAGGAAATTCTGGAAAAGGTACCATCAGCACCGTAATGTGCAGCGGTGGGAGCATCATGGTGCAATTTTAATATCTTCTCTCTCTCATGAGTAGGGACAACTAGTTGAGCTTCTTCAACTTCAGCATGAGGTGAGTACCGGTACAGTACTCCCTGATTCATCACGTACCCTCTCCCAGTCCAATTGGCAAAGTCAACTCCCTTGTTGGGATTTTCAAAACAATCAACTATCTTTTTTAGCTCAAGGTCCTTCAATTGTTCTGTTCTTAGCTCATTAGCAGTTCTCGTCGGGAAATCAATAATTATAGTTTTTAATTCGCAAATTTCTTCATCTCTATACTCTGGCCTGGAAAGCATATCTGCAATAAAATTGCATTTCCCTGGAAAATAGTCAATCTTCAGATTGTAAGATTGTATTTGAAGTGTCCATCGGGCTAATCTTCCGGTTGGTGATGTTAAATTCATCAGCCACTTTAACGGTTGATGGTCAGATGCCACTGTAATTTCTGACCCTTCAATATATCCTCTAAATTTGTTTAAGGCCCAGACTACAGCCAAGGCTTCTCGCTCTGTTGTGGAGTAATTTTTTTCAGCAGAACTCAAGAGTCTACTGGCATATTCTACTGGTTGTTCATCGGTGGGGCTTTCTCCTTGTAGCAGAACTGCATCGAGGGCGTAACTGCTTGCATCCGTTCGGATGATAAAAGGCTTTTTAGGATCAACTTTTCTCAATATTGGCGGGGTTATTAAACATTGTTTGAGGGTTTGGAAAGCTTGTTGCTCAATTTCACTCCATTTCCAAGCAGTACTTTTCTTTGACAAGTTGCTAAGGGGGCTAGCAATATCTGAAAAATTCGGGATGAATGAATTTTCTATACCATGAGCAGGTCTGTAAAAATGACTGTAGCTGCTTTAGGTTTCTCGGGGAAGGAATGTTTTGTATCACTGCAGTTTTATCTTGATCCACCTCTATTCCCTTAGGAGTTATCCAAAGTCCAAGGTATTTTACGCGAGAGCAAACAAACTTGCATTTTTTCTCTGTTAGCACATAATTTAAATTTTTTAAGTCTGTCAAAGACCATTCTTAAGTCCTCAATGTGTTGTTCAAACGTTTCAGACAACACAACGATATCGTCTAAATACACCAGGATATTTACATTTGGCAATCCATTACGAAACTGGTCCATAAGACGCTGAAAGGTTGCTGGGGCATTGCGAAGTCCAAATGGCATTCTTTTGTACCTAAATGTACCAAAAGGGCAAACGAATGCAGTCTTGTCCTGGTCCGCTGGATTGACCTCTACCTGATGATAACCGGATTTTAAGTCAAGGGTAGACATAAAAGCAGTAGATTTAGCATCATGTAAAAGAACATCCATGAGGGGCAGTGGATATTTGTCAGGTATAGTAATCGCATTTAGTTTACGATAATCTATGCACAACCTAACAGTTCCATTAGACTTGGGTACTAAAACTACTGGGGCTGCGTATGGGGACTCGCATTCTTCTATATTATGAGCCAAAAGATTATCAATTTCTTTCCTTAAGTGTTCTTTCCTGTTTGGAGATAGTCTATAAGGTGCAGTTGAAACTGGTGGGTGGTCACTTGTGTTTATAAAGTGTTTTACGAATGGAGTTGGTTCTCCCCCTAGTCTGAAAACATCTTTACTTTCATTAAGCAGGACCGTCAAATCATTTCTTTCTTCTACATTTAGGGCCTGTCCTTCTTCTTCTCGCAAATGGAGATCATTTGTCTCAGTTTCTTTAACAGTGTTGCTATGTAATGGAATTTCACTGGGAATTCGAATTCGTGGGACAAGAACTACTATTTATTTCGACAGGACTGTCGTCTACAGGCAAAGGAACATCTTTTGAAAAAGGTATTTTGAAGCTTGGTTTGTCACCAAAATACCAAAAATTGTTACGCATGTCCATTACGATTCCTGATGTCCTTAAAAAGTCAACACCTAGAAGAGTGCGGTTACCTTTTGCATGTGGCAAAAAAATTAAATCGATTTGGAAAGTTCGTCCACCTACGGTGATTGGTACTGTAGCTTTTTGAACAAGGGACGTGGATTGTTGACCATCAGCTAGGCACATAGCAAGATGAAATTCTGAGAATTTTTGTCCACGATTTCTCAAGAATTTAAACATTAATTCTCCCCCGAGTGACTGGCTGGCTCCTGTATCAGCACAAACTGTGCCTGTAGCCTCATAGACTTCGATGTCAAGTAGAGCTACTGGGGAGGTAAGACAAGTAAACATGTGTATGGCGTTGACAGAGGCACTCTCTTTTTTTTGTGAGCATTTTGGACATTTCGATTTTATAATTCCAGGGTTGCCACAACCATAGCAAGAAATAGGTGGATGAAAACCGGTGTTGGTATTCCGAGCTGGTATGTAGCTAGGGTTAGCAAAAGCACTATTGTGGTTACCCGAAACATTCTTTTCAACTTTGAATGAGTGAGACTTCCTAAACTCCGGATTGCCTGTGTTCCTAGAAAAACGAGAGTTGCTTAGTTTTGTTAATTTTTGCGAAAAGGGTTTAACATTTTCGTATGAGTCCAGCTTTCCAGCTAACACAACGGGATCATTCAGTATTTCCCAAGTGTCTAGGAAATGATTCTTGTAATCTGGTGGACACCTTTTTTTATTTGATCTGCTATGATAAGATCTTTCAAGGTTTCAAATGAATCTATATCTAATTCTTTTAGCCAACCTTCGAAAAAGGTTCTTAGTTCAAAAAACAAATCTTTCCACGTGGAATGATCCTGTTTCTGGTGTCGGCAAAAAAGGACTCTGAAACGGTCAGCTGTCAGTTTGAACCTTTGCAATAAAATATTGTGAATGTGAGCATAATTCCTAAACATCTCTTCCGGTTCTCTTGCAATTAACCTGCCAATATCACTTGGCAGGACTCCAATTAAGTGTGATACCCAAAAATCGGCAGGTACATTTAGAAGCTTTATTTGTCTTTCGAACATTGTTAAAAACAATGATATGTCATCTTTATCAGGGATGAATGTGGGCAAGACTGTTTTTAAATCCAGCCTCATGGGGTTAGAATCCATTTGAGAAGAATTACCTACGGAAGCTGGAGGATTTTGCGCTTGTAATTTAAGCTTTTCAAGCTCAAATGCTCTCTGATCAGCAAGGAACTTATCCTCCCGTTCTATTTTCTTTAAGGCGTCGATTTCAAGCGATTTACGTTCATCAACAATGTTATCGAGCATCTCTTTCACAAACTGCTCATTATTCTGAAAGAATGTACATGAAGTGATTTTTTCGCGTAAGTCAATTATTTTATCCTCTAAAGTCACAGAGACTCGTAGCTCACTTGCTAAATTATAGAGGTCTATTTTCTTGCCTTTTGAGAGAAAAGCCATATTTGTCTTTTAAACACTAAAACTAGATTCAGGTTTTAAAGTATACAGGAAGTTATAAATTAAACTGGTTTTCCTAATATCAATGGATACGTATTAACTAATCATTAAACAACTACCTTCCCTGCAGAGAAAACATATAAAGAGAAAAATTCAATATAAAGGGAATAAACAACATTTTTTACAAAAAGATCTTCAGAAAATCTAAATAAAATACCATAAATTCAACTGTATATGAAATATAAAATTAATCATGAGTCACAATAGCATATTGAAAAAACGTGATTACATGTTATGTTATGAAATATTTACTTAATAAGTACAAAACATTTAAAAGCTAAATGTATCACACTGTGACTCAATTAGGAATATAAGATTTTTTAATATTCGTTTTTTTTAAAAAAAAGAAATATTTCTTGTGAAATACTTATATATTTTATGAAACCTTCCTTACGTAATTCAAAAAAACACACCGGAAATGCAATGAATAAAATACACAAACTAAACAAGTACTCCGCTATCACAGGATGTGACTCATGCAAATTAAACAAATCTATTCTCAAGAAACATAAAATTTAAAATCACCAAATAGAACTTTTTGAAAGCTATAAATATATCGATTCATGAAATATATTAAACAATAAAATTATCTAAATCTGAAAACATTACATATATCAGTTTGATAATTAAATGAGGTTTCTCCCCCTCAGCTTGATAGCAGAAATTACCTTTTATTTCAATATTTAACTTTAAGAAAGAATAAATATATATATATTCAACAGATCCTTATAATAATAATAACCAAGAATTTCACCATTTAATCAATATAGCAATTATTTACAGCAAATTATTATATAGCAATTATTTACAGCAAATTATTATATAGCAATTATTTTAAAATGCACCAATACATATTTATCAACAATGTTATATCAGTTACTTCTTCCTGAAAGCAGAAATGATCTTTCACTATTTGAATTTCACAATTATTTTCAACAGTAGATTGAAATAATTATAATTAAAAAAAAAAATTGCATTATAGAAGCAAAATATACAAATACTAATATCTCAAAAAAAAAGATAAATGATCATATTCTCAATATTATTGTACAAAAGATTTGTTACATCTACTCACAGATTTAATTTCTGTTTTCTTGTTCAAATACAGGTAAAGATTTCAGTAACACATATTTTCGGGAAGAGATTGTTTTTCTTCAAAATAGCAGATATCTTGTAAACACCACTCGCGCACTTCAAAACATAACACATAAAGCAACACAATTTCACTTCGGATTATTTCCTCACTTTTCGAGCACTTTCACCTTAGTATCCGGAGGATACTAAACCGATTATTTTCCAACTAAAAGACGAGCACTTTCACCTTAGTATCGGGATGATACTAAACCGATAATTTTCTAAAAGACGATCACTTTTACGTTAGTATCAGGATGATACTAAAACCGATGATTTCCAGATAAAATCAAGCACTTTAACTTTGACTGTCGGGGCGACACACACGAAATTTTCCATACACTTGGTCAGTTGGTCGAAGAAAAACAACATGTACACTCAAGGAAGCGTTGATCAGCATCTCGGTTTCCTGGTCCGGTTAGAACGTTGGGCGCCACTATGACAATCCCCCATGTCGTGTATTCATTGTGTTGAAATAAAGAAGCCTTTTCATTGCTGGAACAAATACTATTTAATGTTCTTACGTTCCACAACACAAGGGGTCACTTAAATAAAAACAACAAAAACAACACACATCCATTATCGTTACAGAAAGTGGCTTAAGGACTAAAGGAGGGAAACAGGCTTTCCTGACTCCACGTGTACACATCTTTCCCCGGTAGAGATCCAGGGCAGAAGCGCGAGGGGAACGAGTTCCCGCTTCTCTAAAGAACAGGTGGTGCCCCCTGGCTGCCACTAATCATCAAGGGAAGGC